>JANUYF010000015.1:12943400-12945900 GCA_026167975.1 Phrynosoma blainvillii
CAGGGATGGATTTATTTCACCAAATCAGGACAAAAAGGCTCGGGTTTGGCAATTTTATCAGTCGAGGATTCGTCTCGGTGGTGGACGCCTGTTCAGCATCTCAGGAGGGAGTCAAAGTTGACGGTAAGGAATGCACTTCTTCATATTCAAAAGAGAATGTAAACAGAGCCGCTGGAGGCGGGTGGCTTCCATGTCAATGGGATGGTGAATCTGTTCTGGATTTTAGTCCAAACTTGAAAGGAGCTTTCCAAGGTGCTGAGTTCAACCCTCAATCTATGTTCAGAGGGGCACAACAATGGTGAAGGGTCTGGAAACCCTGCCCTATGAGCTGGGATGTTTAGCCTGGCGAAGAGGAAAATGAAGAGGTGATACGATGGCCCTGTTTAAGTATTTAAAATGAATTTCAATAGGGAGAAATGTAAGGAACTGCACTTAGGGTGGGAAAATGAAATGCATAAATATAGGATGGGGGACACCTGGCTTAACGCAACTATGTGTGAAAGGAATCTAGAGGTTCTAGTAGACCACATGAGTCAACAGTGTGATGCGGCAGCTAAAAAGGCCAATGCGATTTTAGGCTGCATCAATAGAAGTATAATGTCTAGATCAAGGGAAGTCATAATGCCACTCTATTCTGCTTTGGTCAGGCCTCACCTGAAATAATCCTGTGTCCAGTTCTGGGCATCACAATTCAAAAAGGATTGGAGAAACTGGAGCGTGTCCAAAGGAGGGCAACTAAAATGGTGAAAGGTCTGGAAACCATGAATCCCTATGAGGAACAACTTAGGGAGCTGGGAATGTTTAGCCTGGAGAAGAGAAGGTTAAGAGGTGATATGATAGCCTTGTTTAAGTATTTCAAAGGATGTCACATTGAGGAGGGAGCAAGTGTGTTTTCTGCTGCTGCTGCAAGGAATAGGACATGGAGCAATGGATGCAAACTCCAGGAAAAGAGATTCCACCTCAACATTAGGAAGAATATAAGAGCTGTTCGACAGTGGAACACACTCCCTCGGAGAGCGATGGAGTCTCCTTCTTTGGAGGTCTTTAAACAGAAGCTGGATGGCCATCTGTCGGGGATGCTTTGATGGAGAGTTCCTGCATGGCAGAATGGGGTTGGACTGGATGGCCCTGTTTAAAGACCTCCAAAGAAAGAGACTCTTCTTAGCACAACCTTGAATCAGAATTGGGGAAAGTTAATTTTTTGCTGGCTGAAGGATTCTTGCAAAAGAAAAAAAAAACAGGGCTTCCAAGGGTTGCAAGAAATACAACGAGTGAGTTTCCCAGTGATTCAGTCCTGGGAGAAGAAGACCTCCAAAGAAGGAGACTCCACCATATATATCTTTAGCTGAAGATATCTGTCTTGTTTTTTAAAACTGCACAATGGTAAATTTAACACAGCGCAAGAGAGCATTCTCCAACCTGGATGTGACGGATTACAAAGCCTAGTATCCCCAGGCAGTCTGGCAAATGATGACGATGATGGGTGTTGCAATGCATTTGAGAAAGCATGTGAATGGCTTTGAGTCAAAGGCTGTTAGCTTGGATGTGGTTGTATATGAGAAGAGAGGTGCCAAAAGAGCATCAGCTCCTATTTTAATCTGTAAATTAAATTAAATTTCTTCTTTGTTGAGCAAAGTGAGGTTTATGCTGCAGATAAAAATGTCCACAGGCTTGGCCCTTTTGCAACTTTGCATGGGCCATAAACTGAGCATGCTTGCTTTAAGGGTGGCTTCTTGAAAACAGTTCCCCTGACAGGCTGCATTTTGGGAATTTTTGCAGTTTGCATTGTGAACACGAATTTCGTTGCAATAGTTTGCAATTTACATTGCAAAATGATTTACAATAATTTACATCCTTGCAAGAATCTAATGCTATTCCAGCGTACTATTTTTGTATGCTTCTAAGCTGCCGCTACTTTGGTTTGCCTTTTATATTATTGTGTTATATAATATAATATAATATAATATATATATATGCCTTTTATATTATTGTGTTATATTATTGTTTTAACCCACGATGTTTTAATAATAACCAATTGGTTTAATAAATGTTTTAAGGGGTGGGTGGGTTTGGGGTTCTGGGAATATATATTGTACGGAATTTTAATTGTTGTTAGCCGCCCCAATTGTTGACAGAGGAGCAGGGTATAAATTATTATTATTATTATTATTATTATTATTATTATTTTATATTTCCCGCCTCTCCCTACAGATCGATTATTATTTTATTATTTTTATTTTATTATAATAAAATTATTATTATTTTTAAAATGTTGTGAGCCACCCCGAGTCCCAGTTTTGGGGAAAGGACGGGATATAAGTAGGTCTTTTTTCTTTCTTTCTTATGTGATTACAGTTTTTAAAAATACCTCAGTATAAAGGTTCAAAACCATGTATCTTATTAGATTCACTTAAAATTAAAAACTGCTTTAAAACAGAGCACAGTTCTTCTCAACTTTGTTGCGTCTCATTGCTTCCTGAAACAACTTTTAAAGTAAATA
>JANUYF010000015.1:12948400-13328400 GCA_026167975.1 Phrynosoma blainvillii
TAAATATATATGTGTGTGTGTGTGTGTGTGTGTGTGTATATATATATATATATATATATATATATATATATCACTCTTCTCCAGCCCCACATTCTCTCAAAGGCATTGATTTTCTTCCTATCCTCTTTCTTCACTGTCCATATATTTATATATTTATATATAAATATATATGTGTGTGTGTGTGTGTGTGTGTATATATATATATATATATATATATATATATATATCACTCTTCTCCAGCCCCACATTCTCTCAAAGGCATTGATTTTCTTCCTATCCTCTTTCTTAACTGTCCAGCTCTCATATCCATCCATGGAAATAGAGAATACAATGGCTTGTATGGTTCTGACTTTTGTGCTGAGTTGTCTATCTTTGCATTTTAGGATCTTTTCTAGTTCTTTCATAGCCACCTTCCCCATTCTTCTTATTTTCTGACTGCAGTCCCCATTTCTATCAATGTTTGATCCCAGGTATGGGAATTCTTTTACTATCTCTATTTCTTCATTGTCCAGGTTGAACTTGTGAAGGTCCTCCTCGGTGGTCATTAGTTTTCTTTTCTTTATGTTCAGGCTTAAGCTTGTCTTTGCACTTTCTTCTTGGATCTTCCTTAGTAGGTGTTCCAGATCTGTGAGGTTTTCTGCTAGTATTACGGTGTCATCTGCATATCTCAGATTGTTGATATTCCTTCCTCTTATTTTCACTCCTCCTTCTTCCATGTCCAAGTCTGCTTTTCTTATAATATGTTCTGCATATAAGTTAAACAGATCGGGTGAAAGGATGCAGCCTCACCAGTAGCTATTCCATAATCTCAGCTTTGGGCCCCGAAACTTCAGGACTTTGGTCAATCCTAGGACATTACCACACTTGCAGCAAGAGAGCGGCAAGAAAGCTGGTCGGAATCATTTGGGAACCATTTTGGGCTCATGCCGGAATGTGCCCGGCAAGCGGAAAACATTACCACACTAGAATGGAATCAGTGAGGAATGTGAGATGCCGGAATGGTTCCGCTCTGGGGGCCCGGATCTCCTGTCCACACACAAGTTGAAAGATCCCTACCGCAACCCCCCGAATTCTGGGCTACAAAGCCATCCCTAATAATGATTTCCCCCCCAACCCCTGAAGAGAGGAACATTGTTTACTCGTTCCGTTTGTTGCCCGCTCCAGGAAGTACACGTCATAAGATGCTTCCTCAAATCCTTAGGGAATACCGCGAGGAACCATGAGCCATAAAACGAGGAAATGCGGCATGACAAGGATCTCGTGTTCATACCTATGCCGAGATCAGCGTCATTCCGGCATAGTGCCGACCGCTCGAGTGTATTCCTTAAAACTCTCGGAATTCAAAAGGACTGAAATGAGGCTGAAATGACGCCGAAATGAGGTAGGGAAGGGCGGGGTTTGCTGCGACGTCGTGTGAACACACGGAAAAAAAGTCTGAAACGAGGCTGAAACGAGGCTGAAACGAGGCTGAAATGACGCTGCTTTAGGGCCAGTGTGGTAACGTCCCTAGAGGAAACTGTACAGTGGGTCCTTGGTATCTGTTGAGGTTTGGTTCCAGGACCCTCCATGGATATAAAATCTGTGGATGTTCAGGTCCCATTATATACAATGGCATAGTAAAATGCTGTCCCTTATATAAAATGGCAAAATCAAGGTTTGCTTTTGGAATAATATTTTCAAGCCGTGGACGGCTGGATCTGTGGATATAGAATCCGTGGCTACCGAGGGCCGACTGTAGTTAATCTGAAAATTAAATAATTTTAAAAATTCCTTGCAATCACTTTGGTGGGAGGAAGGAATTGCATGGGCCCATGATTCCATGTAGACTTGTTCTAGTAATGCTAAATAAAGTTTAGCGTATAGCCAAACCAGTCGGCTGACATGGCAGCAAAAGATAAAACTATTCTGGGAGAAACGATTAATCCATGTTGCATCAGCAGTTTAAAGATTAATAATATCTATAGTTTGCAAAGGGAACTTCCCATTGCTATTTTCGCATTTTCATATTTGAGGCATCCTGTGTCTGTGTGTGTCTTCTTCCTTTTTTGTTTTGTTTTGTTCTCATTTTATTATTTGATTGCTAACAATTGGGTTATTTTTATCCAAATTATATCATTTTAACTAAGATGTTTTAATAGTTTTTGGTTTAATACTTTTTTAAGGGGTGGGTGGGTTTGGGGCTTTGGGGGATTTATATTGTATGTAATTTTAATTGTTGTTAGCCGCCTCGATTGTTCTCAGAGCAGTGGGGTACAAATAAATTCTATAATAATAATAATAATAACAACAACAACAACAACAACAACAACAACAACAATAATAATTTATCCATATGTTGCTGTTTCCCAGTGGGATAGAATTTATAGCTGTAAGGTGTCTGAGCATGGATAAAAATAGAAAGAATTTGGGGAAAAGTAGTCAATGGGTGTGAAAATCATGGCTTCTTTTGAAATATTTGCATTTATTGGAAACATAAGTGTGCTGTATATACTTGAACAACAATGTTAAAGACAAAAAGTAGAGTATGGAAATGTTATTATTTTTTTTTTTTACTGTCTCCCTTAGTATTCTTTTAAAGTTGGGGGATTCTGGGAGTTGTTAACCCAAAAGTCAAAGGACATATATTCCAGGGGTAACCATGTTGGCCATAAAGCAAAGTACAATAACATCTAAAATCTTCAAAACAGTGATAGCTTTAATCGCTATTAATGGTTTAATACTGTTTTAAGGGGGTGGGTGGGTTTTTTCCTTTTGGGTTATGTTATACGGATTTTATTGTAAGCCGCTTGGATTGTTTATCAATAAGCGGGATAGAAATTATTATTATTATTATTATTATTATTATTATTATTATTATTATTATGGCCAAAATACACAATGCAAGCTTTTCAAAGCTCCCCTGGCTTCTTCATCAGGCAAAGATGTTAAAAATCATACAGGAGGATATATATATATATATATAATTACAATAGTCAAAGGCTTGCATAGATATACCTCTTTGCATAGATATACCTCCAAAGAACATCAACAATACCTTGACGAAATGCAAGCCTTTGACTAACATTGTAATTATATATATATATATATATATATATATATATATTTCCTCAAGGTATAGTTGGTGTTCTTTGGAGGCATATCTATGCAAAGAGGTCTTCCCTCCTTCTGGGCAGATGGCACTGGGAACAAAGCATTCCAAAGTCCAGGAGATAAAATGTGAATTCCCTGAGAAAATACAAAAAGATAGATGTCTTGGGAGATTCCCAGATGTCTCCATCCTTTGTGATGGAGGCTGTGATCCAGGATGGAGACATCTGGGATCTCAGAGACCTTTTTGTGTTGATAATGGAATTCAGATTTTTATCTCCTGGACCTTTGGAATGCTTTGTTCCCAGGGCTAGAAACAAGTCAGCCAGAGTCAATCTTCCTTATTAGTATGTGAGAAGAGATGATCCTCTGCATTTCACCTTGATCTGATCTGGAACAGCCCCTTTAACTAACATTTATGTCTTAATTTTCAAAGAAGAAAATACTGTTCTCCCTGTAGAATTGAGAGATATAGCCGTGTTAATCTGTAGAATCAGTACGTAGAGAGATCTTGGAGCACCTCTGAGACTCACTGAAAGAAAGTAGTTGGCAGCGTGAACTTTCCTAGACTTCAGTCTACTTCCTCAGATGCATTTGGAAATAATAATAATAATAATAATAATAATAATAATAATAATAATAATAATAATAATGTAGAGAGATCTTGTTGCACCTTTGAGACTCATTGAAAGAAAGAAATTGGCAGCATGAGGTTTCCTAGACTTCAGTCTACTTCCTCAGATGCATTTGGAAATAATAATAATAATAATAATAATAATAATAATAATAATGTAGAGAGATCCTGTTGCACCTTTGAGTCACTGAAAGAAAGAAGTTGGCAGCATGAGCTTTCCTAGACTTCAGTCTACTTCCTTAGATGCATTTGAATATAATAATAATAATAAATTGTAGAGAGATCTTGTAGTACCTTTGAGACTAACTGAAAGAAAGAAATTGGCAGCATGAGCTTTCATAGACTTCAGTCTACTTTCTCAGACACATTTGGATATAATTAATAATAATAATAATAATAATAATAATAATAATAATAATAATGTAGACTGAGAGATCTTGTAGTACCTTTGAGACTCACTGAAGAAAGAAATTGGCAGCATGAGCTTTCCTAGACTTCAGTCTACTTCCTCAGATGTCTCCACTAAATGCATCTGAGGAAGTAGACTCAAGTCTAGGAAAGCTCATGCTGCCAACTTCTGTATTTCAGCTAGTCTGAAAGGTGCTACAAGATCTCTCTTCCTACGTTCTCCCTGTGTTTAAATGACAAGCTGTGAGCAACTATTTGTTGTGTTGTTGTGTATCTTCAAGTCCTGTCTTACCTAGGGCAACCCCAAAGTGAGCCTATCACGGGGTTTCTAGGGCTGAGAGTGTGTGACATGCCCAAGGTCACCCAGTGGATTTCCATGGCCAAGCAGGGAATCACACGGAGTCACACAAACAATAAAATAGTAAAATCAAACAACAGTAATAAATTATAAGAGCAAAAAATAGAATACAATAAAATAAATAAAAATAGAACAAAATAAAATTTCAGATTTTCCGAAAATAAAAAGAAGCAGCTTTTGACTACTTTCAATTCAGCTTAACCACACTTTAACAGTGACATCGTCTGAAAATCTACCCACTTTCGTGTTTTTTTCCTGTTTAAAACCCTGTTTCTCTTCTGGATTTCCTCCGTGTGACTCTAGAGATCAAGGTTTATGTAACTCTAGCCAGATCCAGAAACTTCCAAATACTAGAGGCTGGGAACAACCAAGAGGCATGGGCTCTAGCCATCATAATTATTATTAATTGTCATCGTTGTTGTCATTACAATTTTATTTTTATTCTGTTTTTCTCCAAAACTGGCTCCCGAGAGCTTATTCAGACAGGCACAGTCATCCCTTGTCAACTCGCAGAAGATTGTTCTGGTGCATTGAACTGAAAATGACTTACAAATTAAAACGAACGCAAGAGACCTAAAACATCCCAAAGGTTAATATTAAAATGTAATTACACGGCAGTAACATTAAAACAGTTCAAACTCATACCGTTAACAAATAGTTTAAAAAGAAAGAAATAACATTCACTGCTATTCCTGTTCCGTTGGAATATGTCAGATCCTTTTTAATAACTGATTTCTTCTAAAAGCAAGGCTTGTTGTTTTGTGCCTTCAAGTTGGTCTCTGTCTTAGGGCAACCCCATGGCGAACGTATCATGGGCTTTTCTTGGCAAGATTTGTCCAAAGTGAGTTTGCCTTTGCCTTGATTTGAACCCTGTTCTCCAGAATCATAATCCAACAAACTAACAATACACCACAGTGACTCCCAAGAGCTTATTCAGAGAGGCATAGTCATCGCTTGTCAACTAGCAGAAGATGTTTCTGGCTCATTGATCAAATATCTAGTCCAGCTTGGAAAAGTGACCTTTTTGGACTAAAATTTCCAGACCCGCACCCCACCAGCCGGCCAGCATGGCCAGTTCCAGAGCTGGCTAAGCAGTTCTGGCAATTATTTGTAGTTGTGTGCTTTCATGTTGTTTCCGACGTATTGCGACCCTATCATAGTGGTTTTCTTGGCAAGATTTGTTCAGGGGAGGTTTGCCATTGCCTTTCCCAGAGGCTGAGAGAGTCACTTGCCAAAGGTCACCTACTGGTGGGCTTCATGGCCGAGCTGGGTATCAAACCCTGGTCTCCAGAGTCATAGGACGTTTTCACACTGGCCTTTTTGAGGAGGCAATCCTACCTCCGTCCGGCCCCACTCTGGCTCCATTTCCGCGTAGTTCACACGCGCGCGGCGGCAAACCCTGCCCCTTCCGGTGCCATCCCTGCGTCTGTCTGCCTTTTCGCTCCGTGTGTTCAAACGCACGGAGCCCTAAGTCCGGCGTCACTCCAGCCGAACCAACGATAACTCCGGCTGAAGCGGCGGAAAGGTAATTCCAGCTGTCCAACAGGAATTAGCCTTTCAGCGGCGGAGCCATTCCGGAATCGGCGGCACCCCCCGTTCTGGAATGGCTCCACCCGGCTTTAGGAGGACAGTATGAAAACGTCCATAGTCCAGCTCTCACACCACTACACCACACTGGACATAGTTGAATGGCATACTCTGTGCAACTATGGCCGAGTTTTAATGTAAGGAGATCATCCCACCACTCTAATAACCCGGCTTACCTCTTCCGAACTGAAGTCTAATTTGGGAGGCAGTCAGGTCCTATCACAAGGATTGTGCCGCCGAAGCCACCGGACTAGTCCAGTCTTGCTGTAGCCCTGGTCCCCAGTGTGCTTTGGTGGCTTTGGTGGCCATTTTATGAACCTCCTGGTTTCGAAATAAGCTGCCAAAGAGCGCCAGAGACCCAGGCTGCAGCTGGGCTGAACTCGCCCAGCGACTTCGGCAGCAAAATCAAAAAATGGCCACCAAAGCGCGCCGGGGACTTGTGATAAGACCTGGCTGCCTCCCAAATCAGACTTAAGTTTGGAAGAGGTAAGCTGGGTTATTAGAGCGGTGGGATAATAATAATAATAATAATAATAAAATTTTATTTCTACCCCGCCCAATGGATACCCAATCAGGGCGGCTTACAATTTTAAAATCATGAACTACATAACATTTTATACACAGAAACCCCACCCTCCCCCTTAAAACAGTATTAAATCAACAAATTATTAAAACATAATTTAAAATAATCTCCTTACATTAAAACTCAGCCATAGTCGCACAGAGTATGCCATTCAACTATGTCCAAAATGGCGTAGCGGTATGAGTCGGGTTATTAGAGCGGTGGGATAATCTCCTAAAATGCTTACAGAGGTCCTGTAGCAGAGGCTATCAGGCATAGCTTGATGCTGATGGAGCTACATCACTAACATGATACACAAGCATGCTAGGGAATTGCCATAATGGCCAACGGGGCTCCATGCAAGATGTACACCAAGGGCTCCCGTTGTGAAATGGTTATACTTCAAAAACATTAAACTTTCCCAAGCTGTGCCAGAGATTTGGTCATTGTTCCAGACCCTTACCCGATATGTTCATTGCTGTTCCAGACCCTTACCCGATACGTTCGTTGCTGTCAAGGAACTCCCAACATTGGGAAATAACAGCATTGGATTGCTGCACCTAAGAAAGAACCCAAGAAGCTGCCAAGATCTTCTGATGCTGTCAAGGGAAGAGAAATGTTGTTTATGCTTTCTCAGCATCCCTGTCCAGGCCTGCCACAATAAAAGACAACAGGAGAGGGGAAGGTATTTTCTGTTGATGGTTAAAAGATGACATACAGATGAGTCAATTATGCTAGATTCTCTTTGTTGGTCAAAAGGGTGGCTTGTTGCACCCCAACACCTTAAGATTACAATTATTGTTTTCTTAAACTTTGAGTCTCATAGGCTATTTCCTTAATTATTGCCCCATCTCCTTCTTTCACTTGCGTACCTATTTATATAATTTATACCTCCATCTTACTGGTGAAAAGCCTCTCAGACTGGCCTGCATCCTTTTTGTTTGTGTGAAGAAGAACCGCATTGTGAACCGCGATAGTGGTTTGCAGCGATGCAAAAACAGCAATACAACACTCCATCAGAATGAACTGGAGACACTTGCTGGATTGGGATGAGAACAAAAATGGAAGCATGTGACAACAGAAAAGGATACACACAGATGCACATCATTTGACAGCCCCCCCCCCCCAAAAAAACCCAAACCCTTTCTGCTTGAGTATTAGTTACTCCTCTTAATTTTGTATCATCTGCAAAATTGATAAGCATGCCTTCTATTCCTTCATCCAAGTCATTGATAAAGATGTTGAATAGCAAACTGGGCCCAGGACAGAACTCTGGCTTGGACACAGAAGCAGGAGGAGTGAAAATAGGAGGAAGGAACATCAACAGTCTCATATATGCAGATGACACCATCCTATGAGCAGAAAACATTGCAGACCTAGAGGAAGGTCAAGATGAAGCGGAGCCATTGCTGAGCCATCTTTGGGTTCGGCCAGTCAACCCATTACTAATCCACCTAACAGTTGCATTGTCTGGTCCACATTTTACTAGCTTGTTTGCAACTGTCCACATAATTCTTCCTTTCCAACACACCCCAGTCCCAGTAAATTATAGTATGCAGAATCAGACGGCCATGGCCACTCCATGTTTTTTGCTCTCCACCCCCTGCATGCATTTTACTAAGCTTGTTTGCCAGAATATCATGGCGTGGTTTTTTGTGGGTTTTTCAGGCTGTGTGGCCATGTTCTAGAAGAGTTTCTTTCTGATGTTTCGCCAGCATCTGTGGCTGGCATCTTCAGAGAATGGTGGCATGGAGGTGTGTGGGGTATATATACTGTGTGACCCTTGTTTGAGATTTACACAGATTTACATGCTGGCGAAATGTCAGAAAGAAACTCTTCTAGAATATGGCCACACAGCCCGGAAAACCCACAAAAAACTATGGATGCCAGTCATGAAAGCCTTCAACTTCATATCATGGGATGCCTTAGAATCATAGGATCATAGAATCATGGGGTGCCTTGTTGAAGGCCTTACTGAAATCAAGATATACTACATCCGCAGCATTCCCTTCATCTTCCAAGCTGGTAATTGTATCATTATTATTATTATTATTATTATTATTATTATTGGAAACTGAATACAGAATTGTAAAGCAGGAGAAGGAGAAAGAGGGAAAGAAGAGAGAGCCGGAAACTTTGAAACACATAACAATAGTAAACTGAACAGAACCCAAGGTGATGGTGGAAAAGGAGAGAAGAGAGAAGACATCTGGGTTGCAAAGAACAATATTTAAGAACTATTTAATGAACTGAGATGTGACATCCAAGGAGAATTTATCTTTGTCTCTTCCTTTATTGGATGAGCAATTGATTATTGGAAACAATTAATGAAATATAGCTTAAGCTATTTTGGGAAGAGTTGGGGGTATAATGGCCAGAGGATTATATAAATTAATTGGCTTGTTACAGAATTTGAATTGAAATGATACGATAATAATTCATTGATTTGTTTATCATCTTGGATACAGATTACCTTTGCTTTGAGCAATTATAGAGCATAGAAGCAGATACATTTTTTCTAATGCATTTAACTTTTTTTTTACTTTATTAAAAACCCATAAAAAACTATGGATGCCGCCCATGAAAGCCTACGACTCCTCTGAACAAATCATGGCAAGAAATCCACACGAGAGGTTCCCCTTAGAGTCACTATAAACCAGAAACAACTTGAAGGCACACACCAGCAACAGTTTGAATTATTCCAGATGCTAGAACTAATAGGGGCTTCATTAGGAATTGATGATGGGAAATAAAATGAAATAAAAAAGAAATAACTATGGGTTAGTCTGAAGTGGGAACGAAACCTGTCTCTCCAGTCCTGCTCCTGTGCCTTTTCCCCTCCATTTTACACACTTTTTAAAAGCATGTGCATGTTTATGCTTCTGCCAGAGCCTGAGCTGTCCCTCCGAAAAGCAACTTGTAAATGCTCTGGCTGGCAGCCAAAGCAAGCCAATTTACATCGCCGTGCCTCTTGCATTTTCCAGCCATTTCAGATGCAAATGCCATGTGTCACTTCCAGTCTCGTGAGCTTGTGCATAGTCATCTAGATATGTGTATCTGTGTGTGTGTGTGTGTGCACACTTTGTTGTTGAGAAACCGGCTATTTCATCGAAGCCAGAACCAGTTCTGGCTCTCATTTCCCTTTGCTGGATCAACTCACCTGTCACCTGCATTGTGGAAAGAGGAAAAGACGAGAGAGGTTGGATTGGGCAACAAGGTGCTAGTGGCATGGTGCAAGGCGGCACATGAGGTGGCTCTTTGGGATTGTGTCATCACTGGCGGATGTTTGCCCCAGGATGCAGAACAGCGGCTCTCAAGCTGCGGTCCTTTGGATTCTGGGTCTTCAGCTCTCCAAAGCCCTAGCCAGCATATCTAAGGGTGGAAGTTGGGGGAATTGGGGGAGTTGAAATCCAAAATTTCTGAAGGGCCACAGTGGGAGACTGACTAATGCAGAAGATTCAGCAACTTCTTACAAGGACCATTTGGACCTCTTGATAACCATGGAAAATCTCAGATGTGAGGGCCATCTGGCTGCAGCACCTGTCATTCCAATGATTGCCAGAGTTGATTTGGCTAATCTGGCTAGCTAGATCATGGAATAATAGATTCATAGAGTTGGAGGAGACCACAAAGGCCACTGGTCTAACCCCCCCTGCCATGCATGAACTCACAATCAAAGCAACCTCAACAGATGACCATCCAGCCTCTGTTTAAAAACCTCCAAAGAAGGAGACCCCACCATTCTCTGAGGGACAGTGTTCAACTGTCGAACAGCTCTTACTGTCAAGAAGTTCCTCCTAATGTTGAAGTGGAATCTCTTTTTCTGTAGCTTGCATCCATTGCTCCATTGTGTCCTATTCTCTGGAGCAGCAGAAAACAAGCTTGCTCCATCCTCAGTATGACATCCCTTCAAATATTTAAACAGGGCTATCATATCACCTCTTACCCTTCTCTTCCCCAGGGTAAACATAACCCAGCTCCCTATGTCTCCCCTCATTAGGTACAGTTTTCAGACCCTTCACCATTTTGGTCACCCTCCTTTGGACACACTCCAGCTTCTCAACAATCCTTTTTGAATTGTGGTGCCCAGAACTGGACACAGGATTCCCAGTGAGGCCTGACCAAAGCAGAATAGAGTGGCACTATTACTTCCTTTGATCTAGACCAAGGGTTGGCAACCTATGGCCTGCGGGCTGCACCCGGTCCTCCGATCCCCGACGACCGGCTCCCGACGACCGCCGCCACCGCTGCGAGAATGCAAACAAAATGGCGGCCACGACATGCGCAGCGGCAGCATGCGTGGCGGTGGCGGTGGCCAAGTGCACACGTGTGAGCGCACGCACCGCCATTTCCCCCCCTCCCGGCCCGGTGGAAGACCTGGGGACCAGCGACCCCTGATCTAGACCTTGCCGACCCCTGATCTAGACACTATACTTCGATTGATGCAGCCTAGATTTGCATTGGTCTTTTTAGCTGCTGCATCACACTGTTGACTTGTATTCAACTTGTGGTCTACTAGTACTTCCAGATCCCTTTCACGTGTTGTTTTGTTAAGCCAGGTGGCTCCCTTCCTACATCTATTCATTTCACTTTTTCTGCCAAAGTGCAGTACCTTACATTGGGTATATTCTCCCCGCTCCCCCCCCCCATTGCACTAGGCACATCCTTCCCAATGCTGTGCAATTGGCAGAAGCAGACAACCACCCCACAGAGAAGAAATATACCATTCTTCAGTCAAGGGCACTCCCCTGCTTGAACCTTCAAACAAGCTCGACTCTTTGACCATGAGACATCATTACCACAGCTCTGGTCTCCATCATAGAGTCATAGAATCATAGAGTTGGAAGAGACCCCAAGGGCCATCCACTCCAACTCCATTCTGCCATGCAGGAATTCACAATCAAAGCACCCCCGACAGATGGCCATCCAGCCTCTGTTTAAAGACCTCCAAAGAAGGAGACGCCACAACTCTCCGAGGAGACATAGTCCACTGCCGAACAGCCACTGTGAATTTCAAAGGAAATAATAACAATACACAAAATTGGAAAGCCTATATTAAGAATTTGAGCCAGACTGCCAGGAGCTCAAAACTGCTGGACAGGTCAGGAAAGGAAGCCGGACTCCCCAGGAGTTGCTCCTGCAGCTGCTAAGTTAAGTGGCCATGGAAGCAAAGGAGGACAAGTCCTCCTATGTCCGGCTGAGCCAGGCTCTAGACCAGTGATTCCCAAACTCTGGCCTTCCAGGTATTTTGTACCTTGGTTCCCAGAATCCCATACTGTTGGCCAAGATGGCTAAGATTTCTGGGAACTGAGGCCCAGAACACCTGGAAGGCTAGAGTTTGGGAAACAACACTTTAGACTGCAAACGCTCTAGACTGCAAAGCCTCCCCCATTTTCGCCAGCCTGCTGCACCAAAGAGTTGCTTTGCTTTCCCTTCTCACCTTGTAACACCCACCTGTCATCCTTGCCACCAGGGATGCATCCACACTGCAGAAATAATCCAGTTTGATATTGCTTTAACTGCCCTGACTCAATGCTCTGGAATCCTGGGAATTGTAGTTTGTTGTGGCCCCACAGCGGAGCTCTGAATGAGAGGTCAGAATTCTCTGTATTTCCAGCCTTTCCTTTCGTGCAAAGGCAGCTATGCTCAGTTGCATTGTCGCAGTGCAAAAGTTCATAATCTCAGCTCGCAGGAAAGGTCAGAGGAGAGGGGGAGGTTGTAAATTTCACCTGCTCTTTACGGCTTTTTTAAACACAAATCCTCAAGGTTGCACAAGACCTGACAGGTCCCATGCTTCCTCTAACTCACTGTCACTTATCCTAGGGATGTGAAACAGAAAGAAAAGCATAATGCAGCCTTCCCCACTGAATAATGACCACCGAGGACCTTCACAAGTTCAACCTGGACAATGAAGAAATAGAAGTAGTAAAAGAATTCCCATCCCTGGGATCAAACATTGATTGGAATGGAGACTGCAGTCAGGAAATCAGAAGAAGACTAAGAATAGGGAGGGTGGCTATGAAAGAACTAGAAAAGATCCTAAAATGCAAAGATAGACAACTGAGCACAAAAGTCAAGATCATACAAGCCATTGTATTCCCTATTACCATGGATGGATATGAGAGCTGGACAGTTAAGAAAGAAGATAGGAGGAAAACCAGTGCATTTGAGAGAATATGGTTCTGGAGAAGAGTGCGGAGGATCCCATGGAGAGCCAAAAGGACAAACAAATGGATCAAGCCAGAGATACCCCTAGAAGCCAAGATGACAAAGACTTAGACTGTCATACTTTGGACACATCATGAGAAGGGCAGACTCTTTGGAAAAGACAATAATAATTTTAGGAAAGGTGGAGAGAAGTAGGAAGAGAGGAAGGCCCCATGCCAGATGGATGGACTCTATTATTAAGGAGGTCACTATGGGTATTAAGGGGTTGCAAGAATTAAGCAGAGCAGGGGAGGACAGAGGGTCTTCTTGGAGAGGTCTCATCCATAGGGTCGCCATCAGTCGAGATCGAGTTGAGGGCAGCTAACAACAACAATAACAAAAAGCCTTCCCCACCCAGTACCCTTCAAGTATGGGCCTTTGCAGACTGCCAGAAATAGTGCACATTAAATTGAGGCACTGCCCTGGCTCAGTACTAGGGAATCATGGGAACTGTATTTTTTTTCTGGGACATTGAGCCTTCTCTGTCAGAGAGCTCTGGTGCCACAATAAATTACAGTTCCCATGATTCCCTAGCACTGAGCCAGGGCAGTGCCTCAATTTAATGTGCACTATTTCTGGCAGTCTGCTTAGGCCTTATGTTGGACATCTGCTCCCATCCGCCTCAACCATGGCTGTATTGGTTGAAAACAATGATGGTTGTAGAATATGTATGGAGGTCACCACATTGAAGATAGTTGTCACAATGTTTGGAAGTGATGATCTAGTGAAATACTCTGTAGGGTTTTTTTTTTTTAAGTCTAACAAGGCAAGAAAAATCAAATGCGTGGGATGGACAAAATGGGTTTCACAACAGTACTTATCAAAAGGAAATGGGGATCTTAGCAGAACACAAGTTAAACATGAGCCAGTAGTGTGATGCAGCAGCCAAAAAAAAACCAATGCCATTCTGGGCTGCATTAACAGGAGCATAGTGTCCAAGGGAAGTAAGTCGCTCTGCTCTATTCTGCTTGGGACAAACCTCACCTGGAATACTGTGCCCAGTTCTGGATATCACAGTTCCAGAAGGATATCGAAAAGCTGGAACACTCGGCTTAAGAACGGAGATGAGCACCGGCCCTTATGGTCAGACACAATTTGACAACCTTTTCAACGGGGAATTCCTTTACCTACCTTTAATGCAATGCTCCATCCTCTTCTGCAGTCTTTCTTATACAGGTGTGTGTGATGGCCTCTGAGCCTGGCCATGTTCCCCTCTCAGTCCCACTATCCCCAGCCAGCAGGAATGATGGGAGCTGAGGTTCTCATGGTTGCTGGAGAGCCACAGGTTCTCTATCCCAATACTTCATCCCTAAACCTCATCCCTATTCTAATAGTAGAACCTGTCTTTTTTTACCTGTTGGGTCTATTCCTTCCCCATGGAGAGAGAGAGAGTTGGTCATCTTTGGGCATTTCAGAACGCAGTCAACATAACATCAAGGGAAGAGGCTGACATTCTACACTTCAACAGAATTTTCCAAGTCCATCCGTTGCTGCTGAAGCCACAGGCGATAAAGAATTGCATCAGGAAGGATCACTTGTCAGATAAACAAGGCAGCAGTAGCTATGAGATTGCTGGAAGATGAACTGATGGCCCATTGACTTCCTTGGTATTGTTTACCTTGAAACCGACATCTTCTGTCTCAATCACAGTGTCCTCTGTCTTGTTGATGGGTGATATCAACACTGGTGAATTTTCAGAGGTATCATCGCATACTCTAGTACAAGTGTCTTGCACGTTTAGATTGTGTCAGGAGTGATGGAGGTGATGCAAATACTTTCAGACAACCCCCCCCCCTCCCGAAATGTGGAATGGCGTCTTGGGCCCAAATGAATCCAGCTGACCCAAAGGTCAACTTCTTGCAGAAAAGATGAACTATTTTTTACAAAGTGCTTTGTGTGCTTATGTGTGTCAGGTCTCCCTTTTCTCATCTCAGGAAGTGAAAGGGAGTAGCTAGACCAGGTTTTTCCCCCAAATTGTTTTTGCTTGGACACACCAGGCTGCTGCAGGAAACAAAGAAATCCAATTGTGGCTGCTTTTCTGGGAATGTAAGTAGGTCAACTAGATACCTCAGAACACTTGCTATGTACAGAAGAGCCACCAGGCTTTTCTGACACCAATACGGGGCAACTCTCTCTGTTGGCCAGCCTCTTCAAAACTGGCCAGCGAGGCAGGCTTAAATAATGCCCCCTTCAACTTTTGCAAGAAGAGGACCTCTTGTGCGAGTTCCACACTCCCATGGGAGCTGAGATCTTTCGCACAACTTGTGGCAGACTTTATACAGCCCTGCCTCATGTGCTGCTTTCTGTCTCCTGTAGAGCTCAGAGCAGAAAGAGTGGGCACCAGCCTCACTCACAAGAGTCAGACCAACATCGGAGGCCAGTGTACCAAATGCTCCATGGTTAGTCTATGGTGACTGTGCACAACTGATGCCTGCTTTGGGGCAAGGCAAACACCACCTGCACTCACAATAGATGGATGCACTTTTGGTGCGCAGCAAAATGGCCTTAGATGGAATCCATCTGTTGCACACATGGTAGGTGCCTGCTCTTCCTACTCTCAGGTGAGTGAGAGGATAGCACAGGGGTAGGCAACCTTTCCCCTTTAAGGGCCGAGGGACATCAGCTCCCAGAAGCCTCAGCCATGTTGGCCAATAGTCCCATGTTGGCCAATAGCTCCTGGGATTCTGGGAGCTGAAGTCCCTCGGCCCTTAAAGGGGAAAGGTTGCCTACCCCTGGGAAGCGAACCTAGATATAGCCCACCTCAAGTCAAAGGACGTTATCACACGGGGTCTAAAGCAGTCCCATCCCCGTCGCATCCCTGTCCCATTGCGCTTCCTTTTGCCCTGTGTTCACACGACGTCGCAGAGAAACCCCGCCCATCCCCATCATATCCCCGTCCCATTGCGCTTCCTTTCCCCATGCCTTCACACGACATCGCACCCATCCCCGTTGCATCCCCGTCACATCCCCGTCCCATTGCGGCATCACCTGGCATCATCCCCGTTCTTTTGAATGCCGGTTTCTTTGGGAATTACATTTTGCCGCGACCAGAATGATACCAGAACGACGCTGCTTTCTGTATGCCAGTAAGTTCTGGATTGAAAAGGAACCGCAATGGGAGGGGGATGCGACGGGGATGGGACTGCTTTAGGCTCCATGTGATAACGTCCAATGAGAGGAAGGCCTCTCACCTTGGGGATGCTTTGCCTCCTTGGTTGGGAAGGAGGAAGAGGACCAGGGCCAGGGCAGCCATGATCCCAGCAGATGGATCCCTGGCATTTGGTCCATAAAGCCATTTTGCCATGTACAAAAGGCTCAGATGTTGGTCTGTTGGGAGCACAACTTGTGCCCACTCCCAACAAGGAAACATGCTACGTTGGCCATTAAATTCAAACAAAAATCCACCAAACAGCGATACCTTTCTTGGCCAACCAAAATGCACAAGGTATTTGTTGCAAGCTTTCGAAGTTCCACTGGCTTTTTCTTCATCAGGCAAGATGTTGCAAACCAAACAGGAGAAAAACCATTGGAGATGCTAGTCAGATGCCTGCATTTTGATGTTTCTGTCCTTGGTTAAGATGATAAGTGGAGGATATCTTTTGCAGGCTGGCCCCTTCTCCTTCTGTCCATGTGGCTATTGGGAGATTTGCAAAGACCAGGAAATTTAAAGCCCATTTGCATCCCAACAAGGAAACCTCTTTTGCAATCCAATATGCCTCCATTCCTGTAAGGTCACAGGCATCTTTGTAGGCAGAGGACAATGGATTCCTCAAGGAGTCTTCATGTTTTTGCATCAGGAACATTTTGGTAGATGTTAAGGTAAAACATGCCAATCCAGTTCAAATTTAAGAAGGAAAAATTGTTTTATCTTGGTTGGAGGTCCCAGTCCATTGGCTAACTCTTCAGGGTTCCCCTGTTGCAGCTACAATGTGGTATTTTACAATATAGAAAACAGGGGTAGCTGTGTTGGCCATTTAGCAAATTCAAACAAAAATCCACCAAACAGTGATCCCTTTATTGGCCAACCAAAATGCACAATATACTTGTTGCAAGCTTTCAAAGCTCCACTGGCTTCTTCTTCATCAGGCAAGATGTTACAAACCACTTCCAACAAGTCAAGCAACATGGGCTTCAGCGTTTCATGTGGCTCAATATAGGACCAGATTTCAACCCCCTAAATGGTGAAGGGTCTGGAAACCATGTCCTATGAGGAACGACTTGGTGAACTGGGGATGTTTAGCCTGGAGAAGAGAAGGTTAAGAGGAGATATGATAGCCTTGTTTAAATATTTGAAGGGAGGTCATATTGAGGATGGAGCAAGCTTGTTTTCTGCTGCTCCAGAGAATAGAAACCAGAACAATGAATGCAAGCTACAGGAAAAGAGATTCCAGCTCAACATTAGGAGGAACCTCCTGACAGTAAGAGCTGTTCGACAGTGGAACACACACTCTCGGAGGGTAATGGAGTCTCCTTCTTTGGAGGCTTTTAAACAGAGGCTGGATGGCCATCCGTCGGGGATGCTTTGATTTTGAGTTCCTGCATGGCAGAATGGGGTTGGACTGGATGGCCTTTGGGATCTCTTCCAACTCTAGGATTCTATTATTCACATTCCTTGCTTTCCTTTTCCTGACCTAAAAGGAAGTAGCAAGGAAGACGCAAGATAAGTTGGGAAAGATTGTGGGTGTAGAAAGCAATGGGCATTTGTGAGGGGTATGTGTGTAGAAGATGGGTTAGGAGGGATGTGGCAAGATAGGACCAGCCCAGCCATTCTCACACCATCCTTAATCCTTAATCCTAATGAAGAAACAGCATCAGTGAAAAGGCAGAGAGAATAACCAACAGTGGTACTTTTCAGGGCTGAAACAACTCGGACCAAGTCATGAGTAGACCAACGCAAGTTGGAACAAGATAGAGGGACCTTTGGGGTCGTAAGTGGTAAAAATTCCACTGGTTGAATCTGCCCTGAAACATATTATTTTTAAAGTAACTTCCAATCCCCTAGTCTCAAATTCAAGTCCTGGGGGGGGACACCCCTGACTGATGTCTAAAAGCTATTGTCGATCAGAATGGATGATACAAAACAAGACGAACCAGTGTTCTGACATAGTGTAAGGCACTTTCTGATGTAGTTCTTTCAAGAAGAAATTTGCCGACTGTGTTGCTGCACGATTGCTGCTATTGTTAATGGCCATTATATTGACTTTGGCTTATGGCGAATGAGAGATTTCCAAGTCCTCAAAAGTCCTTCTCAGGTCCTTAGGGCCACTTTGGTTTCCCTGATTTAATCCATCTTTCTGGTATTCAGTCCTCCTCTTTTCCTCCTGTCTTCTATCTTACTACGCATTATTGTCTTTTCTAGTGACTCCTGTCTTCTTATGATATGTCCAAAGGATGATAGTTTCCATTTAGACATCTTGGCTTCTTGGGACAATTCAGGCTTCATTTTATCTCGGACCCATTAGTCTTTTTGGTAGCCCATGCTGTCTGTAGAACATGCCCCAAGCACCACATTTTAAATGAGTTGATTTACATGCATGGAATTTCCTTCCTTCTTGGGAGAGGGGATGTATTTGTGTCATGTGTCTACATCAAAATTACGCCAGATCATTCCACCTTGTTTGTTTCAGACATTTTCATCTGGAAAAATGAAATGCATAGATATAGGATGGGGGACACCTGGCTTAATGCGACTACATGTGAAAGGGATCTAGGATTCCTAGTAGACCACAAGTTGTACATGAGTCAATAGTGTGATGCGGCAGCTAAAAAGGCCAGTGCAATTTTAGGCTGCATCAATAGAAGTATAGTGTCTAGATCAAGGGAAGTAATAGTGCCACTTGATTCTGCTTTGGTCAGGCCCCACCTGGAATACTGTGTCCAGTTCTGGGCACCACAGTTCAAAAAGGATGTGGAGAAACTGGAGCGTGTCCAAAGGAGGGCGACCAAAATGGTGAATGGTCTGGAAACCAAGCCCTATGAGGAACGACTTAGGGAACTGGGTATGTTTAGCCTGGAGAAGAGACGGTTAAGAGGGGATATCATAGCCCTCTTTAAATATTTGAAGGGATGTCATATTGGGGATACAGCAAGCTTGTTTTCTGCTGCTCCAGAGACTAGGACCCGGAACAACGGATGCAAGCTACAGGAAAAGAGATTCCACCTCAACATTAGGAAGAACTTCCTAACAGTCAGAGCTTTTGGAAATGGAAAACACTCCCTTGGAAAGTTGTGGAGTCTCCTTCTTTGGAGGTCTTTAAACAGAGGGTAGATGGCCATCTATCTGTCGGGGATGCTTTGATTTTGAATTCCTGCATGGCAGAATAGGGTTGGACTGGATGGCCTTTGGGGATCTCTTTCAACTCTATGATTCTATCTCTACCCAAAATGTTCCTCAAGTGGTTTGCATACTCGAATTAAAAACAAGACCCAGTATGATGCAGTGGTTAAGGCAGGGCTGGGGACTGTACAATTCCTGGTCCACATGTAGTTGATCAGGCCTCCAGTCCAGATCCTGGAGCTACTGGAGTCACCTTCCTTGGGGTGGGGCAGAAATGGCATAAACACGGACAAGCACAAATCCACAGGCCTCCAATTGGTGCAATTGTCTGTTAAAATGCTATTTAGTGAAGTAGCTAAATAGTAACTAGAAAAGTAATTAGGCTGGCATCCTGCTGGGCATTTATGACATTGTAAACCAAGATTCCTTAGGATCCCATGGAGAGCCAAGAAGACCAACAAATGGGTTCTTGAACAGATCAGACCAGGGCTCTCCTTGGAAGCAAAGATGATCAAGTTGAGACTATCGTACTTTGGCCACATCATGAGAAGGCAAGGATCACTAGAAAAACAATAATGCTGGGAAAGGAAGAAGGTAGAAGAAAGAGAGGAAGACCACAAACCAGATAGAGAGACTCAATCAGAAGACTTATTATGGGGAAAGGCTTGCAGGATCTGGGCAAGACTGCAGTGGAAGATAGGGATTTTTGGAGATCTCTCATCCACAGGGTCACCAGGAGTCGGAACCGACTCGAGGGCAGCTAACATCAACAAAAACCAACGTACACTTTGTAGTTTAGAATTGCAGCATTGCACCATGATTGTATTATATAAAAATTTTAATATTTTCAAGCCATGGATAGAGAATCTATGGATACGGACTGTAGTTGTTTGCAACAGATGGACCTGGGACTGGGACTGCAGAACCTGAACAGAGAGGTTGAGGACAGGGAGGTCTTGGAGATGCCTCATCCACAGGTTCAGCATGAGTAGGAGTCATAGAATCATAGAATCATAGAATCATAGAGTTGGAAGAGACCCCAGGGGCCATCCAGTCCAACCCCATTCTGCCATGCAGGAACTCACAATCAAACCATCCCCAACAGATGGCCATCCATCAACTCAAAGGCAGTTTACAACAGCAATAACAATCTCTGAGGTGGTGGGCAAGAGGAAAGGAAACGATACCTTCCTTCTGAGTCATGTGCTGGTGGTGGTGGGGTGGACAGTGGTTGATCCCTATCATCCCAGTGATAACTTGGTGTGTATTGGCGTGTTGGGGGAAAAAATGAATATTTATTTCTCCTTAACTCAGGCAAAGCAGTGTATCAGGAGGTTTAATGAGGGCAGAAAGAGTTAATAACTAAGAGAAGGGAGAAGGTGGGAGAAAGAACCATTCACATAATTCCTCCTTCATCAGAGACCGGACATTATTTAAATATGCCCCACAACTTTGGAAGCGGGGTAAAGAAACACCCATCTGTCCACCTTTTTCCAAAATGTGTTGCCATGAGAATAAGTGGGCATCCATAATGTGCATCTTTCCATATAGTGCAATACAAAGTGTGATCGCTCCTTATTCAGATTTTGAAGACTTTTGCACTCCCGCCCCCAAAAACAGACACATGCATTCAGATCGCATATGGGTCGATCACATTCTGCACACATTCTATCAGGATAATTTTCGTCGTGTAGACTGGCCCCTTGTCAGTGCTGGAGCTTGGCTTTGTTGTGTAGCATTCTGGAAGCAATGGCCTGAATCCTATGGGTTGATCTCAATGATAATAGATTGGCTGGATCTATGCCGTTTGCTTACTCTATGTATCATCGACTCAACACTCTGAGCAGAGAAAGAGGGGGGCCACAGAGACCATCTGGATCTGATTATCACACATTGTTTTTCGACTGATCCGGGCACGGTCTGGGAACGGTCTTGAATGTGTGAAAACGGGTGTTATTGCACAGGAAAATGCCGCCGATGCCACTGGGAGACTACAAGCCGTCCCCCATCTGTGTTTTGCCTGCTGAGTTTGAAGGACGGAAAGCTTCTGTCCTTCAAAATCAGTGGGCAAAGCATGGTTGGGGGACGGCTTGTAGTCTCCCAGCAGCGTTGGTGCCGTTTTCCTGTGCGATAACACCCGTTTTCCCCCGTTCAAGCCCGATCTCAGCCCATATTCGGATCGGGTGAAAAATGACATGCGATAATCTTTGAGGAAGAGATTGATGTTTGTTGCTGCTGCCTTGGGCCTCTGCTTTACTTTGAGGCTCTGCTCTTTGCAGAACCAAGGTCCAGGCTCAGCAGGTACAATGCTTCTTGGTATCCACTGGCGTTTGGTTCTAGCCCCCCCCCCCATGGATAACAAAAACCATGGATTTTCAAGTCCCATTCAATACAATGGATAGTAAAATGGCTTTCCATATATTTCCAAGTTTTGCTTTTTTGGAATCTCTCTCTCTCTCTCTCTCTGGCTTTTCTTCGCAAACGAAGATTCAGGAAGGACTCATCCCACACTTTTTGCAAGCGCGCTGATGACTAAAAAGGTCAATCCGAGATAAACAAGTCCGGTTGCAGAAAGCACAGCAGAAGATCTCCTTGGGTGATGTTTCGGGGTTGTGATTCTTTCTGCGTTGTCATTTCTCTTCGAGACTTGTTCGGCGTGACTTCTCAACGAAGGCTGCAGCATTGTGGATAGTGCGTCTCCATGCCTCCCAATGTGAATATATATATTTTTGGAATATATATTGAATATTTTCCAGCCACAGATGCTTGAATCCATGGATAAAGAATCTGTGGATACGGAGGGCCGACTGTACTGCCCACCATCCAGCGCAGCTGCCGTGCCTGTCTGGGCCATTAAAAGCAGGACTCTTTGTGGGTCACCTCTGGTGGGGTCACCACTGAAGGAGGTGACATTTTGGGGGGTACATGAGGGTGAGGGCCTGTAGTTAATATAATTCCGGTGGGCATAACCTTGGCTCCTTGTTTTTCTAGTGTTATTGGATACTTTTCAATGTGTGCAGCTTGAGGACGGGGACAGGCTCCTTGGAGAGATGTGTGCTAGACCTTTGCCCTTCCTGGCTTATCAGCCCGGCCGGTGCAATAGACCCTTGCCCTTCCTGGCTTATCAGCCAGTCCAGTATGTTAGACCCTTGCCCTTCCGGCTTATCAAACAGGCCAGGGAGAGACCAACTAAGCAGGTGAATGCCTCCTTGCAACAAGGTAGGAGTCCAAGTTGCCTTAAAGACACAGTCGTGAGGACTTTGTTGAAAAAGCCATCCCTCAATTCCTCTATAATGGGTAATTATCAGCCAGTGTCCAACCTACCATTTTTGGACAAGGCGCAGGTGGTGGCCTCCCAACTCCATGGGTTTCTGGATGAAAAAGGATTATCTGGATCCTTTTCAATCTGGTTTCAGTCCTGACTTGGGACCGAGACAGCTTGATAGATGACCTATGCAGGGAAATGGACAAGGGGAGTGTGTCCATGTTGGTTCTGCTGGATCTCTCAATGACTTTCGATCCTATCAACCAGGGGTAGGCAACCTTTCCCCTTTAAGAGCCAAGGGACTTCAGCTCCCAAAATCCCAGGAGCTATTGGCCAACATGGGACTATTGGCCAACATGGCTGAGGCTTCTGGGAGCTGAAGTCCCTCGGCCCTTAAAGGGGAAAGGTTGCCTACCCCTGCTTTCAACCATAGTATCCTTCTGGGCTGTGATGGGATTTGAAGGCATTGTTTCACAGTGGCTCCATTCTTTCCTGGAGGGACAAACTCAGAAGATAGTGTTGGAAGACTCCTGTTCTACTCCCTGGCTGCTGGCCTGTGGGGTTCTTCAGGGTTCTGTTGTATTTCCCATGCTATTTAACATATACATGAAACTGCTGGGAGAGGTTGTCTGGAGTTTTGGAGTGTGGTGGCATTAATACGCAGATGACCCTCAACTCTACTACTTTCCAGCTCAATCCAAAGAGGCTGTCCTGGTCCTAAACCAGTGTCTGTCATCAGGAATAGAGTGGATGAGGGCAAACAAATTGAAACTTAAACTGGACCAGATAGAGGTGCCTTTGGTCACTTGGAAGGGAGATCAGGGAATATGAATTCAGCCATTTTTTTTGTGTGTTTTTCGGGCTGTGTGGCCATGTTCTAGAAGAGTTTCTTTCTGACGTTTCACCAGCATCTGTGGCTGGCATCTTCAGAGAATGCTGGCATGGAGGTGTGTGGGGTATATATACTGTGTGGCCCTTGGTTGAGATTTACACAGATTTACATGCTGGCGAAACTCAGAAAGAAACTCTTCTAGAACATGGCCACACAGCCCGAAAAACCCACAAAAAATGATGGATGCCGGCCATGAAAGCCTACGACTTCACAATTCAGCCAGTGTTAGCTGGGGTAATACTCCTATTGAAGACTTGGCTTTGAACCTGAAGGCATAGGTTTCTGAGGTAGGTCTGTGGTACCTTTATTGGCCAACCAAATACTACTACTATATTGTTGTTGTTGTTGTTGTTGTTGTTGAAAATATTCAGGGGTAGCTGTGTTGGCCATTTAGCAAATTCAAACAAAAATCCATCAGTGGTACCTTTATTGGCCAACCAAAATGCACAATATACATGCAGGCATCTGAATATATCCAATTGTTCTTCTCCTGGTTGGTTTGTAACATGAAGCCATTGGAGCTGATGAAGAAGCCCATGGAGCTTCGAAAGCTTGCAACAAGTATCTTGTGCATTTTGGTTGGCCAATGGAGGTATCACTGTTTGGTGGATTTTTGTTTGAATTTGCTAAATGGCCAACACAGCTACCTCTGAATATACTGTACTTGTTCCAAGCTTTCAAAGCTCCACGGGCTTCTTCTTCATCAGGCAAGATGTTACAAACCAAACAGGAGAAAACCAACTGGAGATATTAGTCAGATGCTAACATGTTGCTTCACCTCTTTAGTTAAGATGGTATATGGTATATCCCCACCATATACTACCATCTTAACTAAAGACTGAAACAACATGTAGGCATCTGACTAACATCTCCTATTGTTTTTCTCCTGTTTGGTTTGTAACGTCTTGCCTGATGAAGAAGAAGCCCGTGGAGCCTCAAAAGCTTGCAACAAATATATATTGTGCATTTTGGTTGGCCAATAAAGGTGTCACGGATGGATTTTTGTTTGAATTCGCTTTTTCTTTGTTTTGGTTCGGTTGTTCTTTTACGTTGTGAGCCACTCTTGAGTCCCAGTTTGGAGGGGGGAGCAGGATACTGATTAAATAATAATAACAATAATAATAATAATAATAATAATAATAATAATAATAATAATAATTTATTATTATTATTATTATTATTATTATTTATTTATTTATTTATACCCCACCTTTAGCCGAGGCTGTCAAGGTGGCTTACAACTTAAAAAATACACCCATACAATCAATGACAAAATAACCCCCCTTAAAAATGCATTAAATCGTTATACAGAATAAAATCACAATTACAGTAAAACAATAAACAACTAACATAGACAGACAGCAGCAACTGTAAACATCTCGGAAGATGCAGGCGAAACGTCAGAAATATTCTTCTCTAGAACATGGTCTCCTAGCCTGAAAAACTCACAAAAACCTATGTGTCAGAATTATCTGGACTTATACTTTCTATATAATCAATTATCTAAAATTATATTTCTCTGAATCATTATTGAAAGCTGAACATAACCAATATTTTATTACTGCAAATTAATCATAGATTTCTATCTCATCTACTATATTAATCAAGTAATTAATTCAATTTATTCCATGGGGGGGGGTGTCTGCTTTAATAGGGATTTAGGCATGGGTGGACCATAGATCCACTGCTGTCGAGGTGGAGCATCACTCTTGAGTTTGGCATCACTCCTCTTGCGGCTGATCTGAACTGAATGGGAATTCTGCTGGTGCTGAGCCTCTGAAGGGATGGGAATCTGGCGCCAGGAGACTTCCAGGTCAACTTGGAGCAGCTGCAGGAAGAGCCGCCAGAAAACCAGAGGTAGATTCCCTGGCTTTGCAACAACAGATCCCCAGCTCCCCCTGGATTTAGGTCAATGGGTGGAGCCAAGGCTAATGCCAAGGTGACAGAAACACCTGGTGATGAAGATTCTCAGAACAATCCTGAGCAAGGCGAGATGCAAAACATGAGAAGCGGCACTCTGGAAATCCCCCAGAGATATTTCCTAGTGGAAACAGAGAAGATTCCAGTTTCAAATTAGCCAAAGGATTTCGCAGAATCATAGAATGATAGGGTTGGAAGGGAACCACAAGGGCCATCAAGTCCAACCTCCCTGCCATGCAGGAACTCACAATCAAAACATCCCCAACGGATGGCCATCCAGCCTCTGTTTAAAGACCCCCAAGGAAGGAGACCCCACCACACTCTGAGGTGGAACAGCTCTTACTGTCAAGAAGTTCTTCCTAAAGTTCAGGTGGAATCTCTTTTCCTATAGTTTGCATCCATTGCTCTGGGTCCTGTTCTCTGGAGCAGCAGAAAAGAAGCTTGCTCCATCAATATGACACCCCTTCAAATACTTAAACAGGGCTATCATATCCCTTCTTAACCATCTCTTCTCCAGTCTAAACATAGCTCCATCTGTCCTCATAGGGCTTTATGGTTTGCACACCTTTCACCATTTTGGTGGCCCTCCTCTGGACACACTCCAACTTGTCAACATATTATTATTATTATTATTATTATTATTATTATTATTATTATTATTATTATTATTATTATTTCATTTTTCATATTACAATACATTACATATTATACATGGGGTACCAATGACATTGTTTCTGCGCTATCAAATTTATTTTGTCTTCATTATTATTATTATTATTATTATTGTAGTTTACAAGGTATTAGTCCTTAACATTTTGTGCGAATAGTTTTTCCTGCGCTGTTTCCCACTTTTTTTCATATTGTTGAACTGTCTTTTCTGCAGTGTGCATTGATAACTTATCCATTATTATAAATTCATGTAATTTATTCTGCCATTCGCTTTCATTAGGTGTTGTTTCTGATTTCCAATATTTTGCTAAGACAAGTCGTGCAGCTGTCACCATATACAATATTACACTTTTTTCATCATCATTTAGTTTACAATCTATCACATCAATTATGTTTAACAGAAACAATTCCGGTTTAAAGGGGATATTTTTCTGCAATATTTCTGACATTTTCTCTCTAATTTCTTCCCAAAATGCTTTACTTTTTCAACATAATTTTTGAATTGTGATGCCCAGAAATGGACATAGGATTAGTCGCTCCTCATAAGGCTTTATGGTTTCCAGACCCTTCACCATTTTGGTCACCCGCATCTGGACACGCTCCAGTTTCTCAACCTCCTTTTTGAATTGTGGTGCCCAGAACTGGACACAGGATTATTCCAGGTGAGGCCTGACCAACGCAGAATAGAGTGGCACTATGACTTCCCTTGATCTAGACCAGGGGTAGGCAACCTTTCCCCTTTAAGGGCCGAGGGACTTCAGCTCCCAGAAGCCTCAGCCATGTTGGCCAATAGTCCCATGTTGGCCAATAGCTCCTGGGATTCTGGGAGCTGAAGTCCCTCGGCCCTTAAAGGGGAAAGGTTGCCTACCCCTGATATAGACACTATACCTCTATTGATCTATTTGATGCTTGGAGTATTGGTTTAAGGTGCCCAATTGCCAGCTAAGGAAAGACGATGAGCTTTCTGCTCCATTCTGCTTTTCACTTCGTGGAAGCAACTGCAAACCACGCTCCTGGTTTGGGAAAAAGATTAGGGCCATGCCATGCATTATAAAGGCATGCCAGGGAAAAAGATTAGGGCCATGCCATGCATTATAAAGGCATGCCAGGGAAAAAGATTAGGGCCATGCCATGCATTATAAAGGCATGCCAGGGAAAAAGATTAGGGCCATGCCATGCATTATAAAGGCGTGCCAATTGGCTTTCTTCAACAGCGCAGATTAAAAGGCTCACAGGCGGATAGAAATCTGGGAAAATCCAGAGCTCCACTTGGCAGTAACATTACAGCCACGAAGCCTGTGAACGTGAGAACATCCAAGGCACAGCTAGATCAGAGCAAAGGGATTTCGTGTTCATTCTATTTTATTAACATGTATTATTCAAACATACATATCAAATTGAAATATTCATGTCTTTTCCAATAATTATATGCAAAACATTTACATTTGACTTCCAAAGTATCTCCAGTTTGTACTCAACCATCCTTCAAAGTTCGCTCATTGTCTTCATATACAAGCAATTTCACATATTAACTCCACTGTGTGTTATAACGTCCGCTTTAACCATTTTTGATCTTTAATAATAGCTCTTGTAAATGTTTTCCGTTAGTATTCACATACTATTTTTAAGTCACTTAATATTTTACATTTCCCAATGAATTTATCTCTACCTAATTAAGTTTTCTTTTTTACAGTATTGCAAATATCGGGGTCCAATCTTGTTCAACACTTTCTACATTTTGTTTATTCAATCTAGCTGTGAGTATATCCATACTCATCATTCCAATAAGCCTTGTAAACCATTCACTGGTTGATGACACTTCTTTTTATTTCCATTTTTTTGCTAATGTCATCTGAGCTGAAGTTATCATATATAATAATATTCTCCCAGAGCAAAGGGGCTTTGAGTGTCACATATCTTTTCCACAATGAGCTACCAGAGGCCTATAGAAAAACTACAAGTAGGAAATACATATACTAATACTAGTACCCTGCCCCTAGGCTGTGCCTGACATTAGGCAGCGCGAGATGCTTGCTTCAGGTACCGGATGCTGGGTGACAGGCCCCTAGCCTGTGTTCTCAGGATCCCCTAAGCCAAACACATTTTCTTTCAAGGGATTTTGTTCATGTTACTAAGTGTCATAAAGACAACTTTGACTTATGACAACCCTATGAATGAGAGCCCTCCAAGAGTTGCTGTCACCAACTGCCCGGCTCAGGTCTTGCAAAGTCGAGGCTGTGGCTTCACTGATCAAACCGCCCACTTGCAGTGTGGTCTGCCTTCCGCTTTACCAAGCATTACTGTGTTTTCCACTGAATAACATCATCTCACAATATGTCCAAAGTGCGACAGCTTCAGTTTAGTCAACTTTCATAGAATCATAGAGTTGGAAGAGACCACGAGGGCCATCCAGTCCAACCCCATCCTGCCATGCAGGAACTCCCAATCAAAGCATCCCTGACAGATGGCCATCCAGCCTCTGCTTAAAGACCTCCAAGGAAGGAGACTCCACTACTCTCTGAGGGAGTGTGTTCCACTGTCGAGCCACCCTTACTTTACTTTTATTGTTCACCGCCTAGATTGGTTTTCCACTAGGGCGGTATATAAATAAAATATTATTATTATTATTATTATTGGTTCAGGTTTGATTCGCAATAAACTCATTTATTTGAGGTGCAGGGGGGAGGGTTGGCAGCCCATGGAATTGCTAGAACTCTCCTCCAACACCACATTTCAAATCAAATTATTCTCTTCTTGTCAGCTTTCTTCACTTCCCAGCTTTCACAACCATCCATACTTTGAAATCACCAGCAGCAACCCCCAAACCCAGTGGACATTTGAGTGTCAGCACCGGCCAAGGGAGCAGAAACTGGGAAGACCCTGGCTGATGTGCCCAGGGAAGAAGAGACGGTTAAGAGGCGAGATGACAGCCCTGTTTTAAGTATTTGAAGGGTTGTCATACTGAGGATGGAGCAAGCTCCTTTTCTGCTGCTCCAGAGAATAGGACCCAGAGCAATGGATGCAAGCTATAGGAAAAGAGATTCCACCTAAAGGAAGAACCTCCTGACAGTAAGAACTGTTGGACAGTGGAACATACTCCCTTGGAGGGTGGTGGATTCTCCTTCTTTAGAGGTGTTTAAACAGAGGCTGGGTGGTCATCTATCAGGGGGGCTTTGATTGTGAGTTCCTGCATGACAAGGGGTTGGACTGGATGGCCCTTGGTGTCTCTTCCAACTCTACGATTCTAAGAGGAACAACTTCAGATACCTGCAATCACTGCGTCTGCATTGCAGCAGACGGCGCACTGGTTCAATGCCTGTCCTGCAGCCACTCACTCATAAACCACAAGGTTGTGAGTTCAATACTAGCCAGGGCTCAGGCTAGACTCAGGCCTGCATCCTTCCAAGGTCGCTAAAATGAGTACCCAGCTGCTGGGGGGCAATGAGCTTACAGTTGTAAACCGCTTAGACATCCCATAGCATGATATGAAGCGGTATATAAATGAAGCTGCTTTGCTTTGCTTTGCTTTGCTTTGCTTTGCTTCCACCATGATGCAGCGTCTAGTTCTGGGCACCACAATTCAAAAGGGATTTGGACAAGCTGGAGTGCGTCCAGAGGAGAGCGACCAAAATGGTGAAAGGTCTGGAAACCATGAAGCCTTCTGAGGAGAGACTTGGGGAACTGGGTATGTTTAGCCTGGAGAAGAGAAGGTTAAGAGGGGATATGATAGCCCTGATAAAGTATTGAAGAAATGTCATGTCAAGGATGGAGCAAGCTTGTTTTCTGATGCTCCAGGGACTAGGACAATGGGTGCAAGCTCCAGGAAAAGAGATTCCACCTCAACATTAGGAGGAATTTCCTGACAGTAAGGGCTGTTCGACAGTGGAACATACTCCCTCAATGGAGATTTTGGTGGAGTCTCCTTCTTTGGAGGTCTTTAAGCAGAGGCTGGATGGCCATCTGTCCAGGATGCTTTCATTGGGAGTTCCTGCATGGCAGAATGGGGTTGGACTGGATCGCCCTTGGGGTCTCTTCCAACTCTATACTTCTATGATTCTATGACCCTCAGTCCTTGACTGCATGAGTCTAGCTTGACTATGTGCTCAATAGTTCCCAAACTTTGGACAGTCCTCCAGATGGTTTGGACTTCAGCTCCCAGAAGCGCCGACAGTCAGAAATTCTGGGATCTGAAGTCCAAAACACCTGGAGGACCAAAGTTGGGAAACCACTGTGCCATTGAATTCCATGCACCCAGGCTCTCAGATGAAGCACATATTCACCATCATGCCCTAGGACAGATCCAGCTTGGAGCTTGTTCTGGCTCTTTCATTCCAGGCAGTAAATGTTAATCTCATTTGCTTGGGGGTGTTGTTGTTGGTGTTGGTGTGTTGATGTGTTGATGGCATGCCATCTAGATCAATGACTCCTTCTTGAGTCCTGGAGCAACTTGTCTCCTGTATTCCCATTGCTCAATTACTCCTTTTGTGTTGTGATTTGTTGCTCTTCCCACCCTTAAGCAATACTCCTGAGTTCTCCTTTTGTGCAACTGATGCTGATGTTCCTGCCCTGAGCAATGCTGCTTAGTTTGCATCCAAAAGGATCAGCACCAACACCTACATAAAGAGGCCTGAATGACAGTTAAAATGCAGGTTTCCATGAAACTGTAGATTTTGTGCCCTGAGCCCTGCAGTGATTCATGTTCTTTCCTTAGCAATAGTTGGCCATAACTCATTCCACAGAACGCAGTGCCCTAAAATGAGTTTGGGTTTGTTTGTTTGTTTTGGTGTAATGCCCAAATTTCAAAGATGCAAATTTCCACAGATGCTAGCGCTCGATGGTTCCCCATACTATAGATCCCAGGATTCCAGAGGAAGGAGCCATGGGAGTTAAAAATGGAATCATCATATTATAGAGCTTGGGATGGCTCATTCCTATGACTCCTGTCAGGAGGAACATCAGTGCAGGACAGACTGTGCCAAGGACGAGGTGGAGAAGAAACTAGAGAACTATTGTATTGCAGTAGAGAGAAAGCAGAGAGAAACTCTTTAAACTGAGGCTGGATGGTTATCGGTCAGGGGTGCTTTGATTGTGAGTTCCTGCGTGGCAGAATGGGGTTGGACTGGATGGCCCTTGGGGTCTCTTCCAACTCTAGGATTCTATGATTCTAAGTCAAACTACAGACTATCCCTCTGTAGATCACACTAGAACAAGAGAGAGGGAGATTTAGGTTCAGCTCCCCGCAGATGTAACTCCCAGGGACTTGGGTCCCTGTTCCTCTCTCAGAGTGACCTACCTCACAAGGTGGTTGTGAAGATAAAACAAGGGGAAGGAGATTTCGAACCCCACCAAGTTAGGAGCAGACTTTAGAAAAACTGTTTCTTGATTTCAGTGAATCTCAAAGGTGCTACAAGATCTCTCTACATACTGTTGCATCTGAGGAAGTAGACCAAAGTCTAGGAAAGCTCATGCTGCCAACTTCTTTCTTTCAGTTAGGCTCAAAGGTGCTACAAGATCTCTCTCCATGTTGTAACATTAAATACATGAAGACCTGGGTGCAGATGAATCAATCTGTCCATTCCCAAGTTGCCCACCTTAGTATTTTTCAAATCTCCAGACCTTTCTATTTAAATATGCAATCCTTTCTAGTCTGGAGCAAATTCTTGGGAAAAACCAACAGACCCAAAACTATGAAGTTCCCCATCCATGCTGGTAATTCTTCAGCCTGCAGCTCTTTACCTGTCCACAAGGGGCAGCAGAGCAGGGCTTGAGAAGGCAGTCCCATCCAATACAGGTGAGACAGGTAACTGCTTATGCCACTAGTCATCTCTTGGATCGCCTTCTTCTAGGATCAGCAGAAGAACAGGCAGGCTAGACTCAGATGGCAGAGAGTTGTTGCTGCTGTTGTTGTGTGCCTTCAAGTCATTTCTGACCTATGATGATCCTAAGCTGAATTTACCATAGGGTTTTCTTGGCAAGATTTGTTCAGAGGGAGTTTGCCATCATTGCCTTCCTCTGAGGCTGAGACAGTGCAGTTTGCCTGGGGCCATCTAGTAGATTTCCATGACTGAGCTGGGATGCGATCCCTTGTCTCCTAGGGTCCTAGGCTGCATCCGCACTGCAGAAATAATCCAGTTTGACACCACTTCAGCTGCCATGGCTCAACGCAATGGGATTCTGGGAATGGCAGCTTCTTGTAGCACCAGAGTAAAGCAACAAACAACAAACAACAACAGACACTCTGCTACCGAAGGCAGGTGGCTCACTCTGCCCAATGGGCAAGAGGGCAGACCGATAGGCTGCATCCGCATTGCAGAAATAATCCAGTTTGACACCATGTCAATTGCCATGGCTCAGTGCGATGTAATTCTGGGAATGGCTCTGCTCTGGTGTCACAACAAATGACCATTTCCAGAATTCCATTGCATTGAGCCGTGGCTGTTAAAGTGGTGTCAAACTGGATTGTTTCTGCATTGCGGGTGCAGACCTAGTCCAACAGCCAAACCACTGCACTGCACTGGCTCTTACATATTAATATAAATATTTATTATTATTATTATTATTATTATTATTATTATTATTATTATTTCTATCCCACCCCTCTACAATGCAATCAGGGCAGCTTACAGTTTAAAAATTCCACAATACATCTATCCATCAATATTCCCATTTGGCCTGCCTGGGAATTCACCCAGCAACTTTTAGGCATCCAGACGAAATGCCTGGATCACTGTTAAAGCTTTAAGACAGTGAGGATGATGTGTGAACATCAGATGTTGAATTCAAACAAAAATCCACCAAACAGTGATACCTTTATTGGCCAACCCAAATGCACAGTGTACTTGTTGCAAGCTTTCGAAGCTCCATGGGCTTCTTCTTCATCAGGCAAGATGTTACAAACCAAACAGGAGAAGAACAACTGGAGATGTTCGATCAGATGTCAGAGTATGTGGAGAGGTCTTGTAGCAGCTTTGAGACTAAGTGAAAGAAAGAAGTTGGCAGCATGAGCTTTCCTAGACTTCAACTTCCTCAGATGCATTTGGATAGAATAATAATAATAATAATAATAATAATAATAATAATAATAGAGAGATTTGGAGCACCTTTGGGATGAACTGAAAGAAAGAAGTTGGCAGCATGAGCTTTCCTAGACTTCAGTCTACTTCCAAATGCATCTGAGAAAGCAGACTTAAGTCTACGAAAGCTCATGCTGCCAACTTCATCCAGATCTCTCTCCAGACCGATTCTACAGACTAAAACACGGCTATATCTTTGAATCATAGAATCGTAGAGTTGGAAGAGACCCCAAGGGCCATCCAGTCCAACCCCATTCTGCCATGCAGGAATTCCCAATCAAAGCATCCCCGACAGATGGCCATCCATCAGATGTCTAAAGAATTTAGAGCCAGAGAGCAGGAGGTTTTTTGAGCCTGAACCATTTCTTCGTGTGTCTTCTATCCTTTGCAAGACTGCAGCTAGGGAAGTTTCCTGAGCTTCCATCCAAACAGGGGTAGGCAACCTTTCCCCTTGAAGGGCCGAGGGACTTCAGCTCCCAGAAGCCCCAGCCATGTTGGCCAATAGTCCCATGTTGGCCAATAGCTCCTGGGATTCTGGGAGCTGAAGTCCCTCGGCCCTTCAAGGGGAAAGGTTGCCTACCTCTGATATTCCAAACCAAACCAAGAGGGAAGAAAGAAAGAAAGAAAGAAAGAAAGAAAGAAAGAAAGAAAGCATCCTAAACCTAAAGTGAAATTTTCAATTTTCTCTGACTGGCTTTTCTAGTTTGAAATGGCTCCTCATTCCCTGCTGGGAAAAAAGGGCTAGGAAAACCTGCTGTGTGCCAGAGGAAACTCCAGTCCCAGTGAGAACATGACTCAACCTTTGAATCTGCATAAGAAGGCTGGACAGCTCCCTGGCCTCCTTATCAGTAGTTATAAAGGAAACTGTTAGGATCCCAGCCAGGCCAGAACATTTGCTGGCTCCTTTGGGCACAGCTCCAGGCACGCCATCCTCCAGGCCTGTCCCAGCAGAACCAGCCAAGGTAACAACAACCAGAGGGAGATTGTGGCTTTTGTGGGACTGCCGGACAAGGGTGCGTTGTGCGGCTGTCACTAATGGTAAGGGCTGCACTGCTGCCGTCTAGAAGGGCCTTTGCGGGCTGCCAGAAACAGTGCAAATTGAGTCCACTTTTAGGGTTAGGGTTAGTGCTAGGGACTCATGGGAATTGTTGTTGTTTTTCTGAGACACTGAGCCTTCTCTGTCAGAGAGCTCTGATGCCACAATGAACTACAGTTCCCATGATTCCCTAACCCTAACCCTAAAAGTGGACTCCATTTGCACTATTTCTGGCAGTCTGTACCAGAGACTCATAACTGTAACATGCACCCATATGACTTCCTACCCATCAATATTTGTCCCCTATAATGTGACTATATTGACTTTTGTATGCTTTCCTGTTTCATAGTGAACATGCTCTTTTACTACTTTAGATATTAATTGTTGCCAAGTCTCCCCATCTTTTTCCCCAAGAACTTTATTATTTCACTTTTTCCTCTTTTTCCTAGTTTAGATATTAATTGTTGCCAAGTCTCCCCATCTTTTTCCCCAATAACTTTATTATTTCAGGTTTTCTCTTTTTCCTAGTTTAGATATTAATTGTTGTCAAGTCTCCCCATCTTTTCCCCAATAACTTTATTATTTCAGTTTTCCTCTTTTTCCTAGTTTAAATATTAATTGTTGCCAAGTCTCCCCATCTTTTTCCCAATAACTTTATTATTTCAGTTTTCCTCTTTTTCCTAGTTTAAATATTAATTGTTGCCAAGTCTCCCCATCTTTTTCCCAATAACTTTATTATTTCAGTTTTCCTCTTTTTCCTAGTTTAAATATTAATTGTTGCCAAGTCTCCTCATCTTTTTTCCAATAACTTTATTATTTCTGGTTTTCTCTTTTCCTAGTTTAGATATTAATTTTAACAAGTCTCCCCATCTTTTCCCCAAGAACTTTACTATTTCACTTTTTCCTCTTTTTCCTAGTTTAGATATTAATTGTTGCCAAGTCTCCCCATCTTTTCCCCAATAACTTTATTATTTCAGTTTTTCTCTTTTACTAGTTTGGATATTAAATGTTGCCAAGTCTCCCCATCTTTTCCCCCCGAGAACTTTATTATTTCCCCTCCCATTCTGTATGAATGCTAAGCATGAAGAGAATTGGAAGAATTGAAGATTTAAATACAGAATATAAGACTGAAATGGTAGTGTAGGGAAAATAGAAGGTGTAGGATTAGGGAAGGAAGGAAAAGTAAGTGCTGAGAGTATAAGGATGTGTAGAGAAGGTATGAAGGAGGGTAAAGTGTTGGTATGAAGGAAGGATGGTAGTATGAGAGGTGGAGAAAGAAAGAACGAAAGGAAGGAAGGAAGGAAGGAAGGAAGGAAGGAAGGAAGGAAGAAAGAAAGAAAGAAAGAAAGAAAGAAAGGGTTTAGGAGTAAAGAAGGTAAACTTTAATGATAAGAAGGTTTAAGAGAAGGAAAATATATGTTTAAAGTTGGTAAGGGAAGGTAATGGTTTGATATTGGAGAAGGTGAAAGGTTGGAGGAAGGAATGGATAGAATAGAAAACAGATAAGTAAAGGATTGGTATCTTTCAGTGTGAGATGCTTGAGAGATCTGATTGTGTAGTTTTGTTGCTTGTGTTATTGATTTTGACATGCATGTCTTTTTTTAAGATATTAATATATGTACGAAGTTTATAGGTTTGGGGTTGAATGGGCTGGTATGTCTTGGTTTATGTTGTATGTTTTATGCTGTATGTCTTTTTAATTGATAAACATTATTTTGAAAAAAATAACTGTAACATGCACGGTTTGGCAGAAGTCCAAGATACAGCCGTGTTAGTCTGTAGAATCAGTATGTAGAGAGATCTTGGAGCACCTTTGAGACGAACTGAAAGAAAGAAGTTGGCAGCAGGAGCTTTCCGAGACTTCAGTCTAATTCTTCAGATGTCTCCACCAAATGCATCTGAGGAAGTAGACTTTGGTCTTGGAAAGCTGATGCTGCCAACTTCTTTCCTTCTTTAGTCTCAAAGGTGGTACAAGATCTCTATATATACTATTGCATCTGAGGAAGTAGACATAAGTCTAAGAAAGCTCATGCTGCCAACTTCTTTCTTTTAGTTAGTCTCAAAGGTGCTACAAGATCTCTCTACATGCACCATTTGGAATATTTACCTGTGTCTTTGCTGGAAGAGCTTTAGCGCTTGGTGGCAATAGGTTGGGATCTATGATGCGTAAGCGGACTGACTGGGCCTCCAGGCTTCATGCTTTGATGTGGGTGGATTTCTACAGAATGCTTTGCCTCCCTGTTGTTGTTGTTGTTGTTGTTGTTGTTGTTGTTGTTGTTGAGAATGATCATTTTTGACTTACGGCAGCCCTAAGGTGACCCTATCATGGGGTTTTCTCAGCAAGTTTTTTCAGAGGGGGTTTGCCATTGCTCTCCCCTGAGGCTGAGAGTGTGTGACTTGCCTAAGGTTCCCCTAGTGGGTTTACATGCCCGAGCTCAAACCACTACATCATACTAGTCTCCTGATGCCTCCCTACCCCTTCTGCTTAAGAAGGCTCCAGGAGTCATAGAATCATAATAGTGACCCCAAGGGCCATCCAGCCCAACCCCATTCTGCCATGCAGGAACTCCCAATCAAAGCATCCCAGACAGATGACCATCCAGCCTCTGTTTAGAGACCTCCATAGAAGAAGACTCCACCATTCTCCAAGGGAGTGTGTTCCACTGTCAACAGCTCTTATGGTCAAGAAGTTCCTCCTAATGTTGAGCTGGAATCTCTTTTCCTGTTGCTTTGCATCTATTGCTCCATTGGGTCCTATTCTCTGGAGCAGCAGAAAACAAGCTTGCTCCATCAGTTTAAACAGGGCTATCATATCAACCTTCTCTTCTCCAGGCTGAACATTATTATTATTATTATTATTATTATTATTATTATTAAAATTAATATTATTATGGGCCCTTGGTATCTGCTGGGGTTTGGTTCCAGGGACCCCCTGTGATACCAAAATCCGTGGATGCTCAAGTCCCATTAAATACAATGGCACAGTGAAATAATAATAATAATAATAATAATAGCCGCAACAAACTACACTTTCCAGAATTCCATAGCATTAAGCCATGATCGTTAAAGTGGTGTCAAACTGGATTATTTCTGCAATGCGGATGCAGCCCTGGATCCCTTTTTGAGAACTTCTGTGCAGCTGGTTCTGTATGTAAGACTAAAAGGTAGATTCCAAAAACCAATTCTTTAGTCTCTTTTCATGGTGGAAGTGTGCATTCCTCCCTCCATGTAGCTTAAGTAGTTAGTTAATATGTTTAACTAGTTGGGTCATTACTTGGGTAATTCCCGTCCAAAGTAACCCAATGGAAAGGACTATAGCATTTTCAAAAAGTGTGAGAGGCTAACCTTTTGGACTTCACTATAAGTCTCCATGAGAATAGGAAACTCTTCTGCACAGTCATGTCATTTTACAGACCATAAAAAGAAACTTTCATTTGTTTCGGAGGGACTTTGCGCCATGAAATGTGACTTGGTTTGAAACTGTAGATTTCTTTTTTAAAAAGTTTTTGTTTCGTTTGCACTTGAAACACGCTTTTTAAACACAGGATTTTGCTAGGAAAGGGAGTTGCAAGATACTTGGGTGTTGTTTTGCCCTGGAAAAATAGCATATAAATATTTCAAAGAGCTGTTAAACTAAGTATCCCCTGGGCAGGATCTCAGCCTATTTTTTAGCTTCCATACTGCAACGGTATGCCCTGAGGTTATTGACTCCTGAACCAGTGGTTTTGTTATGTAACTGTTGAGCCTCCAGGTTTAATGGTTTTATGAAGGCCACCTTCTACAGATTGTAATGTAATGTATCACCCGCCTGGTGGCATTTTTCGGCTGACCAGAGACTCATAACTGAAGCATGCACCGTTTGGTAGAAGTCAAAGACACAGTCGTGTTAGTCTATAGAATCAGTATGGAGGGAGATCTTGTAGCACCTTTGAGACTCATTGAAATAAAGAAGTTGGCAGCCTGAGCTTTCCTAGACTTCCGTCTACTTCCTCAGATGCAATAGCATGTAGCTCTCTACATGCTATTGCATCTGAGGAAGTAGACTTAAGTCTATCTTGTAGCACCCTTGAGACTGGCTGAAAGAAAGAAGTTGGCAGCCTGAGCTTTCCTAGACTTCCGTCTACTTCCTCAGATGCAATAGAATCATAGAATCATAGCATTGGAAGAGAGCACAAGGGCCATCCAGTCCAACCCCCTGCCATGCAGGAACTCAAATCAAAGCATATATAGTATATAGAGAGATCTTGTATAACATTTGAGACTGATTGAAAGAAAGAAGTTGGCAGCCTGAGCTTTCCTAGACTTCAGTCTACTTCCTCAGATGCAATAGTATGGAGAGAGATCTTGTAGCACCTTTGCGACACTAAAACAAAGAGGTTGGCAGCATGAGCTTTCCTAGACTTCAGTCTACTTCCTCAGATGCGTTTAGTGGAGACATCTGAGGAAGTAGATTGAAGTCTAGGAAAGCTCCTGCTGCCAACTTCTTTCTTTCGGTCAGTCTCAAAGATGCTGCAAGATCTCTCTACATACTACTGCAGAAATAACCCAGTCTGATACCACTTTAACTGCCATGGCTCAATGCAATGGAACTCCAGGAATGGTACTTTGTTACGGCACCAGAGTGGAGCTACCATTCCCAGAATTCCATAGCACTGAGCCATGACAGTTAAAAAGTGGTGTCAAACCAGATTATTTCTGCAATATGGATGCAACCTATGAGTCTGCCCCCAAAGTCCTGACTTCATGACACCACTTCCATTGGGCAGAGTGACCCATCTGCCTTGGGTAGTAGGGAATTGGTTATTGTTTGTTTGCTTGTTTGTTGCTTTGCTTTAGCGCCACGACAAAGTACAGTTCCCAGAATCCCATCGCATTGAGCCAGGGCTGTTAAAGTGGTGTCAAAACGGATTATATCTCCAGTGAGGATGCATCCTACATTTAGCTGTAATGTAGCTGAACCCACATAAAAGTTTTGTTGAGTAAGATTACAAGGAACCTGGAAGTGGTCATTAAATGTGTAATCTTAAGCATGTTTGCTTGCCGCCGTTCACAAGTTATGGCCTTCTTGAGGAATGAATATTGAATCCTCTCCCCAGACTCTCTGTTGTGTTGTCACTATTATTTTATCACTCTGTTTTTATTGACCTTGTTTTAATTTTTTCTAGTTTAATTCGGTCTTAAGGGGTGGGAGGGATGGGTGGAGGGATCGGGATACTTAAATGTATTTTAATTATTGTATTTTAATTGTTGTGAGCCGCCCCGATTGCTATGCAGAGGGGCGGGATAAAAATAAAATTTATTATTATTATTATTATTATTATTCTCTGTTGGGGAGGGTGGCCATGAAAGAACGAGAAAAGATCCTAAAATGCAAAGATAGACAACTCAGCACAAAAGTCAGGCTCATACAAGCCATCGTATTCCCTATTATAATAAGCGGGATACAAATAAACTTTATTATTATTATTATTATTATTATTATTATTATTATTATTATTCCCATGGATGGATGTGAGAGCTGGACAGTTAAGAAAGAGGATAGGAAGAAAATCAGTGCATTTGAGATAATGTGGGGCTGGAGAAGAGTGATATATATATATATATATATATATATACTATACACACACACATATATATATTTATATATAAATATATAAATATACGGACAGTGAAGAAAAAAGATAGGAAGAAAACCAATGCATTTGAGAGAATGTGGGGCTGGAGAAGAGGGCTGAGGATCCCACGGAGAGCCAAAAGGACAAACAAGAGGGTCCTGGAGCAGATCAAGCCAGAGAGATCCCTAGAAGCCAAGATGACTGTCATAGGTGGCAGAAATAAAATGAATGGAAAGGAATGTACATTGCACCAGTTTCACACGTACACACACTCACTCTCAAACACTGCAAATATATATATATATATATATATATATATATATATAATTGATTAGCAAACTATTTTATCCCAACATACAAAGGGATTTTGTAGCATCTTCAAGACTAACTGAGAGGGGGGGGAAAAGTCAAAGATATAGCCATGTTAGTCTGGAGCAGGGGTAGGCAACCTTTTTGAGCCGGGGGCCGGGTTGCTGTCCCTCAGACAATTGGGGGGACCGAAGCACCCAAAATAAATAAATAAATATTAAAAATTAAAAAAATATGCATGCACATTCTCTCAGCCCCAGAAAAGCCATGGTAAACCCCCTGTGGAGATTTTGCCAAGAAAACCCCAAGAACAAGTAACAACAATAATCAATATCATCATGGCGGGCGTCAGCAGGGGGCGCCGGTGGCGGCGGCGGCTGCAGGAGTGGCCTGGGGCTGGTCCAAAGGCCTCGGGGGGGGCGCATCCGGCCCCCGGGCCTTAGGTTGCCTACCCCTGGTCTGGAGAATCAATATGTAGAGAGATCTTGTAGCACCTTTGAGACTAAGGAGATTATTGCATGCCTTAAATAATACTCCTTACCTCTCCCGGATTTAACTCACCTTTGCACTGCAGCCGTGTTTTATTGCATGGCTTTTGCAGCGGAATCCGACTCCAGTGGAATCCCCGCTCCAATGCGCATTCGAAAACACGCTCCAGCAGCCATTTTTCCAAGTTGGAAGGTTCTGACTTGGAAAAATGGCTGCCGGAGTGCGTTTCCCAATTTGCATTGGAGTGGAGATCTACTCTGAAGTTGGATTCTGCTGCAAAAAACTGTGCGATAAAACACAGCTGCAGCGCGAATTAGAGTTAAATTCGGGATAGGTAAGGAGTATTATTTAAGGCATGCGATAACTGAAAGAAAGACGTTGGCAGCATGAGCTTTTGCAGACTAAAGTTTACTTCCTAAATGCATCACTAAATGCATCTGAGGAAGTAGAGTTAAGTGTAGGAAAGCTCATGCTGCCAACTTCTTTATTTTACTTAGTCTCAAAGGTGGTACTACAAGAACTCTCTACATACTGAGAGAAAGAGGTTTGTAGCATACGCTGTCTTGCTTCAGAGCAAAGTGTAGTTCAGGCCCCTTCCAAGGTGCTTCCAGTGTCGGACATTGACACACATTTCTGTTATAACATAAGATTTACTGCTGTTAAATGATGCCGCGGATGGTACACAGCAAAGAAGCCCTTTTGCTGATGGGGTCCACCATCTCTCTTAATGGCAAGACTGGGCCCCCAAACTAATTCTGCTGCATTCAGCCTTGGCTGGCAAGCTTATTCCCAGTTGCTGAATATATCGGGAGCCTGGGTTGAGGTGAATAATAATAATAATAATAATAATAATTTCTATCCTGCCCCTCTATCAAAGCAATCAGGGTGGATTACAACAATAAAATCTCACAGTAAGCCCTCCTAGACCCAAACTCTGAAGGCTGAAGGCTGAAGAACATGAAAAAGATGGACTCCCAAGGGTTATTTTTAAAATAAATCTCTTTATTAACAATTTTAGAAGACAAATTATTTTTAAAATGCACAATATAAATACAATCACATCCAATACATATTTTCCCCAAGATTTGTTCACTTGCAATATGTGTACATAAGCGTAATCACATACATTCCCTAGACATTCACTACTTAATTTCTACAACCTTGGGAGACTTTCCACAAAATAACATTTTCCCATTTTCTCTTCATTGTTGCTACCAAGTTTGTCTATACCCAGTTTGGTAATATATACTACAAAGTATCTAGTAGACACACATACACATACACGTGTATGTCTGTATACATATAAATGTATGTTCAAATACATCTAAATCTAATCACACTTATTTTAGGACCAACCTTGATTTTCTCCTTGACTACCACAATTGCTTACATTTCATATCATTTAATCAAGTTTTTACATCCCAATGTTCTCTCCCCATTCCTGAGATAAGTTCTTAAGTACTTTTCCAGTCATCAGCATATTTGTCTTTATAACTGTTTTGTAAAGATCTTGTACGTTTGTCCATCTCTAGTACATCTAGTAATTTGATCAGCCAATCTTCTAACAGAGGTGTTCCCTCTAATTTCCATACCTAAAAAGATGGACCATATAGTTATATAGTGCAGGAAGACATAAGGAGAATGAAAGTGCACAAGCATGACCCCCCCACCACAGGTATGAGAACAGGGCAAGCAGGTTTTGTTGTCCTTGGGTGTCTTCAAGTCCTTTCCAACTAAAGGCGACCCTAAGGCCATCTGTCCAACTGTCCAACATCTGAAACACAGGGATAAGGAGAAATACTACAATGACCAATGCAGAGAAATAGAAGACAAGAACAAAAAGGGAAGAACGAGAGACCTCTATCAAAAAATCCGAGAAATTAAATCCAAGTTCAAACCGAGGGCAGAGATGCTCTAGGGAGAAAAAAAGAACATAATAGAGGAACAAGAAGAAATAAAAAGACACTGGAGGCAATACACAGAAGAATTATACAAAAGAGATGAGGGAATGAATGATATTTGGAATGAGGAGCCATATGAAGACGAACCCCAAATTCTAAGAATTGAAGTGGAATCTGCAATAAAGGAAATGGGGGGGGGGAATAAATCACCGGGAAAAGATGATATCCCAGTTGAACTGCTACAGTGCCTACAGACAGATGCAACTTTAGTGCTAACTGAAATATGCCAACAAATATGGAAAACAAAGCAGTGGCCAACAGACTGGAAATGCTTGATATACATACCAATCCACAAGAAAGGAGATACAAAAGACCGCAGCAACTATAGGACAATAGCACTAATCTCACAAGCAAGCAAAATAATGCTCAAAACTTTGCAGCATAGACTCCAACCATACATGGAGAGAGAAATTCCAGAGGTGCAAGCAGGATTCAGGAAAGGAAGGGGCACTAGGGCCCACATTGCAAACATATGTTGCTAATGGAGCGCACCAAAGAATTCCAAAAAAGAATCAGCATGTGTTTCATTGTATTTGATTGTATAGATCACAAAAAATTATGGAATGCTCTCAAAGACATGGGGGTGCCACTACACCTGATAGTCCTGATGAGGAATCTGTACCAAGGACAAGAAGCCACCATCAGAACAGAATTTGGGGAAACAGAGTGGTTCCCAATGGGCAAAGGGGTCAGGCAAGGCTGCATCCTATCATAATATAAAGAACATAAAGAAAACAAAAATAATGATCACAGAAGAAATACACAAATTCAATTTAGACAACAAGGAAATTGAAATAGTTAAAGAATTCCCATATCTAGGATCAAACATTGACCAGAATGGAGAATGCAGTCAAGAAAGAAGAAGAAGACTAGGAATGGGAAGGGCAGCTATGAAAGAACTGGAAAAGATACTGAAGAGCAAAGACATACAACTGAGCACTAAAGTCAGAATCGTTCCAGCCATTGTGTTCCCAGTTACCATGAATGGATGCGAGAGCTGGACAGTGAAGGAAGCAGACAGAAAGAAAATCAACTCATTTGAGATAATGTGGTGCTGGAGAAGAGTACTTAGGATCCCATGGACAGCCAAGCAGAAAAACAGATGGGTTCTTGAACAGATCAGACCAGGGTTCTCCTTGGAAGCAAAGATGATCAAGTTGAGACTATTGTACTTTGGCCACATCATGAGAAGGCATGGATCACTAGAAAAACCAATAGTGCTAGGAAAGGTAGAGGGTAGAAGAAAGAAAGGAAGACCACAGACCAGACGGATAGACTCGATCAAGGGGGTTATTATGGGGAAGGGCTTGCAGGATCTGGGCAAGACTGCAGTAGAAGATACGGATTCTTGGAGATCTCTCATCCACAGGGTCACCATGAGTTGGAACCAACTTGAGGGCAGCTAACAATAACAAAAGGCCATCCTCTAATGCTGAGGGAGTGTGACTTCCCTGAGGTCACCCAGTGGATTTCCATGGCCAAGCCAGGATTCAAACACTGGTTTCCCAGTATCCTAGTCCAGTGCTCAAGCCACTACACCTGTGACTCCCAAACCTCAGTCCTCCAAATGTTTTGGACTTCAACTCCCAGAAGCCCCAGCCAGTTTGGCCGACAGTCAAGAATTCTGGGCAATGAAGTCCAAAACATTTAGAGGACCAAAGTTTGGGAACCACTGCACTACACCATGCAAGCAGGTTAGCAACCCTCAGTCCAGTGGTACTCAAACTTTTTACCCTTGGGACCCCCCCCCCCCCTTTACATCTACATGCCGACATTGTGCACCCCTCCACTTGATGTAGTATGTGCATAAAAATATTTTGTTTATTTAATGTGCATATTTTCATTTGCACATTCATGTACAGTGGGCCCTTGGGATCTGCTGGGGTTTGGTTCCAGGAACCCTCCCATGGATATCAAAAGTCCCATTAAATACAATGATGTAGTGAAAAGGTGTCCCTTTGAAGTAAATTCAATATTCATCTCAACACATGTGTAAATTTTAAAATGTTTGGGAAGAGGAAGAAGAGGAATCAGAGCCTCCAAGTCTTGCACCCACCATTTGAGAACCACTCTCCCAGTCCATTCTCCGCCTTGATAGCTTTTCCCAGTCTCAGACTGCCAAGCCAATGCAAAAAATATCAAACAAGATCATTAATACAAATAAACCCTTCCATGCTACCGGGCAGCTGTTAATATCTGGCCATGATGCTAACAAGGACTCTAAAACCCATTTGCAGCAGAGGCCCAACTCCTGACAAAAAAAGAGTAATAACGTGCAACGAATTCACACGACGTCCCATAAAACCCACCATTAAAGTGGTCAGAAAGTGGTGTTATCCCGGATCTTTTTACTTTTGGCATTTTAGCAAAAATGCATTTGCGATATTACCGTAATTGTGCATTTACTCTAGTATGAAAGTCAAATTCGGTTTATTCACGCAATAATCCTCCTTTCACTCATTTTTCCAGTTTTCCCATGGTTCTGTGGGGCCGCTTTTACTTTCTGTTTTGCTTGGGCGACAAACATACCAGGCAGACATGATCCTCTCCACTTTCTCTTTCTAAAATTTCCTATCCAGTAATATTTAATGGCTATGGGGTGTCTGGTATAGAAAGCAAGGAAGGTTCCTGTGACGCACTAACTATGCATCCCTTGCGCATGTGCTAGTATACCATTTCCACTTCATATATGGAATTCATTCGCTTTTGTATGAAACAGAAAAACGGATTTTTTTCGCTATTCACGTTATGATGCATTTATTCTAATTGTGTGTGATATTCATTCATGCAATTAAACACTATTTTTGCTTTATTTTTGGGATGGTTTATTTGCACTTTATTATTTCTTTATGAAACTGACCCCCGTGTGATAAAGTCCATTCAATATTTTATCTCAAGTTAGGGGGGATGCAGACCAGGGCGTCGGGGACGCCCTGGTCCAGAGCGCCGCGGGATCTCGGCAGCCAGACCGCGGCGCTCCTGCGGCGTCCCTGGAAGGAGCGCAAAAATAGCGCTCCTTCCACAAGACAGGGAAAGTGTGCCCTAAAAGCGTAGGGCACACTTTCCGTGCCTTTTCCGCCGCAGCGCGTGCGGTCGCTGCGGCGGGAGGTAGCCCCGGAAGCGCCGGATGTGCGGAGGGCCGGAAGCTCCGAGGGCGACCTCAGGAAGAGGAAGGAGCACCGCTCGTGCGGTTGCTCCTCCTCTTCCGGGCCTCCAAGACGGCTCAATAAGCCGTCTGCCGAGGCCCTTAGACTATTTGTCACTCATTTATTCACCTCAACACAGTGTTCCCTACATTCAACTGGCAGCCTCTCTTTTTATTCCGTCATATATTGCATGCTCAGCTGAGATGCTGAAAGCAGATACCAGTCTAGACTCACAGAGAGTTTTGCTGTAGCATAAAAAATGCTTTAGGTGATTCAACACCTGTCTCTCCTGCCATGACTACAAAAATTAGCATGACAAGTGAAGGTTGCATGCATACGGTGTAGCTTTGGAATTTTATCTGAGGAGGACATCTTATGTAATTCAAAACTTTGCATCACTGAACCATTCCACACCTCTCATGCTGTGTATTTATATTGGAGTTTGAAACTGAATCCAGCAGAGAATGAGCTAAATAAGTTTATCGCACAGCATTTGTAGGAACGGGAACAGAATCGCACGGAACGGGACGAGAACGCATGTTACCGCACAGGAGAATGCTGCCGATGCCGTCGATGCCGCCGGAAGTCCCCAAGCTGTTCCCCATCTGTGCTATGGCAGCCAGTTTTGAAGAACGATTTTGAACCATTCTTCAAATTCAGTTGCCAGGAACGGCTAGGGAACAGCTTAGGGACCTCCAGCATCATCTGCAGCATTCTCCTGTATTGTAACATGTATTCTCACCCCATTCTGTGCCGTCCCTTTCCTGCAAGTGCCGTGTGATAACCTTAAAAGTGTCCGTAAGAAAATGAGATCCCTTTGGAAGCCAGATGTGTGAATTCATCCTTGAAAGAAAGCCATGCAGATAAAGAGATGGGGAGCAAAATGCAAAGACTTTGAACAAATGTTTTGAAGTCCCCTTCAAAGAAGTAATAATGTTAGTCTGTTGCAGCATAAAAAAAGAAAATGGAAGGGGAAGGGAAAAAACGGGAATTTAGCAGGGCCTTTAAGACGGATCATTATTTTAGAATGAGCTTTGGTGGATCACCACTCACTTCTTCCGATGCAATATTGAGTGATCTGAAAATCTGAAATATGTGATATTACACATATTTATACAATTGTGAGAGAGTGATAGCATGTAATTGGACCCAGACAGGTGTGAATTGTGATCCCCGCTCAAAATCTCCAAAGGGGTGTGTGAGATGATACAAGTTTTTCAGATTTTTCAGATTGTTCAGATGAGTTTGCGATGTGAAAGCAATACATCTGTTTACCAAAAGTCAGTTCCCTTAGGGTTGAAATCTTCTCGGAAGAGATTCCTTTTGTTATATGTTTGTTCCCTTGTGAGAACGTACTAATGTAACATACCAGGAAACCATTATTTTTGTTCATAACTCAGCTAATGGATTGGAATTTGGGGAGACAATTCAGTTCAGCTGTTTTAGCCGCTCAGGTTTCTCATGACTTTTCCCTTGCTTTTTTAGAAAAACTGAATCGATAACAAGCTTGTTCCATCTTCCGTATGACATAACTTTAGATCAGGGGTAGGCAACCTTTCCCCTTGAAGGGCCGAGGGACTTCAGCTCCCAGAATCCCAGGAGCTATTGGCCAACATGGGACTATTGGCCAACATGGCTGAGGCTTCTGGGAGCTGAAGTCCCTTGGCCCTTAAAGGGGAAAGGTTGCATACCGCTGCTTTAGATGCATAAATGTGGAGTGTCGGGGAAGGAGCGTTTAAGTCTCCACTCATCCTTCGAAACCACTGGGTGACCTTGCAAGTCACACACACTCTCAGCCTTAGAGGAAGACTCTCGATAAATCTTGCCAAGGAAATGCTAGGAGAGGGTCACTATAAGTGAGAGCCAAATTGAAAGCACGTAACAACAATCACAGAACAACAATCGGAGTGTGGTGGAGTCTCCTTCTTTGGAGGTCTTTAGACAGAGGCTGGATGGCCATCTGTCGGGGATGCTTTGATTGTGAGTTCCTGCATGGCATAATGGGGTTGGACTGGATGTCCCTTGGGTTCTCTTCCAACTCTAGGATTCTATGATTGTACAATTCTACATTGCCTTCTCATTCTTCAGTTCTGTTCAGACGCAAGCAGTAGAGGGCATCATTTTGTAAGTGTCTGCATCCTTTCCCAGCTTTTGTCAATGTGGATCAAACGGTGTTCTCTGCAATGGATGTCTGTCGTGTGCCCTTCCTTTAATGGGCAGACAGAGCTAAAGACAAAGGCATAGAAGCTTTGTTGCATAAGCAAGTTAACCCAGCTTACCTACGCTGGCTTAAAATTTAAAACAGGTGGCATCCTGATTTTATTACAAGGATTTCACTGCTGAAATCACCTCCCGGTGATTTCAAAACTGGGAGTTTTCCAGCTTAAGGAAATGGCCACCGGAACAGCCCTGGGAGTGGCGATGGAACCACAAGGGCCATCCAGTCCAACCCCCTGCCATGCAGGAACTCAACCAGTTGGTCTCAAAGGTGCTACACTATGTATCCCTTTGTATCTGGTCACTGCCGCCTTTCACTACCAGCCTGGCTACCGAGTTGGACACACACAGGACGTTTTCACACTAGTCCCTAAAACCGCCTGGAGCCGCTCATTCCGGAATGGCTCCGGCGGCAAAAACTTAATTCCTTTTAAAACCAGAATTACCTTTAAACCGCTGAAGCCGGAGTTAGCGGTGGTAAGGCCGGAGGGAGGCTGGACTTGCTGCTCCGTGCGTTTGAACACACGGAGCGAGGAGCCGGACGGACGCAGGGATGGCACCGGCGTGAGTGTGAACACACTGGAAATGGGGCCAGAGTGGGGCCGGACGGAGGTAGGATTGCGTCCTCCTAAAGCCCCGTGTGAAAATGTCCACAGTCTCTTTGCTGGAAGTGCAGAATCGAACCTGGAGCCAGCCTTATGTGAACTTGCTCTTCAGAGCAATTCCTATACAAAGCTCTTTCCCCCTCTCAGCTTATTTAGGTTGCAGACTGCCAGAAATAGTGCAAATTGAGTCCACTTTTAGGGTTAGGGTTAGTGCTAGGGAATCATGGGGATTGTGGTTTTTTTTTTCTGAGACATTGAGCCTTCTCTGGCAGAGAGCTCTGGTGCCACAATAAAATACAATTCCCATGATTCCCTAACCCTAATCCTAACCCTTAAAGTGGACTCAGTTTGCACTATTTCTGGCAGTCTGCAACCCCCCTTTTTAGTCCTTCAGCATGGCCATTGGCCATTTTGGCTGGAGGATGCTGGAAGTGGCAGTCTTTTTATTTTATTTTTATGTTTTTAATTTAAAAATATTTATTTATTAAAACAACATAACATTAATAAGACATTACATTCATTATTCAATTATACAATCAGATTAACTCTTTCATCTTCAAACTCCATACTTAACATGCAAACGTAACCATCTTCTTACATTCAGACTACTTCCTTTTGTCCACCCTCCACCGATTCATTTCTACATTTTTCTTATCTGCTTACCTTCTTTTTAATACTATTTTTATTTTCTTGGATCCACCTCTTATCCATTTCTCTATGATTCTAAGGGGGGTTGCAGACTGCCAGAAATAGTGTGAATTCAGTCTACTTTTAGGGTTAGGGTTAGTGCTAGGGAATCATGGGAACTGTTATTTTTCTGAGACATTGAGCCTTCTCTGTCAGACAACTCTGATGCCACAATAAAATACAGTTCCCATGGTTCCCTAACTCTAACCCTAACCCTAAAAGTGGACTGAATTCACACTATTTCTGGCAGTCTGCAACCCCCCTAAGATTCTATTATTCTATCCTTTCATTTTACAATTTATCTATACTTATTTTCTTATGTACAAACTCCGATGCTATTACATCTTTTATCTAGGTTCTTTTTTTCCTCCTTCATTTAACTTCTATTTTGAATATTCGGCCACTTTTCCTTTATATATTTATATCAATCTTCCCAATTTCTCTTCTTGTTATCTATATTGCTATCAATGTCTTCTAAATCTTTCCTGTTTTCTTTTAACCTTTTTAATAATAATAATAATAATAATAATAATAATATTTATTTATATCCCGCCCCTCTGCAGAGCAATCGGGGCGGCTTACAACATTAAATTTACATAAAGATATGTTAATACAATGTAAGATATGTTAATACAATGTAATTATATTTTTGTTATTATATCTACCTCCATCATATCCAATAATTTCAGAAGTGGCCGTCTTTTTAAAAATGTGAAGTTTCCAAGCTCTAGACACCTGTCAAAATCCAGAATTCTAAATCAATCAATCATAGAGTTGGAAGAGAACACAAGGGCCATCCAGTCCAACCCCACTCTGCCATGCAGGAACTCCCAATCAATCAATCAATCAATTAAGCATGCAAATCTATGATCAAGTATCAACTCTTGCCAGTGCTGACTGTCTCTCTAAGAATTGCTTAGTATGATTCAGGCACATTGTTGAAATCTGGGAAAGGGGAAATGTGCCAGGAAGTGGTATTTTGTGAATCAGAGGCCAGCATCAATCATTCCTTCTAACAGTACCCAGCCAATGTTCTCCTTTGCAACGAAGGATATTGCAAATCGAGGCATTCAAAGTTCAGAAACAGCAATAAAGAGGAATGTAATGCCATCATCAAGGGAAACAGGAATGACCTGGAGTAGGAGCTTGAGTCTTGGGCTATGGCTCAGGAAACCAGAATTCAGGTGCCTACCCAGCCATGGAGACTTGGGCAAGTCGGCCTCCCTCTGTGTCCAAGGAGAAATGTCCTTCAGAAAAATATCTTGTCGTAAGGTAGGGATGCCATACATTAGAGTCGACCTGAAGGCAAAGAGCAGTAACATGGAAGAGGCCTGATAAGGGAGAGGCATTGTGATCTAGCGTCATTACCACATCTCGACCTCTGAGTAAAAGAGCCCTCTGCCAACATTTTAGAACTATTTCAGAACTATTTCAGAAGTAATCTGTCATGTGGGATGGGAGGTATGCAATCCTGATGGTCTTGGATGCAATCATAGAATCATAGAATTGGAAGAGACCCCAAGGGCCATCCAGTCCAACCCCATTCTGCCATGCAAGAACTCAAAATCAAAGCATCCCCGAGAGATGCCATCCAGCCTCTGTTTAAAGATCTCCAAAGAAGGAGACTCCACCACTCTCCGAGGGAGTGTGCTTCACTGTCAACAGCTCTTACTGTCAAGAGGTTCCTCCTAATGTTGAGGTGGAATCTCTTTTCCTGTAGCTCCAAGTCCTATTTTCTGGAGCAGCAGAAAACAAGCTTGCTCCATCACCAATATGACATCCCTTCAAATATTCAAACAGGGCTATCATATCCCCTCTTAACCTTCTCTTCTCCAGGCTAAACATACCCAGTTCCCTAAGTCATTCCTCATAGGGCTTTATGGTTTCCAGTCCTTTCACCATTTAAGTCACCCACCTTTGAACACACTCCAGTTTCTCCACATCCCTTTTGAATTGTGATGCCCAGAACTGGACACAGGATTATTCCAGGTGAGACCTAACCAAAGCAGAATGGAATGGCACTATTACTACCCTTGATCTAGACACTATACTTCTATTGATGCAGCCTAAAATCACATTGGCCTTTTTAGCTGCTGGAACACACTATTGACTCACGTTCAACTAGGACTCCTAGATCCTTTTCTCACGTTGTCGCATTACCCAGGTGTCCCCCATCCTATATCTATGCATTTCATTTTTCCACTCTTAAGTGCAGTACCTTACATTTGTCCGTGTTGAAATTCATTTTGTTAGCTTTGTCCCGGCTTGCTAATGTATTCAGGTCATTTTGAGTTTTGATCCTGTCCTCTGAGATATTAGCTGATCCTTCTAATTTGGTGTCATCTGCAAATTTGAGAAGCATGCCCTCTATTCTTTCATTGAAGTCATTGATAAAGATGTTGAATAGCCAACTGGGCCCAGGACAGAACCCACTGGACACCCCACTGGTCACTTCTCTCCCAAGATGAAGAGGAGCCATTGCTGAGCACCCTCTGGGTTCAGCTGGTCAACCAATTACAAATCCATGTTAACAGTTATCTTATCTAGCCCACATTTTACTATCTTCTTGGTTGGATTAGAAGTGACTATTGTGTAATGGAATGAGACAACCTGCTGTAAGATATGTTTGTGTCGAAGGCCGAAATGATAGATATGAACTCTCTGATTCGGAGGTAAAGAATCCACTGCAAAGTTGTTCCCCCTAACTTAGATTTCCAAAACCTGTTCTAGGTTTAAAGAATGGAGAAAGAAGAGGTGACAGATCAGAGCGTGGACCTGAAAGAGAAAGATGCCGCCCTCATTGAGTTCTACAGCTCCTTCAAGGACTTGTTTGAGTTCTTCTGCCTCAACACCACCATCCATGGCACCATCCGCCTGGTGTGCTCGAGCCGCAACAAGATGAAGACGGCCTTCTGGGCCCTCCTCTTCCTTGCCAGCTTTGCCATGTTGTATTGGCAATTTGGACTCATCTTCAACGAATACTGGGCCTACCCTGTTGTCATGTCTCTTTCCGTTCACTCAGAGCCAAAGATGTTCCCGGCTGTCACCATATGCAACTTGAATCCCTACAGGTAGTACAATATTTTCCAGGTTTTTCCTTGCCAGAGGTGGGCAGGGGGAATAGTATCAAATAATATATCATCTTCTTTCGTAAACATTGGTGGTTCCAACTGATCAAGAAGCACAGAGTGAACAAGATCGGGGATGCTTTGATTGGGAGTTCCTGCATGGCAGAGGTTGGACTGGATGGCCCTTGTGGTCTCTTCCAACTCTATGATTCTATGATTCTAAGATGGTATCATGGCCTTTTCTGCTTTAGCCCGCCAAACTTGGTTGACGCTGATGTTCCTGACGGTCATTGGATCCACATTAGATTGAATCACAGAGTTGGAAGAGACCCCAAGGTCCATCCAATCTGATCCCCTTTTGCCATGCAGGAACTCACAAGCAAAGCATCCCTATAGATGACCATCCAGTCTCCGTTTAAAGACCTCCAAAGAAGGAGACTCCACCATTCTCCAAAGGATTGTCTTCCACTGTCGAACAGCTCTCACTCTCAAGAAGTTCTTCCTAAAGTTGAACTGGAATCTCTTTTCCTGTAGCTTGCAATCCTATTCTCTGGAGCAGCAGAAAACAAGCCTGCTCCCTCCTCAATATGACACCCTTTTAAATACTTAAACTGTTTAAAAACCTCCAAAGAAGGAGACTCCACCACTTTCCGAGTCTGATAGTGAGTGCAGTGCTTCCTAGACAGAGCATATGGGAAATCCCGTTACATTATGGCCAGAATCTTGTAGGGTCCAGCATTGCATAGTAGTTCTGCATGCAGAACTATATATACTACAGCTGTCCATCCTGGATTTACTATATTGCTGCTGCACCCACACATGCCCCAGTCATTCTATGCCTCACAAAGAGCTGGAGGAAATTGGATAAGTCCCTCCATAGCAAAATGCAAAATTATTAACTCACCTGTTGAGGTGTGCTGGGGTCTTCTAGGACACAGAACAATGGATGCAAGCTCCAGGAAAAGAGATTCCACCTCAACATTAGGAGGAACTTCCTGACAGTAAGGGCTGTTCAACAGTGGAAGACATTCCCTTGGAGAGTAGTAGAGTCTCCTTCTTTGGAGGTTTTTAAATAGAGGCTGGATGGCCATTTGTCAGGAATGCTTTGATTGTGTGTTCCTGCATGGCAGAATGGGGTTGGACTGAATGGGCCCTTAGGGTCTCTCCCAACTCTATGATTCTATGATTCTGAAGAACAGATGGTGTAATCATTTTGCATCTGGTTGAGGGAATGAAAGGTTTCTCTACCCTTCCCTACGTACAAAATGGCCATTGGGGTGCAACTGCTCTACAGTATTAACCAAGAGAAAGACTGTGGGTGGAATTCAGTATGGCAGTTATGGATTCATAACGTGGGAGAATATCGCACCAGCTGTTTTCTCTCAATCTAGGCATGGGCTGAGACGTGTAAAAATGGATGTTATCACACTGCTTCATACTGAGATTGGAGGCATCCCATACCCGATCAGGACTTTCCCCCATACTTACCAAAAAATGGTTCTGTTCCATCCATTGATCAATACGGGAGAAGTCCCAATTGAGTATGGGATGCCTCCGATCTGGGCAAGGAGCTGTGCGATAATATCTGTTTTTACATGGTCTCAGCCCATGCCCAGATTTTTTTGGGGAGGAGCCGTGCAATAATCTCCTTGGAATTATGAATCTGTTACTAATTCATATTCAGGAAGACTATATACATTCAGCCCTTCATATCTGCAGGGTTCTGTTCTGGGCCCCTCCCATGGATGGTAAAGTCCACAATGATGGTGCAACATGTGTGCAACCGCATTGGAGCAGCTGTGTGCACATGCCGCCATTGAGGAGAATGGAGATGCTCCAGTCTCCAGATGGTAAGGTCATGGATAGGAATTGCCGACTGTGCTCACAATCCTAAAAGTACCCTAATCCTACCTTAAGAGCCGCCAGGCACTGCGAGCAACAGAGGTTTGTTCTCCTGTCGATCGGGGTGCCACAGACAGATGTTTCCAATGCCTTCCCATCAGTGATCTCCTAGAATCATAGAATCTTAGAGTTGGAAGAGAGACCAAGTGGTGAAGTCCATAAATCTCAAGAACCAAAGATTCAAGACCACTACCGTACCATACCCTCCAACATTTCACAAATGAAAACCATAGAATCATAAAATCCTAGAGTTGGACGAGACCTTCAAGCTTTCCCAGACTTCAGTCTACTTCCTCATAGAATCATAGACTCCTAGAGTTGGAAGAGACCCCGAGGGCCATCCAGTCCGACCCCATTCTGCCATGCAGGAACTCAAAATCAAAGCATCCCCGATAGATGGCCGTCCAGCCTCTTTAAAGACCTCCAAAGAAGGATTGCCACAGGGATCCAACTCCTTATTGTCGCACCGGAGATCAGTTGTGGGATGGAAATGTCAGTCTGTTGTGCCTCAACAACAGGAGAACAAACCACCATTGCTCTCAATGTCTGGTGGCTGTTAAGCTGGGATGGGGCAGGGCAGGAGATGCCACTTAGAAGCTTATTGCACTCTTAAATAAAGCAACATACCTGATCTGGGTTAAAATTTAAAGCGGGCAGCATCCTGATCTTATCAGAAGGATTTGGCTGCCGAAATCACTGCCTGGGTCCATCCCGGGTCCATCGCCGCTCCCAGGGTTGCTCTGGAGGCTATTTTCTTAAGCCAGAAAATGCCCAACTTCGAAATGAAGCACGCTGAGCTCCCCTGGGATGGACTTGGATGGCAATTTCGGCAGCCAAATCCTTCTGATAAGATCAGGATGCAGCCCACTTTAAATTTTAACCCGGATCAGGTAAGTCGCTTTATTTAAGAGTGCAATAAACTTCTTAGGGCCTAAGCAGATGGCTTATTGGGCCGTCTTGGGGGCAGGAAAGGGGAGGGGCAGCCGCACGATCGGCGCCCCGACCCCTTCCCGAGGTTGTCCTCGGAGCAGCCGGCCCTCCGCAAGGCTGGCGCTCCGAGGAGGACCTCCCGCCGCAGCGTTCGCACATGCTGCTGAAGAAAAGTCGACGAAGGTGCACCGCAGCCTTTTGCGGCGAACCTTCGGCGACTTGTGAAAGGAGCACTGATTTAGTGTTCCTTTCAGGGGCGGCGAAGCTGCGCCGCAGGACTGAGGCATGGGGATGCCTCGGTCCCACGACGCAGCTTCCCAGGGCGGCCCATGGCGGCTCGTCTGCTTCCCCCCTTAGTTACGTACCCTTTGTTAAGTGCACTAACAGGGTGCCAGTGTCCGTTTTGAAGGGAGAATGGAGTTGTATTCCCTCCTGAATATTTTTCCGGATTTGACTCTTTCTCCTGCTATAGAAACAAATGCAGCCAGGGTTTCCAGCAGCGAAGAACATAAAGACACTTCTCCCAAGTTTCCCCAAAATTTAGAGACACAAGATAGGAGCATTTCTACTTGAGAGTTTTTCAGATTGGCCCAGTAATTCCAGATGTCTGATTCCCAAAACAGTTGCCAATACTCTGTTTGCTTTGGTTGACCCCACCGGTGTCTTCATGTGCTTAGGATTTGCCCTGATATTCAAAATTGTTTCCCACTTTTTCCGTCTCCACAGGGTCGACGGTGTCCGAAAAAATATGGCTGAGTTGGATAATTTGGCAAGGGAAACACTCTATAATTTGTATGGCTTCTACATTCCGGAAAAATTGCTAGAAGATAACGAAAGTGTCCGCATAGAGGACTGGACGAACGACAATCCCAGCATGATCAACAGCTCCATTTTTCATTTGGACCGTAACATTGCTCTGGTGAAGATGGATGGGAAAGTGGGTTTCCGGATGGTAAGTTGAACAGGGATCAGCCGTTTTTAGTGGGCTTTTATACTGCCAATTTCCATCAAACAGAGAAACATCTTTTCATTGGCCGCCCCTAAACTATGGAATGACCTGCCGGAAGAGATCCGTCACATTACGACTCTTGACGCCTTTAAGAAGGCTGTCAAGATGGAGCTCTTCCGGCAGGCTTCCCTTGATTGATTGATTGATTGATTGTCCATGATACTGATGTAGGTTGCCCTTGTTCGTCTCATGATGCCTCATTTTAATAATGTTTAATGTAGTTAATTTTATTTGTTGAATAAAATTTTACGATGCTGTGTTAGTCTTAAACTGGGTTTAAGGGGATCAGGTTATTTTATCATGTTGTTTTCATAGAATCATAGAATCATAGAGTTGGAAGAGACCACAAGGGCCATCCAGTCCAACCCCCTGCCATGCAGGAACTCACAATCGAAGCATCCTCGACAGTTTTATAGCTGTATTGTTGTATTTCATGATTGTTACCCGTCTCAATCCTTCGGGGAGAGGCGGGTTATTATTATTATTATTATTATTATTATTATCATCATCATCATCTTTTCATGGCTCAGTAATGGAAGTTTCTTAAAGGTTTTGTGATATGTATTCTTTTTAGAAGTGACTTTGTTAGCTCTGGATATTACATTGCAAGCTCTTTGGGGGCAGAGACCTGTCCGTTTAATTAGTCATTGTGACTTGCCTTCACAGATCTCCCTTTTAGGTGGAGAAGAAGAAATAATTCAAATAAATAAATGCTCTCTGTACAATGCCAGACACAGTAATGCTTTTGGTAATATATAAGAGTAAAACAAACAGAACATGGGAAAGTTACTTGTTGGTCTGCAACCCCCATCACTCCCAGTAAATATCCCTCAGACAGTGGTGGAATCTCCTTCTTTGGAGATCTTTAAACAGAGGCTGGATGGCCATCTATTGGGGATGCTTTGATTTTGAGTTCCTGCATGGCAGAATGGGGTTGGACTGGATGGCTCTTGGCGGTCTCTTCCGTCTCTAGGATTCTATGAATCTATGACTGTGAGTTCCTGCATGGCAGAATGGGGTTGGACTGGATGGCCTTTGGGGTATCTTCCAACTCTATGATTCTATGATTCTATGAAATATAGCCGGCAGATTTCAGTCTCTTTTCTCCCTTTCCTCATGTGAGTTTTCTTCTTCCTTTAGTGCAATGCAACCGGTGGAGATTGCTACAGCAAAGTCTATTCCTCTGGGGTGGATGCCGTCCGGGAGTGGTACCGTTTCCACTACATGAACATCATGTCCCAGGTCCCACCCATTCTCCATGTCTCCCACAGTGAGGACAACATCGACGAATTGGTCTATGCTTGCCAGTATGACGGTGAACCTTGCCGAGCCAGGTAAATAGCTCATCCACTCAAGATGGTCAAATTCAAACAAAAATCCACCAAACAGTGATACCTTTATTGGCCAACCCAAATGCACAGTGTACTTGTTGCAAGCTTTCGAAGCTCCATGGGCTTCTTCTTCATCAGGCAAGATGTTACAAACCAAACAGGAGCAAAACCACTGGAGATGTTAGTCAGATGCCTGCATTTTGATGTTTCTGTCCTTGGTTAAGATAAGTGGATAAGTCTTTTGCAGGCAGGATCCTCTTCCTCCTGTCCATGTGGCTATTGGGAGATTTGCAAAGACCAGGAAATTTAAAGTCCATTTTTATCTCTACAAGGACCCCTTTCTTGCAATCCAATATGTCTCCATTCCTATAAAGTCACAGGCCTCTTTGTAGGCAGAGGACTCAATAATAATAATAATAATAATAATAATAATAATAATTTATATATAAATAATGTATTTTATTTATATTTATATTTATATAGTGTCCAGCATCTTACCCGGAAATGGTAATTTGTTCTGCACTGAAGGTTTTGTCATTCTGCAAATTTACACAGCTGTGATTCTTTTTCAATTGCCATGGCTGCATCTCATGCCATCCTAGGACTTGTAGTTTAGGGAGGGGCATTGAGGATTCTCAGCTGGAGAGCTCTAGTGCATCACCAAACTACAGATCTCAGGTTTCCACAGGATGCAGCTATGACAGTTGAAATCTCCCAGAATGAAGACAATGGCTACATGGACTGGCATTGGGAAGCTCATCTTATCCCAATTTGGCACCATGAGCTTTCATTTTAAAGCAGTTTCATTCCAAAACCTGCAACCCATCCTTTTCTGTGGACCTGCACAGATTCCACTGGAGAGAGTCTGAACGCACCCCTGTTCTCAAATGGCCAGGTTCATAATTTCCAAATGTCTCAGTTTGGCAGGGATAGTCCAGATTAATTTTTTTTTTTTAGCTGCTTTTAAAATGTCCCAGTTTCTCTCTCCTCCTCCCACCTTCCCCTTTGCCATCAGATTCCTTCAGTTGCTGCAAACTGAGTTCAGAAGGGGAAAAAATAATTTGTATTGAATTGGGGGAGAAGAGAGGAGGCGGCAGAAACTTGCCCTTCCCAGTAGGCTTGAACAAAAGCAAACCGCTGCAGTCTCTCCTAGCTTGTGTCTCATTAATAATGCTTGCCATTTTATTTTATTATGAATTTCTCCATTAAAATATTTATACCTTGCCTTATATTAAAAGATTGCACCTAAGGAAGTAGACCGAGTCTATGAAAGCTTATGTTACAGTTAGTCTCAAGGCTGCTACAAGCAATGGCATCCCTAGGCTTGGCAAAAAACCAAACTGAAGGGTTCTGCCAAAAAAATACCAGGATAAAATAATCCCACTTCCAGTTACAAAAATCCCTAGGCTTGGCATCACCCGGTGCGGTAACTCATGGTATCACACACACCCCACTGACCTCCTCCCATACCACACCATACAGAATCCTTAGTCATGTTTTTTATACTAATGTTACTCATTAATCAAAATCCCATATATTACTGAGCGTAATGGTAATAGTTGTGATATAAACAACTAACAAAATTAAAATTAGAGTTGTCCCTCCAGATTTGTGGGGGATCCATTCCAGACCACCCTGCGAATTCGAAAATTTGCAAATATTCAAGTCCTATTGTCCCCAATGGCAGTATTTCCCTCCTCTTCCTCCCTTCCCTCCTTCCTTCCTTCTTTCTTTCCTTCCTTCCCTCCCTCCTTCCCTCCTTCTTCCCCCCAAATTCTTCCTAGTCCAGGCCAGCACAGCCTTCTCCCGACCGTGCCAGTATGGACTAGGCTGCGGCATCTGACACAAGACCGGCGCGGCTGGAAGGATGCAGCGCCGGTCTAGAGAAGGCTGCGCCACGTACCGCGAGGCCAGTGTGGCTGGGAGAAGGCTGCACTGGCCTGAATTCGGCCACACCACCTACCTTAAGGCTGGCGTGGCCAGAAGAAGGCTGCGCCAGCCTGAATTTGGCCATGCCACTTACCGCAAGGCTGGCACAGCCAGAAGAAGGCTGTGCTGGCCTAGACTAGGCTGCACCACCTACTGCGAGGCCAGCGCAGCTGGGAGAAAGCAGCGCCGGCCTAGAAAAGGTCACCCCATCTGCCCCCCCAGACTTGCCCCAGCCCCCGAGGCAAAGCTAAGCCCAGGGGTAAGAAAGATGGTAGGAAGGGAGAGGAGGGAGGGAGGGATCCGCGGGCTTGCCATTCGCGAGTAATCGAAACCGCGAATTGCAAGTCAGAGGATACGGAGGGACGACTGTATACCTTAAAATTGCAATATCATATGCACAGCCTAAATCAGGGGTAGGCAACGTAAGGCCCGGGGGCCGAATGTGGCCCCCCGAGGCCTTTGGACCGGCCCCAGGCCGGTCCTGCTGCCTCCCCGCCGCCGCCGCCGCCCACCATGATGATATTGATTATTGTTGTTATTACTTGTTCTTGAGGTTTTCTTGGCAAAATCTCCACAGGGGGGTTGCCATGGCTTTTCTGGGGCTAAGAGAGTGTGCATGCATATATATATATATTTTTAAATTAATTTTAATATTTATTTATTTATTTATTTATTTATGGTGCTTAGGCCCCCCAATTGTCTAAGGGACAGCAACCCGGCCCCCGGCTCAAAAAGGTTGCCTACCCCTGACCTAAATGCATGTACATATGCATAGTTTCGTGTGATTAATGTTAAAGTTTGATAAATGGGTTTATAACAATATATATATATATATATATATATATATATATATATATTAAATTAGATAATAAAAATTCCTTTCTCTTCCCACTGAGCCCATCTCTTCAGCATTTTTAAGGGACACAGATGAATGCCACAGCCTGTTTCTGCCCAAAGGCAGATGTTTGCAGAGCATTGGCGTCTGTCACCCACCTTAGGGTGCCACCTGGTGCGGTCCGCACCCCCTAGTGACTCCCCTGGCTCCACGTTCCTCTTGCATACAAATATTAAAACATATGAAACAGTGTAAAACAGTGAACAATCTTGACCAGAATCTGATGTTGCTCGGCCACCTGTGTCCCCGTTTTCAAGTGTGAAATGTTGGGCGGTAGGCAGGTCTCTGGGGTTCATGGCTGTGACGAAAGGTTGTAAGGAATATCCGCCGAAATCTTCAGACTGTTACCAGGTTTATGGATCCAAGGCTGTTGTAATGGTCTGAGGGCTAGACACAGCTCAACTGCAATGAAGTCCATCATTCGTTGTTGTTTTGAAATAGTCTTTATTAGTTTATAAAATTTTAAAAGAACATACATACAGAAACATATGCATAACTCTACCACGACAACACAGAAAAGAAGACGTAAACTATAACATAGATCTAAACATACAAAATGTATCATTCATAACATCTCCTATACAATTAATTAAAATAAATTTCTAGGTATCTAAATCATGGCTTATTAGCACCCAAAAGGAACTCTGACCTTTGATTATATATATATATTTCTATACTTCTATATATTTAAATCAGATATTATTGTAAACTTAAATCTGTAGATCTCTTGTTTTGTTTCTCTAATTTTATATATTTACATATGTACTCCTCCTACTTGAAGTAACTTATATTACTTATTTCTCAGTTATTATTTATTTATCATTTATTATCCTTTGTCTTATCTTTTCAGTTCTTTTCATTTCCCCTTTTTGGCTCCATCTGGACTGTATTTTTTTCCACCACCTTTGACCATTGTTTATTAAATCGTTCAAGAGATTTATTTCGTATTAGACATGTCAAAGTCTGTCATTCTGAAGATGTTGCACATGATAACATATATCTAAACATACAAAATTTATCATTCTTAACATCTACTATACAAAATGTATTATTCTTAACATCTACTATACACTCTGGTTTTCTTGCAGCATGGTCATCACAAACATCAGGAAGTTAGGAAATAAAAATAGAACAGTGGAGGTGTCCTAACAGATCTATTTGTAATTTTATTGGGTTACTCTTGAAAGTTGTAATTTTATTACTCTTGCAAAGGCAATCTTAAGGCTCCTCCATGCCATTCCCAATTTTTCTTGCTCAGCCTGACCTAAGAGCACATCCCCACCTTTTTACATCTCCAGATTTTAAGTAACAAAGGCAGTTTCCTAAGCAGGGCGTTGGCCTTTTTCTCCGTTTGGGATAATTTGAGGACATCGAAAATTCCCCAGGACTGTTCCAGACCTCGCCTTGCCCTCATGCCTCCGGAGGTAAAGAGCAGGTTGAAGCCATTCCCAGTGCCACCCAGTCCTTGCTGGCTTGCCTTTACATTCAGCGGCAGCAACCTGTCGAGAACAATCTGATAAAACCGGTGCAAACCTGCCCACACCTGGTTAAATAACTTCTCCGGAGTGACATTTGCCCAGAAGCTTTGTCCCAGAGATATTTGCAAGTGTTTCGCAGAAGGAGCAGGCAAGGAGGGTGTGAGAGCCGGGGGAAAGGTTCCTTGATGCTGGCATCTCCTCCGTCACATTGCCAACTATGCCATCAAACAACCTGATCTCTTTATGGCAGTGCCTTCTCTTAACATTGTGAGCATGCTGCCTGCCACATGCAATATGAAACAGCAGTGCACCCTTCCATACTACACACTATGAGTCCAACTATACACTATGAGTCCATACTATACACTATGAGTCCAACTATACACTGTGAGTCCATACTACACACTATGAGTCCATACTACACACTATGAGTCCACACTACACACTATGAGTCCATACTACACACTATGAGTCCATACTACACACTATGAGTCTGCTTTATCTGCCCTTCCATACTACACACTATGAGTCCACACTACACACTATGAGTCCATACTACACACTATGAGTCCATACTACACACTATGAGTCCATACTACACACTATGAGTCCACACTACACACTATGAGTCCATACTACACACTATGAGCCCATACTACACACTATGAGTCTGCTTTATCTGCCCTTCCATACTACACACTATGAGTCCACACTACACACTATGAGTCCATACTACACACTATGAGTCCATACTACACACTATGAGTCCATACTACACACTATGAGTCCACACTACACACTATGAGTCCATACTACACACTATGAGTCCACTTTATCTGCCCTTCCATACTACACACTATGAGTCCACACTACACACTATGAGTCCATACTACACACTATGAGTCCATACTACACACTATGAGTCCGCTTTATCTGCCCTGGGAGACTATCGCATAAGCAAGTTAAGCCGGCTTACCTGTGCTGGCTTAAAATTTGAAATGGGTGGCATCCTGATTTTATCACAAGGATTTAGCTGTTGAAATTGCTGCCCAGGTGCAGTCCATCCCCACTCTCAGGGCCGCTCAGCACAGCTTTTTTCGAAGCTGGGACTTTTTCCGGCTTAAGGAAATGGCCGCCGGAGAGCCCCTGGGAGCAGCGATGGACCCGGGCTGCACCCGGGCAACAATTTCGGCAGCTAAATCCTTGTGATAAAATCAGGATGCTGCCCGTTTTAAATTTTAGGCACAGGTAAATTGGTTTAATTGCTTATATGATAAACTCCCTGGTTGCATCGCTTGGAATCCTGGGCTTTGTAGCATGGGAAGCACTAGAGCTCTCAGGCTGAGAGTTGAATATGCCCTTTCCTAAACTGAGAAGAGGTTGACGCTGCTTTTGCCTGAGCCTCCTGGGAAGGGTAGGATTTTGCCGCCTCCTCTCTTTTTCACCTGCTCAGTTACTTGGGAAGTCCACCAACAGGACAGGATGCCACCTTACTCACTCTCTTGCCTTCCCGAGATTCAAGAGCAAACTGCTTCTCATATTGGGAAGTGATACTGCCTTCATGTTATGTGCCTTCAAGGCAATTCTGACTGCCCCCCAACTGCCCACCAGGGATCAAGCAATATATATATATACCCCACTCACTTCCATGCCAGCATTCCCTGAAGATGCCAGCCACAGATGCTGGTGAAACGTCAGGAATAAACTCTTCCAGAACATGGCCACAAAACCCACAAAAAACTATGGATGCTGACCGTGAAAGCCTTCAACTTCACATTGTCCTCCAACTGTCCTGATTTGGGACACTCCCAATTAATCCTCTGTTGTCCCATATTTTCAGTTGCTTTTAAAATGGCACAGTTGATGCACAACTTCAGTTGATGCAAACTGAGCTCAGAGTGGGAAAGGGGTTTGCACTCAGCAAGAAAAAGGGAGGAGAGGAGGTACAGGATTTTGCCCTTCCCAGTATGTCTAGGCAAAGGCAAACAGCTCCTGCATCTCCTAGTTGTGTGTCATTCCTCATTAATTGCTTTTGCCATCTTGACCACACTTAGGGCCTAAGCAGACTGGTGGCACGGGGCCGCCGTGGGAAGGTGCGCTGTGGGACCAAGGCATCCCCACGCCTCGATCCTGTGGCGCACCATCGTCGTCCCTGAAAGGAGCGCTAAAATAGCTTGCGGCGCACTTTCACTGACTTTTCCGCCGCAGTGTGTCCGGATGCTGCGGCGGGAGGTTGCCCTCGGAGCGCCGGCCGTGCAGAGGGCCGGCAGCTCCGAGGGCAGCCTCGGGATGACGAAGGGGCACCGAGCGTGCGGATGCCCCTCTTCTTCCCTGCCTCCAGGGCGGCTTTTTAAGCCGTCTGCCGAGGCCCTTAGAATCATAGAACCCAAGGGCCATCCAGTCCAACCCCAAGCTGCCATGCAGGAACTCACAATCAAAGCATCCCCGACAGATGGCCATCCATCCTCTGTTTAAAGACCTCCAAAGAAGGAGACTCCACCACTCTCCAAGGGAGCGTCTTCCACTGTCTAACAGCTCTTAATGTAAGGACGTTCCTCCTAATGTTGAGGTGGAATCTCTTTTCCTGTAGTTTGCATCCATTGCTCCAGGTCCTGTTCTCTGGAGCAGCAGAAAACAAGCTTGCTCCATCCTCAATATGGAGGATGCCCAGAAGCTTGTGCTACTACCTGACATCCTTCCAACCAGCCTTATCTTGTCTGTACAGTACATGGCGTGACTTTACCAGTTGTTCTTTTGGTCTAGCCAAAATGGGCAAGGCCAAACTCTACCCAAGTCTCTTTTAAAATAAGGAGCAAAGGAGCTAACCACAAAGGCCTGATAAATATTTGCCCGATAAAAAAAAAAACAATACCAAGTAAATGTTTGCTTAAGCCTTATCAGAACAAGCCTTATCTTCAGTCATCTGCAAACTCCTGGAAGTTCTAAGCAATCTCCACAGGTGGAGGTTCATACCTTGTTCATTGATTTGTTCTTGTTCTGAATCTTCACTCGTAAAAGCAATTGCCAGCTTTGCAGATGCAAAGATTATGTAACTGAAAGTGCAGTGTTGTGGTTTGGGGGGGGGGGTTGTCCCTGATTTACCTGGAATTTAATGGATTTGTTCTATTTTTTGTTCCACTTCTTGGTTAAAAAAAAAAGATAAGAAACAATTCTAGAATTCTGAAAATTGTCATTTAAATCCAAGCAAAATGAATCACCAAACGTGGGATCAAACGTTGAAAGAAATGGGGACTGCTGTCAGGAAATCAGAAGAAGATTAAGAATGGGGAGGGCAGCCATGAAAGAACTAGAAAAGATCCTAAAATGCAAAGACATACAACTCAGCACAAAAGCCAGAATCATGCAAGGCATAGTATTCCCTATTACCATGGATGGATGAGAGAGCTGGACAGTTAAGAAAGAAAATAGGAAGAAAACCAATGCATTTGAGATAATGTGGGGCTGGAGAAGAGTACTGAGGATCCAATGGACAGCCAAAAGGACAAACCAAGTGGTCCTAGAGCAGATCAAGCCAGAAACCTCCCTGGAAGAAGCCAAGATGACCAAACTGAGGCGGTCGTACTTTGGATGCATCATGAGAAGGGAGGACTCTTTGGAAAAGACAATAATGCTGGGAAAGGTGGAGGGAAGAAGGAAGAGAGGAAGGTCACAGATGGATGACTCTATTATTAAGAAGGTCACTTTGGGTATTAAGGGTTTACAGGAATTAAAAAGGGGAGGACAGGGGATCTTGGAGAGGTCTCATCCATAGGGTCACCATGAGTCAAGATTGACTCAAGGGCAGTTAACAACGAGAGTGATGTTGGGCATGTCACACACTCTCATCCAAACCTCCATTCTTATCGAATGGATAAGAAACCAGTGACAAACCTCATTTGGAGGGCCTAAATGCCCTAAAGACATCCAATCCGCTTTGATCTTGGAATCTAACTAGGGTCAGCCTTGGTTAGTACTTGGATAGGAGACCACCAATGAATACCAGGTACTGGAGGCTACGCTTCAGAGCAAGGAACTAACAAATCACCTCTGAGTATTCCTTGCCGAAGAAAACCCTATGAAATCCATGGGATTGCCAAATCACTTCTGAGTATTCCTTGCCGAAGAAAACCCTATGAAATTCATGGGATTGCCAGATCACCTCTGAGTATTCCTTGCCGAAGAAAACCCTATGAAATTCATAGGATTGCCATACATTGACAGGCACCCTGAAGGCGCATACACACACAAAAATTACTTCTTTGGAATCAAACATGCCAAGAAAACCTAAGACAGAGTCGCCATAAGTCAGAGTTAACCTGAAGGCAGATAACTAGAAGAACAAAATATGGGACAGAGTCTGGACAATTATTTTCTTAAAAGAATAAATATGACCATCTGTAAGTAAGCAGAGGTAAAATGATGCTCTGGGGTCTTATCACTACCCACTTACAAATGGCTTCAGCAGAGGCAAAAACGTTTTTAATAATATATACCGTAATAATAATAATAATAAAATTTATTTATATACCGCCCAATGGTTGCCCAATCCGGGCGGTTTACAGCATAAAACAATTACAGTAAAAGCATATCCCCCCCTTTAAAACAGTATTAAACAACAACATAGTTAAAATCCTAATAACAATTAAATGAAAAAAAATCATAACATAAACAATTAAATTAATAAACCCACAACACATCGCCCCGTTATTACTCTGTTAATGTTTTAACTTGGACTGTTTTAGAGTTGTTAGCCGCCTTGAGTCCCTGCGTTGGGAGGAAGGCGGGATATAAATAAACAGAATAAATAAATAAAATAAAAATGAGAGTCAAAGGCATAATCCCAGCATAATCGCACGATTGCGCTGAAAATTTTCAGAGGACATTGCGCTCATCTAGGACTTCTCCCATGGAGAACCTGGCATGCTCCGGCGACAAACCATTCGCGGGGAAGTCCTGTGAATGGCTTCTCAATAGTGCGAACGAAGCGCAATTGTGAGAGTGCGAAACTTCATCACGTTTCATTCGCGCTATTGGGGAAGCAACCAGGGACATTTACCCAGACTGCATTCCAGTGGAGACAATCCGTTCTCATTGCCAGAATCAGTTTTGCTGTGAATTTCTGTCTTCTTTTGAGATATAGGGCACGATTTTGTTTACACTGGATTAAAAGAATGTGGTGAAAGTAATAAATGTTATTTTATTGTACAGTCGGCCCTTTGTTTTCATGGGAGATCTGTTCCGGAACTCCCCCCACACGAAATCAGAGATTTGCAAATATTCAAGCCCCATAGGCTTGAATGGGGCACACTCCATTGATTTAAACGGAGGTTGCCCCTCCATGAATGTGCAAAAGCACAGACTTCAAGTCTGAGAGAACAGGGGGGCGACTGTATTTTATTCCGTGCCAGACGGAAATATGATTTGCAGACATTCCCTGAAATGGCGCATGCATGAAACAATCAATTCCAATGTGCTAATGGTTCATTCATGGATGTGTGCAGAATGTGATCTAGATATCATTTGGCATTTATGTTGCAATTATCACGCGATTGCGCAACTGTGCAAAAATATTGAGCGCTGTAACACTACTGTTGCATTCGCCTTCACTACCACGATTATTGCTGAATTGGCCCTCTGGAGACCAGGGTTCGATCCCCAGTTCGGCCATAAAACCCTCTAGGTGGCCTTGGGCAAGTCACACTCTCTCAGTCTCATAGGCCATAGCAACCCTCCTCTGATCAAACCTTGCCAAGAAAACCCCCGTGATAGGAAACGACTTGAAGGCACACAACAACAAAAACGTCATTGATTTATTTTTATTGCATTTTATTATTGATAATGGAATGTATTGTAGTCAAATGGACCTTAACAAAAGGCATCTAATTTAATTCTCTCTAATTAACCTCAATTAACTTGGGAATTTTTACATTTCATGGCACTTCCTTGATTCTCTGGGACAATAATACAATAATAATAATAAAATTTATTTATACCCCGCCCAATGGTACACCAATCCGGGCGGCTTACAGATTAAAAGTGTAATCCAATAAAACATATAATACAGAAAACACCCCCCACCCCCCCTTAAAACAATATTAAATCAACTCGATTTAAAAACATCACATATTAATTAATTAAAACCTAATACAATAATAATAAAATTTATATTTATTATTTATTATACAGCTTACACAATGGCAGCAGCACAAGCAACAGCTGGAAATCCCCTGGGATCAGCTGGAACTCTATGATTACTGGTGGACTGATAGTCCCAAGGATCATAGAGATGAGGACTTGGCTGGCCAGGATATGATGAGGCATTTGAGATCGTTGGGAAACCATCTTTTCCTGATTCTTTGTCCAACAGCTTGGTGTCATAAGGAAGCAAAAGGACGCAAAGCTGGGCGGCAGGGAATTAATTGCTGTTTCCACTGGATAAATTATTGCTTCCAAGAATTGCTAAATAAGATCAGATGAAAACAGCAGCTGGAAGTTAAATGGATTTGAGAGGAGGGCTTGCAGTGACTACAAAACAGTAGTTTTTTGTGGGTTTTTCGGGCTGTGTGGCCATGTTCTAGAAGAGTTTCTTTCTGACGTTTCGCCAGCATCTGTGGCTGGCATCTTCAGTATATATATACCCACTCTCTTCCATTCCAGCATTCTCTGAAGATGCCAGCCACAGATGCTGGCGAAACGTCAGAAAGAAACTCTTCTAGAACATGGCCACACAGCCTGAAAAACCCACAAAAAACTATGGATGCTGGCCATGAAAGCCTACTACAGAACAGTGTTTTTGATCTTTGGCTTGTGATTTCCTCACCCATGGAATGTAGGATGTGACCCTTAAAAGGGCCAGCCTCATTGTATAGAAATTCAAGACCTTGGACTTTGGACATACATGTGTCCCTCCGCATATGCAGCGTTGACTTGTGCCAATTCAAAGATATAGCCATGCTAGTCTGTAGAATCAGTACGCAGAGAGATCTTGTAGCACCTTTGAGACGAACTGACAGAAAGAAGTTGGCAGCAGGAGCTTTCCTAGACTTTAGTCTACTTCCTCAGATGCACCAACAGTCACACTGAAGGACCTAGGGCAGGGGTCCCCAGACTTTTTGATCCGGGGGCTGGTTCGCTGACCCCCAGATCTTCCAGGGGGGGCAGAAGCTTGCGTGCATGCGCAAGACTCCGGACGCCATTTTGGAAGACAAAATGGTGTCCGGGCGCAGCGGCAGCAGTGGCAGGACCGGCCATGGGCTGGTAGGAAGGCCTTGACGGGCCGCGTCCGGCCCATGGGCCGTAGTTTCAGGGCCCCTGACCTAGAGATTCCTAGAAAGAAGATTCCACCAGGCATTTGTGGCTCCTCCAATGCAACTCTATGGTCAACTTTAACCAAAAATCAAACTGAAGGACCTAGACATTCCTAGAGAGAAGACTCTACTAGGCATTTGTAGCTCCTCCAAGGTAATTCTATCCAATGTCTGGCAGATGTTGACTACAGAGTTGCACTGGAGGACCTAGAGCTTCCTAGAGAGAAGACTGCACTAGGCATTTGTAGCTCCTCCAGCGCAACTCTATGGTCAATTTTAACCAAAAGTCGCACTGAAGGACCTAGAGAGAAGACTCTGCTAAGCATTTGTAGCTCTTCCAAGGCAATTCTATCATCAATGTCTGGCAGATGTTGACCACAGAGTTGCACTGGAGGACCTAGAGAATCCTAGAGAGGTGTTCTCTCAGGTAAAAGCATAGTATGTTTGTTATTTGTGGTGAGTCCTGTGCCCCTAACCCCAGCGAATATGGAGGGGCGAGTAAACATTTGTCATATACATGGGGAAGTCAAGTCAAAACTTGGAAGCCAGATGCTATTTAGAAACAATCAGAAAATCCTTTGTGGTGAAGAGTGTGTTTGTACAGCAGCCAGCAATTCTGGCGAAAGAGCAAAGATACCTATGGCTAAAGAAGCAAACTAAGGGTTCATTGCAAGAACTCCATTAAAGACAGTTCACTCCATGCATTTGAGGAAGGAGACCAAGCCGATGAAATTTTAGTCTATGACTTCTTTCACTCAGTCTCAGAAGTGCTGCAAGATCCCTTTCCGTTAAAGACAGGAAAGATGTCAAAGGATGCTAAGCTAACACCGAATTAAGCAAATTTCACTTTAGGCAAAAGTGTGATAATAAGGATGCAAGAAGTAAAGGAAAGATGCCCTAACCCTGACCCTAACCCTAACCTTTGAGGATCTATGCCTTCACAAGTGGACTTATGTCTTCAGGAAACAGAATTGAGTAGTTTTGTAATGTCCATATTTAGCGAGGGGCTGCTGTTACATTACTATGTAGAGGATCTAGAAAAGTGACCATCGCGCATCAGGATTGATACACAATAGGACCTAATGTACATCAGGACCAGTGTGCAATGGGACCCGATGTGCAATGGGATCAATACGTAGCATTGGTCCCATGCACAATGGGACCAATGCACATTGAAAACTGGTGTGCAATGGGATTTGATGCACAGTGGGAGTGCCGACGTGCATCAGCAGACCCTGATATTTATTAAGACGCTCTTAATAAATGCATCTTTGCAATTCACTAACAGGGTTCTTTAGCACTTCTGATACTTAGCTACCGTATTTTCCAGCGTATAAGACGACCCCCCACTTTTCCAGTTAAAATATGGAGTTTGGGAAGAGTATGACTTCCAAAACTGTTGTTGTTGTTGCTGTGCACCTTCAAGTAATTTCCAACTGATGATGACACTAAGGCAAACCTATCATGAACCTCCTTATACCCGGCGTATAAGACGACCCCCCCCACTTTAACCCCAGATTTTGCAGGTTAAAAAGTAGTCTTATACACCAGAAAATAAGGTAAGTATGCATAAAGTAATGCAACAGAGACTGCAATAGAAAATTCCAGCCTCGGTTCCTAACTATCAGAGATTATATGGGGATGAAAGATGCAAAGATTTTGGATCACTGCAACCTATTTAGCCCTATCTCTGAGACATTTCTAACTCTTTAGGTGCTAAGCATTGTTGAATTTCCAAAAGTTAGAATGACAACCAGGATGATGATGATGATGATGATGATGATGATGATGATGATGATGGCGGCTTCTAAGTTGTTCTGTCTTTTCTTCTTTTCTCCTTCTCTGCCTTTATTTTTTACTCCAGTGATACTGAACACTTCCACCATCCAGTCTATGGAAGCTGCTACACTTTTAACAACAATGGGACAGATGAGTTCTGGAAAGCTTACAAGCCTGGAATTGTTTACGGTAAGCCTAGGAGAATGAACAAACAAAGAGTTATATACAAATATACAACAAGATGATTAATACTTTCTGTAAGGGAATTAAAATTTGTCACTCTCAGGTAGGTGGAATGGAGCCCCAGAAGCTAAGAAAGCTTGCAAAACAGTTTCTTTCTTTTTTTAACTGAAAAATCTATTTTTTATTATTATTATTATTATTATTATTATTATTATTATTAAAAACTATATTTAAATTACAAATACATACTTGTAAGGCTCACATTTTAGCGTCACCTTTCCCTCCCCTACCCCATTCCACCCCTAAATATATATCCTCTAATATCAAATACATTTATACAGCCTTTTTAATTTCTTCCTCTTTCCCAACATAATTTCTTTCCCCTATCTCTCTATCTCTTATTCTGTTCTATTTTTTCGAAGAATGCCTAATCATCTTTAGACATTTCTCCAAATACTTCTTCCATTATTCACCTATATATTATTGTAGATTACTTATAATGTAATGAAGTGGTCTCTTCCAACTCTATGATTCTATGATTCTATGATTCTAATGAAGAAATATTAGAATTCACTGTTTAGCAAGGTAATATCTGGTTTCAAGAAAATAAGGAAATATAAGCAAAACAGTGTCTATTGCTTCCCAAACATACACATACACACACCACCAAGGACTGCCAGGTTCTGGGAGCCGAATCCCAAAGAAGGATTTTTGACAACTTCAATAATAATAATAGTAATAATTTATTATTATTATTATTATTATTACCCTGCCCCTCTGAGAGCAATCTATGAAGGCATACTGCGAATTTCCATACCATGGGTGTATCACAGCTGTGGTGGCACCACCGATGTGGCTCTGAGGATCTTGAACAGAAATGTTCAAGATGGCAGAACTATCTATTTTAATGAGAGGGCATGAGTATGTCCAGAGGAGGGCGACTAAAATGGTGAAGGGTCTGGAAACCATAAAGCCCTATGAGGAACGACTTAGGGAACTGGGTATGTTTAGCCTGGAGAAGAGAAGGTAAAGAGGTGATATGATAGCCCTGCTTAAATATTTGAAGAGGTGTCATATTGAGGATGGAGCAAGCTTGTTTTCTGCTGCTCCAGAGAATAGGACACAATGGAGCAATGGATGTAAGCTCCAGGAAAAGAGATTCCAGCTCAACATTAGGAGGAACTTCCTGACAGTAAGTTCGACAGTGGAACAAATTCCCTTGGAGAGTGATGGAGTCTCCTTCTTTGAAGGTCTTTAAACAGAGGCTGGATGGCCATCTGTTAGGGATGCTTTGATGGAGAGTTCCTGTATGGCAAAGGGTTGGACTGGATGGCCCTTGGGGTCTCTTCCAACTCTATGATTCTATTATTCTATGATTCTGTGATCTCTAGGCGGAATGTGTTTGAATCATCTGTACTGGAGAAGACCTTAGGGAAACACACACGCACCTTTAAAGAGACATGTGTACATCAGTCAGGCTTTGTGTAATTCCATCTTGAACATTGGAGTTGCAGATGTCATTGTGAGTAATGCAAACTTACCACATATCTGTGGGGTTTTGTGGGTTTTTCAGGCTATGTGGCCATCTTCTAGAAGAGTTTATTCCTGACGTTTCGCCAGCATCTGTGGCTGGCATCTTCAGAGAATTCATTTTTTTTTCTTTTGTTAAGAAATGTTGTGTGTTTTTTTGTTAGCGTGTTTCGGTTTATGTGTTGTGTGTTAGGTATTTAAGTGCTGTAATTAAGTCTTGTATGGTTTGTATTGTTTGATCTGTTATATATATATATATATATATATATATATATATATATATATATATATACATGACTAAAACTATTATAAAAATTAAAAAAAAAGAATAAACTTTTCTAGAAGATGGCCACATAGCCTGAAAAACCCACAAAACCCCATGGATGCTAGCCATGAAAGCCTTTGACTTCACATTAACACATATCACCTATACAATCAGGTGTTGCTTTCACAATTATGGATCATGACATCTGAAGCAAAAGCCACTTTGGTGGAATATTTTATATATTCTAGGGACTCCTCTATGTTGAGATACCCACCACTTAAAATAGTGTCTACCAAGGGCTTTAGCTTTGCGGTAATATCGCTTCCTTTTTGTGCTAAACTGTGATGCGAAAATATATTTCTTTTCCTGCACTCCAACCCCTGCTTTTCAATACCAGGTCTTTCCCTGATCCTCAAAGTAGAGCAGAAGGACCACATCCCTTTGCTGTCCACCGTAGCAGGCGTGAAAGTGATGATCCATAACCACAACCAGACACCGTTCCTGGAGCATGAAGGATTTGATATCCGACCCGGGATTGCAAGCTCCATAGGAATCGAACAGGTAGGCACAGGTGCTGTCTCTAAATGGGACTTCCAGGTACCAAAATAATACTGGCACAGAGTCTCCTTCCTTGGAGGTCTTTAAGCAGAGGCTGGATAGCCATCTGTCGGGGATGCTTTAATTGGGAGTTCCTGCATGGCAGAATGGGGTTGGACTGGATGGCCCTTGGGGTCTCTTCCAACTCTGTGATTTTGATTCAGTGATAGCCAAGGTGGTGTAGTGGTTTGAGCACTGGACTGTGGAGACCAGGGTTCAAATCCCCACTCAGCCATGGAAACCCACTGGGCAACTTTGGGCAAATTGCATTCTTTCAGCCTCTGAAGAAGGCAAAGGCAAAAGGCCTCTGAACAAAACCATGCCCAAAAAAAAACCCCTATGATAGATTTACCTTAGCATTGAAGCAGCAGCCCACCAAGGATAGTCATCTGCCTTGCCAAGGAGGTGCTGAATGGAGCCCAAAGAACTACAGAATAGTCTCCTCCACTCCATCCAAAATAATAATATTTATTATTATTATTATTATTATTATTATTATTATTATTATTATACCGCCAATGGGAACCCAACCCAAAAAGAGACATACGCATACCTAACCTACACCTATGCATATATATTTCACTAACAGGATACCAGCCAGTATCCAATCCCTAAATAAAAGAATCCTAATGGTTAGAAGATTTTGATAGAGGGGGATGAATCTGTCTATTCAGTTTGCATGATGCTTGCATTTTTTTAAAATTTTTATTTTACGACAAACTTGAGTACAACACAACTTTACATCATCAATCCCAACATATATACATATAGACATAGACATAGACACTTTCTTCCCGCCACCCACCGATCCACTCATACTAACACTAAAAACATCATATCCTATATTATCATTCATATCTACAAGCAATCTAATACAGAATCTTCCACTAATTCTTTTCTATCCACACTCAGAAACATAGAACAATGACACCTTGACAAAAATTCCCGATTTTATAATTATATCCTTGCTTTATCTTTTATTCTATGGAAATACTTTAGCTTTGCCCTCTTCTGGGAAGATCTTCCTTTTCAAGACTCCCTTAAGATTTTGGGGAAAAAATGAATAGGGGAAACTAGTTTATTTAATAGATAAAATCAATATATAAAAAAGCAGAGTGCATGATGCTTGCATTTGTCTTTAAAAAAAAAAGTTTGTGCTGTTCCCATTTCCGCCTAAGTTTGTCATTTTTAAAAATTATCTATATGAAAATCCATATGCATTTTTGTACACAGTTTCCTTTGCTGTGCACATTTTTCCCCCAAGCAGTTTTCTTGTTTTCACGTGTTTTGCACAGCATGTGTATGTATGTGTCTATGCAGTGTCCACTTTTTTGCATGCATCCTTTGATCTGCATTGCAGAATTTGTAGATAGATCAGTGATTCCCAAACTCTGGCCTTCCAGGTGGTTTGGACTTCAGCTTCAGAATCCTAGACCATTGGATAAGATGGCTGATGCTTCTGGGAACTGAAGCTCGAAACATCTGGAGAACCAGAGTTTGGGAATCCCTGAGATAGATACACCCTGGAACTTTCCTGCATTTCAGATTGCCAACTAGTTCAGGAAATGTAAATCAGGGCTGCGTTTATTTTTCAGTCGGAGGGCTCTGGTGCCACGAGAAACTATGATTTCCAGAATTCTATAGGTTGAGCCATGGCAGTTAAAGTGGTGTCAAACTGGATTGTTTCTGCAGTGCGGATGCAGCCTAGGTCACTTCGCTTTCAAATATAAAACCATGTCCTCTTTCCTAAGTTAGGAATAGTTCTGTTGGGAATCTCTCTACTCATGAATCTCTGGACCTACGCAATTCCAGACCTGCCCAACCCATGCTTCCTTAGACATAATCCTATTGCAATGGGCTTGTGCAAGCTAGCCATGGTGCTTACTTAATGGTTCGGATCAACGAAAGTACATTATCCAGACCAATGCTTCCCCTTCCCCTTGCCTTAAATGTCATTCTACCTAAGACCTCACAGAAATACCTTTCACTTATTTCATAGCACAAAGGCAGAGGACTAAGGGGCTATACAGAGGGAGCGCTGGATTGGGGCATGCCGCGGCCCCCATTCAGCAATTTGTCGCTCCTTTTTGGAGTGGCAAAAAGCCACCCTTACCGTCTCTTCTGCGCTCCTCTGGCGTAGCGTGTCTAAACACTGCGCCAAGGGAGTGCCCTGATGCCACACGCCGTGCGGTGGGGCGCGCGGCATAATGGCGGCATCGGGGCAGAGTCGGGGCGGCTGGCATGCAGTCACCCCACCCCAACTCAACCCCAAGCCGGCCCTTTTGGCCAGTCTGTACTGGCCCTAAATATATAATCTTGTATCTTGTTGGTCTTGAGGGGACTGATCCTGCTTTGCAAGATGAGCAAAGCCTGTCAGTGTGTGGATGATGGGTGTTGCAGTGATGCTCACTGACACCCAGCAGAATCTGCAGGACAAGCTGGCTGCTGTGATCCAGCTTGTCCTGCAGATTCTGCTGGGTGTCAGTGAGCATCACTGCAACACCCATCATCCACACACTGACAAAGCCAACCCATACTCTTACTTGTTGGTATAACTTTATCCTGGCCTTGTTTGAACTTTGAGGTAAGACGCTGTTTTTCTCTCCCCGACTACAAAGAACGAGGTGAATCGCTTAGGCGGGAATTACGGCGAATGTACTGAGAATGGAGAGGATGTGGACGTCAAACTCATCTACAACAGCACTTACACAATGCAGGTAGGACTAAAGTATTGCCTTTCTAGTTCATCTACTCCTTTTCAGTGGCTGCCTGAGAAGGGCCCCCTCCTCGCTTTTCTTCCATCAGAGACTTTTTCCTCTCTCTTTTTAAAATATTTTATTTTTTTACTTCAAACATATTCATATCTTTCCAGTAATGTACATTAGAAATTGCTTAATACCATAAAACACTACCCCTAAAACACTACTTACTCAACGTCTCTTGTGGGGTCCTCCTTTCTTCCTGACCATATCTATTTGAATTTATTGTTCTTTTGTTCTTTTATGATATATACCCATATATCTACAGTAATCACAAAAGTTTTATACTCATCTTATTTCCCTGTCATCCTATTATCCTGTAGTTTAATTCCATCTGTTCTTACAAAATTCATTTACCGGAAGCCATTCTTCCTCAATTACGTTCATATCCTTCTGATTCAGATGAAATATTCACTCAAAATATCCATTCAGTCAAAATATCCATTTCCATCATTTCTGATCATTTTAGCAGGAATGCAGGAAGTTCATTATTTTTCCATTTTCGTGCAACCAAAACAAAGACTTTTTTTTTTTCTACTGACAGACTTTGTGAAAACTCATTGTTTTAAAGGGATCTTTTTAAAAGTAAACTGTACTGTTTTAATACTGGACTCTTTTGAAAATGCCCTCTCACAGTATTAATGGTATGCTTTAAACTGTTGTTAGTATTGTTAATAGTTTAATCCCATTTTAAAGTTGCATTTTATATATATTTTAACAATATTGCACTTGTTTTAATAACGATAATTATAGAAGAGCTTGCCAATCCCTGTATCTAATACTGGAAATAACAAGATCAAGGCCAAGAATCTGCCCAATGAATTCCAGCTACACTCATCCCTCTGCATTTGTGGCTTTGACTTTTGCGGAGTTGATTATTCACGGATTGTATTAGTATGTTCTCTCTAGGAATATCTAGGTCCTCCAGCACAACTCTATGGTCAACTTTAACTAAAGGTTGCACTGGAGGACCTAGAGATTCCTAGAGAGAAGACTCCACTAAGCATTTGTAGCTCCTCCAGCACAACTCTATGATCAACTTTAACCAAAAGTTACATGGAAAGACCTAGAAATTCCTATAGAGAAGACTCTACTAGGCATTTGTAGCTCCTCCAGCATAACTCTATGGTCAACTTTAACCAAAAGTTGCACTGAAGGACCTAGAGATTCCTAGAGAGAAGACTCCACTTGGCATTTGTAGCTCCTCCAGCGCAATTCTTCGGTCAATATCTAGCAGATGTTGATCACAGAGTTGCACTGGAGGACCTAGAGATTCCTAGACAGGTGTTCTCTTAGGTAAAAAAAAAAACAAAAAACATAGTGTTTTGTTATTTGCGGTTTTTCCACATCCACGGGGGTCCTGTGCCCCTAAAACCCCAATGAATGTTCAGGGACAAGTGTAATGTATGAAACTTGGACTCAGCATTATTGCTTCCTTAGCTCTTGCCCCACTTCATTGGTGTTGTGCGCCTTCAAGTAATTCCCAACTTATGGTGACCCTAAGGTGAAACTATCATGGGCTTTTCTTGGCAAGATTTGCTCAGAGCCTGTACCTCCTTCTAAAGCTGAGACAGTGTGACTTACCCAAGGTCACCCCCTGGGTTTCCATGGCTGAGCTGGGAACTGAACTCTGGTCTCCAGAGCCATAGTCCAACACTCAAACCACTGCATCGTGCTGGCTCTCTCTTGCCCTACATACCACTCAAGATGCTCTTCTATGTAATTTACTATGGACGTTATCACATGGGGAGTTGCGGGGAGAAAGTGGAAATAAATGGGACGAGTGGAAGACTTTAATTTACGGGATTTGTCCCGTTCAGCCTCGTCTGATAACTACATTCGAATTTAAAAGGGGGTGAATTCGAACGAAAACCTGATCTTTTCAAATCCTCAAAAATCCCGAAAATGAAAAGAATTAACCCCCTTTTAAATTCGAATTTAGTTATCAGACGAGGCGGAACAGGACAAATCCCATAAATTAAAGACTTCCGCTCGTGCCCGTTTATTTCCACTTACTCCCCGTGTGATAACGTCCTATGATTCTTGTCCAACCATTTCTTTCCAAAGCAACACAGCTGGAGTTGCCAGAGTGAAAACTGGAGAGGACTCCTGGACCTTTAATGGTTGTGTAGAAGAGGGAATTTCAACAGGTGTTGCTTGCTACCCAGTTGCCTGACAAGCAATACCTGCTGAAATGCCATCTTTTGCAGGTACAGGAAACCTCTTGAGTTTCCAGTCTGGCAACCCTAGACACAGCCCTTTCGGCTCCTAAGTTGTACGTTAATCTCCTTGTCTACAGGAACCCACACAGGTTTCCTTTTTTCCATTGCATGGCCACTCTTTTTCCTCCCAGGCAGTGGTGTCCTCATACTTGGCCCTCCAGGGTTTGCTGCAGTACATGCTCTTCCACCTCCTCTGGAACCAGAGCAGCATGCAAGGGCACACATGCGCTCCTCTTCCTCCAACGTCCCGGGTTTTATTTCCAAAAAGAAAGCCCATGGCTGAAAGAGGAGTGTGTGCACCCTTACCGACTGCTACATCTCAAGTTTCCTCTCCAGGGAAAAAGCCTAGGATGGAGCCATCTGCAAGGGCATGCATGCTCTCCTCCTGCTCTTGCATCTGCAAGGGCATGGATGCTCTGGTCCTGCACCTCCTCTCCAAGAAAAAAAAGCCTGGGGTAGAGGAAGACTAGAAGAGCATGTGCTCTTACAGACTGCCCCATCCTGGGCTTTTTCACTGGAGAGGAATCCTGGGATGGAAGAGCCTGCAAGGGTGCACACACACTCCTCCTCCTCCTCCTCCTTCATCCCAAGATTCCTCTCCAGGTAAAAAGCCCAGGTTGGAGCAGTCTGTAAGGGCACATGCTCTTCTACTCCTCTTCTACCCTAGGCTTTTTCCTTGGAGAGAAAGCGCAGGACCAGAAGAACTGATAAAGGGGAGGAAGGTCCATCTAGGTGTCACTCCTCTTCTGGGTGTCACCCAGTGCAGTATGAACCCCCGCACCTCCTTAGTGACCCAACTTCCCCCAAGACTATCCCTAGAAAACTGTGACGGTTTTCTCCGCAGCCTATCTGTTACTTCATGCCTGGCCTTTCTTCCTCCTTGTCTCTGCCACCTGATCTTCTCATCTCTGCCACTCCTTGCACCCTCTGCTGTTAATAGCAATAGCAGCTTCATTTATATACCACTTCATATCATGCTATGCAGCCTCTAAGCAGTTTACAATGTGTAAGCTATTGCCCATAACAAGCTGAGGACTCATTTTAGTGACCTTAGGGGGGAAGCAGACGACTGCTTCCGAGCCGCCGCGTGTCGGGGCGCCGGCGGAGCGGAGGCTCCGCACGGCAGCGCCCCTGCGGCGAATCTAAAAGGACCACCAAAATGGCGATCCTTTTAGATTCTCCCGAAAGTGCGCCCTAACAGCGGCGGGCGCACTTTCGGCGGCTCAAACGCCGCGGCGCGTTCGGCTGCCGCGGCGTGAGGGCAACCCGCAGTCGCCGGCCGTGCGGACGGCCGGCGCTTCCGGGTGCGCCCTCAGGAAGAGGAAGAGCCGCTGAACGTGCGGCGGCTCCTCCTCTTCCGGGCCTCGGAGACGGCGCAATTAGCCGTCTGCCGAGGCCCTTAGAAGGATGCAAGGCTGAGTCAAGCCTGAGCCCCTAGCTGGTATTGAACTCACAACCTTGCGACTGTGAGTGAGTGGCTGCAATATGGGCATTGTACCACTGTGCCACCAGGGCTCAAGTTAAGACCTCTTCCTTTCTTCCCTCTCTTTCTCACACATCCTTCTCAAGTCTTTGCCTTGCTCCAGGCTTTAGAGGGAGAGAAGATCTACTGGACTTATTCCCCTTCCCCGCTGCCATTCCCTTCTCTTTTTCTGTCTTGTCTTTTTAGATTATAAGCCTGAGGGTAAGGAAATGTCTAACTAACAGTTCGTAAGCCGCTTTGATAGCCTTTTGGCTGAAGAGCGGGATATAAATACATCATCATCATCATCATCATCATCATCATCATCATCACAATAATAATAATTTGCTGACATAGTGGATTGAAGGCCCACAGGGTGAACGTGCCATGGCTCTCCGTTGAGCAGAAATAATGATGCCTCCTTCCTTGGAGGTCTTTAAGCAGAGGCTGGATGGCCATCTGTCAGGGATGCTTTGATTGGGAGTTCCTGCATGGCAGGGGGTTGGACTGAATGGCCCTTGGGGTCTCTTCCAACTCTATGATTCTATGATTCTATGATTCTATCTGCCACTTCCTTCTGTCTTCCTTGTTCCCCTTGAGCATCTCCATAGTCTTCACAGGAGATGGTGAGGAAAGGGAGGCACCACACAACAATGAATGTATTATGAGTTCTCCCTCTTGTCATGCACAGTATTGGGGGTGGCATGGGGCCTTTCCACATTCCACATTTATATTGCTATGATTTCACTTTAACTGCCATGGGAACATCCTTTGGAATCCTAGGATTTGTTCTTTAGGGACGGGGACAAGGTTCCACCCAAAGAACTCCAATGTTCACCAAACTCCTACAAACCCAAGACTCCATCAGATGGAGTCATGGCAATTAAAGTGGAATCCTAAAGCCAGGGGTAGGCAACCTTTCCCCTTTAAGGGCCGAGGGACTTCAGCTCCCAGAATCCCAGGAGGTATTGGCCAACATGGCTGAGGCTTCTGGGAGCTGAAGTCCCTCGGCCCTTAAAGGGGAAAGGTTGCCTACCCCTGCCTAAAGCTCTAATTCTGTAATGTGAAATGGCCCCAGGTCCTGATGGAAAATCGAGAACTGTTAGCTTTGTGAAAGCCCTGCTTTGTGAAAGACAGGAGCCCTATCAACACAGCTGCCTGCAGTTTTTGAGCTCTTCTTCCAAAACTTCTTGGGCTTGGCTTTGGGAAATGTCACTGTGAGTGACCACACTCCAACATTTCATGGGTGAAAACTGGGATACATGAGGCCACGCAACATCAGAGTGTGGTCAAGATGGCATAAGTTATGAATGAGGAAGAACCCACAAGAGAAGGAAGCAATTGATTTTGCCCAAGCCTACTGGGAAGGGCAGGATTCTGCCTCTTTCTCTCTCCTCTCTCCCTCACTGAGTTCATTGAGTCACAATACCCTGTGAACTCAAAATTTGTAGTGGATTGCTAAGGATGTAGGGGAAAAGTGGAAGAAGAAACTGGGACATTTATTTCAAAGGCAGCTGAAAAACTGAGATGACAGAGGATTGATCAAGAGTGTCCCTACCAACTCTGGACAGTTGGACGCTCTAGAACAGAGGTAGGCAACCTTTCCCCTTTCAGGACCGAGGGACTTCAGCTCCCAGAAGCCTCAGCCATGTTGGCCAATAGTCCCATGTTGGCCAATAGCTCCTGGGATTCTGGGAGCTGAAGTCCCTCGGCCCTTAAAGGGGAAAGGTTGCCTACCCCTGCTCTAGAGTATACAACTACAACCCTGTCTTCACTCCTTGCTCCTAGCACTCATAGATCTGAAGGGCTACATTGGACCTACCTGGTCAGTGAGGCTCACTGGATATCCTTGTCTATTTTTCCTTCCGACAGGCCTGTTTGCATTCCTGTTTCCAACACCAGATGATTGAAAAGTGTGGCTGTGGATACTACTACTACCCTCTGCCTTCTGGGGCAGAATACTGCAATTATAATAAGCATCCTGCCTGGGGTAAGAGGATTGCATCTGGGTAGCAATGTACAGTTTCATGCGATCTGGGGCTCTTTAGCATCACGCAGCTATAGCACTGTGAGTCCACTTGAACTGCCATGGCTGCCTCCTCTGGCTGAGACTTCTACGTATCCCTCCTTAAACTTCAAATGAAAGCCAGCTTGGTGTAGTGGTTTAAGCACTTGACTAAGGCGGCTTGCAGACTGCCAGAAATAGTGCAAATTGAGACCACTTTTAGGGTTTGGGTTAGTGCTAGGGAATCATGAGAATTGTTGTTGTTTTTCTGAGACATTGAGCCTTCTCTGTCAGAGAGCTCTGGTGCCACAATAAAATACAGTTCCCATGATTCCCTAACCCTAACCCTAAAAGTGGACTCAATTTGTACTATTTCTGGCAGTCTGCAACCCCCCTAAGACTCTGGAGAGCAGGGTTCGATTCCCCACTCAACCATGAGTGGCTTTGGTTGAGTCACACACCCTCAGCCCCAAGCCTAGGTTCTCCTTAAGGTCTCCGTATGTTAGGAATGAGTTGAAGGCACACAACAACAGCAACAACTTCAAATTCCAGGATTCCATAGAGTCCGAAAATGAAATCAAAGCACTGTGTTTGTGTGACATGAAAGGGCCCCTAGCCACCATCCCTCACCACTTTTCTCTAGAATAGGCATGTGTCCTAACTCTATGGAAGAACTGCCTTCTATTTGAGGACATACTCTAAGAGTGAAGATCTTTGTAGTCAACGTCCAGCATGCAGATAACTTTAGTTCAATACTCAAAACCGCTACACCACACTGGCTCTCTCTAAATGTGTATTCATATGTATAAAGTTGGAGCGTGTCTGGAGGATGGCCACCAAAATGGTGAAGGGTCTGGAAACCATGCCTTACGAAGAAAGACTTAGGGAGCTGGGTATGCTTAACCTTGAGAAGAGGCAGTTAAGAGGTGATATGATAGCCCTGTTTAAGGATTTGAAGGGTGTCATATTGAGGATGGAGCAAGCTTGTTTTCTGCTGCTCTAGAGAATAGGACATGGAGCAATAGATGCAGGCTACAAGAAAAGAAATTCCACCTCAACATTAGGAGGAACTTCCTGATAGCAAGAGCTGTTTGACAGTGGAACACATTCCCTTGGAGAATGGTAGAGTCTCCTTCTTTGGAAGTCTTTCAACAGTGGCTGGATGGCCATCTGTTGGGTGTGCTTTGATTGTGAGTCCCTGCATGGCAGAATGGGGTTGGACTGGATGGCCCTTGGGGTCTCTTCCAACTCTAGGATTCTATGATAAATCTAGGGCCTCGTTTTTGGTGATGCCGAAATCGCTACCCAGTTTCCAAATCCCCAAGTTCTCCATGCATAGCTAATAATTCAGGTAAGCAGGAGTCTGGGGCCTGCTTAAACCAAGGGTGACATGATGTCGTGAGGCTTGGCTTGAGGTTTGAAGAGTTTCAGCTTGCTGGGGAAGAAATTAATTGAGGAGGACCATGACGTAGATCAAAGGAGCCTCTCTCTTCCCTCCCATCCTTTTTAAATTCAAAGCAGGAAACGGGAATCAAAATGCGTTTACTTAGAAACTGGAGGTGACAACCCCAGCATGTCCATCAGGAAACAGAAAGTGATGATCCAACTATATTCATAGAATCAGTAGAATCATAGAGTTGGAAGAGACCCCAAGGGCCATCCAGTCCAACCCCCTGCCATGCAGGAAATCAAAATCAAAGCATCCCCGACATATGGCCACCCAGGCTCTGCTTAAAGACCTCCAAAGAAGGAGACTCCACCAAACTCTGAGGGAGTGTATACCACTGTTGAACAGCTCTCACTGTCAGGAAGTTCTTCCTAATGTTGAGTTGGATTCTCTTTTCCTGTAGCTTGCATTCATTGCTTTGTATCCTGTTCTCTGCAGCAGCAGAAAACAAGCTTCCTCCCTCCTCAATAGGACATCCCTTCAAATATTTAAAGAGGGCTATCATATCCCCTCTTAACCGTCTCTTCTCAGGCTAAACATACCCAGTTCCCTAAGTCGTTCCTCGTAGGGATTCATGGTTTCCAGACCCTTCACCATTTTAGTCGCCCTCCTTTGGACATGCATTCATTCAGCAATAGGCGGTCCTGTTCAAGTCCATGCAGTTGGGGTTTGATGTTGGGTGCTCAAGGCTGAAGACAGACCTTCGACAATCCTTTTTCCAGGGACTGCTGCCTCCTTTTGACCCCTTCCCTCTCTTTACCTCCAGGTCACTGCTTCTATCTGCTGTATAGTCAGTTGACTAACCACAATCTCAGCTGCTTTGATGAGTGTCCCAAGCCATGCAAGTGAGTAGCTAAAGCATTTCCATCCACTTGAATGGTGAGGGATCTGCCTTTTCATTGACTACCCCATGATATGCCTCTCCCTTCTCTGCTCATCACATTTCTTCCAAGGGTACATATAACCAAATGTACATTAGAGCAGGACTGTGGCCTCCACTCTGGAAGACCCCTTCCAGTCCCCCAAAGCTTCCCAAGCTCCCCTTCTCCAAAACGTTTTAAAATCTGGCATAATTTTTGGATGTGGGGTGGTGGTGGCTCCAAACCTGCATGGAAAGTCCTCCCAAATGTGCAAAAACATCCCAGCCCCACAGACAGAAAGCACACCTGAGCTGTAAATACCTCTCGGGTCAGTGGTTCCCAAATTCTGGTCCTCCAAGTGTTTTGGACTTCAACTCCCAGAAACCTCAGCCATCTTGACCAACAATGATCTGGAGTTCTGGATGCTCAAGTCCAAAGATGTTTTTAGGATGTTTAATACTGTTTTAATGAGAGGGTGGGTTTGGGTTTCGGAGGGTTTATTGTGATATTTTATTGTTGTAAGCCACCCCAATTGCTTGTAGAGGTAGAGGGGCGGGATAGAAATAAATTTCATTATTATATTATTATTTATTCAAACACCTGGATGGCCAACGTTTGGGACTCACTGCTGTTGGTTCGTCAGAGTCCTCCTCAAAATGGCAGTTGCAAGTGACAAATGTCATTTCTGGCTACCATTTTGGGAAGGACTCAAATGAAGTACATTATTTAGGAGCGCTGCTGGGGTGGTATAGCTTCCAGAGAGTTTGGGGGAGAATTGGCCCCTGGTTGACATCTACTACCTTATCGCACACTTAAGTAAACTGGTTTACCTGATCAAGCTTAAAAATAAACGTGGGTGGCGTCCAGACCCTATCGCAAGGGTTTCGCCACCGAAATCGCTGCCTGGGACCATCCCTGGGCCATCCCCATCCTAGAGCCACTCAGCACAGCTCTTTTCGAAGCCAAGAGTTTTCTGGCTTGAGAAAATGGCCACCGGAGCAGGGATGGCTCCAGCATGGTCCCGAGTGGCAATTTTGGCAGCAAAACCCTTGCGCTTGGGTCCGGATGCCGCCCGCATTTATTTCTAAGCTAGATCAGGTAAACCAATTTATTTAAGTGTGCGATAATCTTCGTAGTTGCCTGTTCCTTCATTACAGAATCCAAACTGTTGTGGAACTGGATTTGTTCTCTTTAGATGTACAAACTTGCTGGACTGAGTTCCAGAGGAACTTGTTTTGTTACTTTCTACCCAAATCCAGTTGTGCAAAGCACCGATTGGCTTGCTTCAGTGACCTTTCCCACATCATACGTTTTGCAAACTTAAAAGAAATTGTTCTCTCTGCAACTTTACATTTAAAGAAAGAAATACCATTTATTGAATTATGTGTTCAACAACATGAACGTGCAATTACAAAAATGCAGAAGATGCTTGGAACAGAGTTTGGAAATATTCCCTTTTTTTGGACCATGGTCAATGGGAAGACTGGGAAAGGTAGTCCTCATTCCGAAAATTGTAGTAATACCTTTTCCAAGCTCTGGTGTGAAGGAAATTTAATTCTGAAAGAAGAACAGCAGTTCAATTGATGTATGAAGAGGGATATGATTTATTTGATAGGCATCCTCCCTTTCTCCCAGAATTGGGATCAAACATAAATTAACAACATACCCAAAAGCAAGTACCAGGTCATATATCATTTGGAGAGGAAAGACAGGGCAAGCTGCCTTGCAGCAATAATACACACACACTCCTTTTTGCACAGACTGATACACATCCAGTTAGATTTTTCAGTCCTTCACACAACCCAAATTCCCAGTTTATTTGTTTAGTAGTTGTGGACATAAGGGGAATGTAATGAATATAAAGTAAATAGAATAAAGTAAATAGTTGCTGTTTCCTATTTTTGACAGGGAGGCGTGGTACAAACTTTCAGCAGGCTATGCTAAGTGGCCATCAAGCCAATCAGAGGTAAAGTATAACCTTTATTAATCCATAAACATGGCTGTACACAGATCAATCGGTTATAGCACCATGAGGTTGGCAGAATGGTGGTGGAAGTGAAAGAAACGGTTGTGGGGCTGAAACCAGAGCTTGGAAAGGTTCTGGGTTTTCCTCTCCTCTGACTGAACCTGGAACAAATCCTGCTATCAAATGAAGTCAACTCATAGTTTTTTTGTGGGTTTTTTGGGCTGTGTGGCCATGTTCTAGAAGAGTTTCTTTCTGACGTTTCGCCAGCATCTGTGAAGATGCCAGCCACAGATGCTGGCGAAACATCAGAAAGAAACTCTTCTAGAACATGGCCACACAGCCCAAAAAACCCACAAAAAACTATGGATGCCAGCCATGAAAGCCTACGACTTCACGAAATCAACTCACCTCAAACTTCTTAGAAGCATCTTATGGAGCTAGGGGTGCTTGAATGGCCGCCCAGCCTGTGTTTAAAGACCTCCAAAGAAAGAGTAACCACCACTTTCCAAGATGTGGCTGGAAAAGAGAAGACTGAGAGGTGATGTGATAGACATCTTTAAATATCTGAAAGGATGTCATGTAGAAAATGGAACAAACTCCATTTCCGTTGCTCCAGAGACTAGAACATGAACCCGTTGATTCAAGTGACAAGAGAAGGGTTCCACCTAAACATTAGGGAGCTTGACTGGAAGAGCTGTTCAGCAGTTGAATAGATTCCCTCAACAAGTGGTGGGCTCCTTTTTTTTTTGATGGCCATCTTCAGAAGGGCTTTAGCTGTGTGTCAGGGAGCTGGACTGGATGACCCTTGTAGCCCTTCCCACCCCTATGCTTCTATGCTCCTGTTCCAGATCTGGGGAGGGATACCAGACTGTGATCTCTATAAATAACATTGCCACAATCCCTAATCCTTCGCCATGCCAGACAGGCAATGATGGGAATCGAGAGTCCAGCAACTTCTGGAGATCCAGAGTTGTTTTAGTGCTGTTCAGGAGTGTCCTAGCTCAGTGATAGTATGCAGAAGGACCAAAATACAATCCTTGGTATCTCCAACCAGGCAGCAATCATTTGTTTCAAGATATACGTATCAAGGATTAGCTATTGGCGAAGGAATGAGGGGCATTGTCCTCCAATAAGAATTCGAACACACAAACACACACATTAAAGTATTCTAGCCTTAAAACTTGAGCTGGACATTTAGAAGTGTCCAATTGAAATTCCAAGGCTAGAAAGTTGGGGATTGAAGGAATATTTAATGTGTGTGTTTACGTGTTAGAATTCTTATATGGTTTCAGCATCCAAAGTAAAGAGGCAGGTAAGGAGACCAACGGAATGCAAACATAGCAAATAGGTCTAGAGGTGGGAACAATTTTCACCGTCTCAGGCCCTGTCTTCATGGGCCAACTAAAGGACTCGGCAGACGGCTAATAGGGCTATCTCCGAGACCCGGAAGAGGAGGGGCAGCCGCACACGCGGCGTCCCTTCCTCTTCCTGAGGTCGTCCTCGGAGCTTCCAGCCCTCTGGACGGCCGCCGCTCCAGGGATGACCTCCCTCCGCAGCGACCGGACGCACTGCGGAGGATAAGTCAGGGAAAGTGCGCCCTACGCGTTTAGGGCGCACTTTCCCTGTCTTGTAAAAGGAGCGGCAATTTGCCGCTCCTTTTAGGGTCGCCGCAGGAGCGCCGCGGTCTGGCTGCCGCGGTCCCGCGGCGTTCCAGACCAGGGCGTCCCCGACACCCTGGTCTGCATCCCCCCTAAAACAGCCTTCCCCAGTCCTCTTGGTGGGAAGACCAGATGACACATGGCCCAAAACCTGGTTCTGGTGTGAACAGACTGAACGATGGCCGGCCTGCTCACCACCAGAACCAGGGTATAATAGCCTTAACATGCTCCAGATCTTCTGGAAAGATCCAGAACCCTCAGTTCCAACATGGGGTGGCTATTTGAAATGCACTCTGCTCAGCTGTCCGATGCATCTGCCGCCAGCACAGGTTGCTTCATGTAGATCAGAACGAGGCACTCAGCCATGTGAGCCATGCTGGGTGCCTCACTCTGACCTCAAAGCAAAGTGATCCATGGGGGCAGTGGACATGCTGGGCAGCAGGAAGCATGTACAATCAGCCACTCAATATTGGAACGGAGGGCCTTTGGAATGAAAGAATTTGGGGCAGTTCCAGAACCAGGATACACTGGTCTACCCCATGCCAGGCCGGACAGGACCTCACTCGCTGAAGGAAAATTTCATCTGAGGGTCAGAATTCTGACTGGGGGGAAAGCAATGGTCTCACATGGGCACGGTGGTGTCACTAGGGGGGTGCGGCCCACAGCAGGTGACACCGTATGGTGGGGTGACTGCAGTGCTTCTCAAAAATCTGTATTTGGGCAGAAATGGAATATGAGGTTAACCTGTGTCTCTTTAAAATGCTGAAGAGGTGGGGTGAGGCTCAGCAGGAGCAGAAAGGAGAAGTCCCAGATTTTAAATGTTACATTTTTTTAAAAAAAAATTCTTCAAAAATATCACATTTTACCAAATTTTCACTTCAACCGCTTGCAGCTATGGAGATTATCACACTGGCTGTTTTCTCCCAATTTGGACATTGGCTGAGACCATGTGAAATCAGATGTTATTACATAGCTTTGTGCCAGGATCAGAGGCATCCTGTACCCGGTCGAGACTTCTCCAGTACTGAGCTAAAAACGATTCTTATCCATTCATTGCTTCCATCCATTCATGGAAGAAGTGCCGATCAGGTACAGGATGCCTCCGATCTGGGCACGAAGCAGTGCGATAACATCTGTTTTTACATGGTCTCAGCCCATGCTCAGATCGGGGGGGAACGCTATGCGATAATCTCCTACGTAAATGCATTTAGGCTATGTGTATGATACTGTAATTTAACAATATAATTTGAATTTTGCTAGTTGTTTTAAGTCACAGCTATTACCGTTACATTCAGTAATATACAAGAATTACAATTAATGAGTAATATTAGTGCAGAAAAAAACATTGTTAAGGATTCTGTATGGTGTGGGATGCAGGGAGGTCAATGAAAAGGGGGTGATACCATGGGTTACCACATTGGGTGATGCCAAACCTAGTGACGCTATTGTATGGGCTCACCCTATAGTTACACCCCTGACTCCTGTACCTGCTTCCTTTATATCTTCGTATCACCTCCTGCCTTTATATTTCAGGGATGGATCCACAATGCTTTGCAAGCACAAAACAGTTACAACACAACTGGCAGCAGGTTAGTTGTACATTTTTCTTCTTTTGCTCTTATCCCTCACCCTACCCCCCCCCACCCCTTGTTGCCCACATTATCCAAAATTTTGACATCTTCAGGTTGTAAATCCTCCCTGCATCCATCTGCTTGTCCTGGTCTGCAACAGGAGTAGAGGCTAAACATTCAATGATGTTGTTCTCACAGGCCACAATGAATAATTTTGCTATTTTTCTCCCTGCTGTGAAAAATTCTGCGAAAATGAAATGGAGCGTGGAAACATTTCACTGAATGTTTCCACGGGGAGAAAGAATTCTCCAATAGTTTTGCAAGGCTGGGGTCGCCATTAGCACTGACAGTGATACAGGTTTTCTCTCTTTATTTCCCCTCTAAAGGTTGTGCATGTGTGTGTTTTGGCTACCTGGCCTGTCATCTTGAGTCCTTGGGGTATTATAGAGAGACAAATGTCACCTGCCACCCCACCACCAAGAATATAGAAAATACAGAACAAATTCAGTGTCATGTCCATTCTCTCCCTCCCTCCTTTTCTGGAGAGCATGGGTGCTTCGTGGGGAAAATGTGAAATTCTATCAGAAGAACGTATTGTGAGAATTTTTGGTTCACCTCCAAACTTGTTTTTATCTCTTTTTCAGGAAAGATATTGCCAAGGTGAATATTTTCTTTGAGAAACTTGACTACAACTCGTGGGACGAATCTCCTGAATACAATGTGAGTTGGAGCTTTTGTTACTTACAGAATCACAGAGTTGGAAGAGACCTCAAGGGCCATCAAATCCAACCCTTGCCATGCAGTACTGTACTGTTACTGTATTTTACATTAACCTCTATTCTGCTCTCCCCCTTCCAGCAAAGCTACCTTAGGAGAAAAATAAATAAATAGACCAGTATTTTGCATCAGTTGCTTACTTAGTTGGCCCTCCACATTGGTGGCTTTGACATTTGCAAATCTGATTATTCACGGATTTGATTAGGAATGTCTAGGTCTTCCAGCACGACTCTGCCAGATGTTGACCATATAGTCACAGTGGAAGACCTAGAGCAGGGGTAGGCAACCTTTCCCCTTTAAGGGCCGAGGGACTTCAGCTCCCAGAAGCCTCAGCCATGTTGGCCAATAGTCCCATGTTGGCCAATAGCTCCTGGGATTCTGGGAGCTGAAGTCCCTCGGCCCTTAAAGGGGAAAGGTTGCCTACCCCTGACCTAGAGGTTCCTAGAGAAAACACTTATCTAGGCATTTGTAGGTCCTCCAGTGAATGCTATGGTCTACCTCTACTGGATGTAGGCCACAGAGTTGAGCTGGAAGACCTAGAGATTTCTCGAGAGGTGTTCTCTAAGGTTTAAAAAAGTGGGTTTTTTATTTGCAGTTTGTTCACTTTGATGGGGTTCCTGTGCCCGCAACCCCAGAGAATGTGGAGCGCCCATTGTATACTTAATATACTTCTCTCTTGGTCTGCCCCTGTCCTCCACACCTGATAGAAACATCTTCACCTGTACTGTGATCGCCAGCTAAAAAGATCTCCTTCTCCCAATGCAGCTGATACTGCTAAAGTAGGTGCAGGGAGGGAAATACAATTGCGGCAATAGTATCACAGTCATGGCAGAGTAGCAATCATGAATGTGGAACAGTTACCTAGATTTACTCATCCTTAACTATGCCATATTCACAATAGCTACTTAGTCATGATTATGACACTATTGCCACATCATCACTCTCTACCAAAAAAAAAACCTACTTTATCAGCCATCAACAGCATGAGGAGAAGGAGATCTATTTGGCCAGCGATTCTACTTGCAATGGGAGCATAGGGGGATGGCTTTTCCATTAGATTGTGGGTGAGAAGAGGTTACTTAGGTAAGTATATTTAACTAAGGGCCAATGCAGACTGGCCTAAAGGGGCGACCGCACACCAGCCACCCTGACTCTGCCCCAACGCCATCATGCCGCACGCCCAACCACATGGCGCATGGTGTCAGGGCACCCCGTTGGTGCAGCATGCACACACGCTGAGCCAAAGGGGTGCAAAAGAGCTGCAACGATGGCTCCAAGGGCGGCTTTTTGCTGTCCCAAAAAGGAGCGGCAAAAAGGAAGATTGGGGCCACAGCGTGTGGTTGCCATGGCCCCGATCTGGTGCTTCCAGGGGTGGCATAGAGCTGTCCCTTATGGGCCATCTGCATTGGCCCTCAATAGCTGATACAGAATACTGCCATTTATTTATTTATTTAATAAATATTCAGCACAGGACCCAAGATGGCTCACACCAATTAAACCAAAATCCTATTTGATACAGAATTTTTTAAAAATTTTTACACACTTTTACTTTAAAAAAAAAAAACAACTAAATTACAACTGTTAAAAAACTCCATTAAAACATAGTGAAAAGTTGAAAGCATAATTTACCCTTTAAAAATTTTCCTTCTGCCAAAATGAAAAGCCAGTAGAAAAAGAGCAGAGCGGTTGGGTGGTGGCCAACTGAGTCTCTCTTGGGAAGGAATTCAACAATTTGGGAGAAGCCACTAAGAAGGCTCTTTCCTTTGTCCTCGCCAAATGGAAGACAAAGTGTGTGATGGTGGTTGGACAGGATCCTGAAGATCTTAAAAGTTGGCAGGCTCATAGAAGGTGATTCGGTCTTTCAGATATACAACAATTTGACACCAATCTACAAACGCTGCTCTTAAGATCCATTTAAGACCATGGGACAATCTAGCCATGATTTAACTCAAGACATTCTGTTGGACCTGAGAGCATGCAACCGAGGCAAAAATCCTATATATGTTTCCCTGGGAGAAAGTCCTTCTGAATGTAGTGGGTTTTACTTCTGAGTAGACTTATTATCATTATCTTTAGTCTTGCACAGAAAGCAGTTGTCAATCCCAATCAAAGCAAAAGTTACCAATAAAAAACAAACAAATAAAAAAGAACAAGAACATATTCATCATAGTATATAAAACTAAAAGGCAAGGAAGGTTCTCTATCTACAGCAGACTTTTTAAAAAACAAAGTGCCAGTAGAGAAATGTTCTAAGCATCTAACCATATGGTCCTATCTTTGGTTTATATTTAGGTAACTCTGGTAATGTCCAGCATGGGAAGTCAATGGAGTCTATGGTTTGGGTCCTCAGTGCTGTCTGTGGTTGAGATGTTTGAGTTCCTTGTGGACACGGCCATTTTATCTCTCATTTTCTTCTACCGGCGTCTGACGGCCAAGAAATCACACAAAATACCTCACTTTCCTACTGTCCCAAGTGTGAGTTTGACGTTGGAGAAATATCGATATGTGGAGGAAGGCCTGGTCACTAACCAAAACATGGAGAAGACTCACGCCAATAATGGCAACAACATCTCCTTTCCTCAAGATGAAAGGCTCCCTTCATATTCAAAATTGAACAAGTACCAAATGCCAGAACTCTACCCAGGTGTGGAGCTTCATGGATATCAAAAGGAGGGCTGTATAAATTTTGGCCCCAACAGATAATAATGTCCAAAAAAGACTGGCGAAGTATCTGATGACATGCCAACCCTACCGTCATGACCTTGCAATGCAGGCTTCTTAAGGATGGTTGCTGTCAAGGGGATCGTAGCTACGAAAAGACATTGTGACCAGTGGTGTCACTAAGATTGGTGTCACCCCAGCGCAGCTGATGGTGTCACCCCCATGGTCGTACCCCTCTCCAACCAGAAGGTGGGGAGCAGCCATCATTGTGAATGGAGAGCCCATACACATCCATGTGATGCCATACAACCCCCCACCAATGCTCACCTTCTTCTTCTGCAACGACCATGTGCCAGACCTCAAGAGACGTCCACAAAAAAAATCCCCTCCCCATACATCCTTGGTTTGCTATGGCACTGCTATTTGCCAAGTGACACTCTTTTGGGGTTACATGGCTGGTCCGACCAGGGCAAAAAGGGTGGGCATGGTGGATACTCTTCCTCTTCCATTGGAGTAAGAGCAGCCTTGGTGGAACAAGGGTGATGGAGGCCAGCACAGAGGCGCTACAGCATTTGCTACTGGCCCCACTGTTGCCAACAACCAGGATGAGGTTTCTTTGGGGCACCAGGGGCACTAACACTGCCTTCTCAGTGATATCACCACTTCTGATGAGTGGCACCCAGTGCAATGCGCACCCCTCTGCACCCCCTAGTGATTGTGACCTCTTGCACCCGACACAGCATCTCCAGAACCACAAGACTGATTGGAACTGACATCCGATGGGGAGATAGATCTGTTACTTTTCTTTTTCCAATCTTCCTCAGACCTGTCCTTAGACAAATAGATGGCGTCAAGTGGTGAAAGTTTGGGCTTTCACTTAAGGAGACCAAATGTTCATCCACCTCTCGCACCCAGGGCTGCATCGAAACGGACCTTGCCAGCCAGTAGTGATGCTGCCTCCAGAACTGGCTCCTGGGCTGACTTGAAAACCTCTTCTCGTTGTATTATTTGCACTGGGGCTAAAGCGGTCTCATTTTTCAAATGTATCTGACCTGTGGCCTCCTTTCAAGAATCACAAACTGTGTTCCCTTGAAAAGTCTGCTGCTTCTGAGATGTGTCTTGGGCGGGAGAGAGTCTGGCGGGTGTCCAGTTCTTTCTCTCTCTTTTAAAAAAAGTGTTCTTAGCTTTCCGTGGAAAGCCTCCTGAAGAAACCAGATTCAGCTGGGCACCCCCAGACATGCAGATTGGACCGTCAACATTTCACAGATGTCCCTGAGTTAAATGTTAAACCATCCACACACATATATATATATTTTAAAAGTCTCTAATCAGACATTTACAAGCATATGTTCTCTACTGGGACCTGAGGAAGATGTGTGATAACACTTGACCGCACTAATTTGTAATGTCCAGGACACGTCTTTTGTTTGAGAGTGAGCACTGTTCTGTTTGTCCTCGCTCATAAAACCCGTGGCAAGGAGTGTGTTTTTAAAATGCTGTTTGTGTTGTTCAAACTGTGAAGCTCAGAGTTTATTTATGGAGCTCTCTAAGCAGAGAGGCAAAAGTACAAAACGGTAGCCAGCATGAGGCAGCAGACAGACTGGGCGTAAAGGATGCTAGTCATTTCTTTGGACTGTCTTTGCTGGGCACCCCCTGCCAGCAAGAAGGAGAGGAAAAGGGGCATGAGCAACAGAGGCTTCTGCATTTGACTGGCAGTACGAAAGCCTCAGATTGGCTGGATTTCACTTTTAAATTCTATTTTCCCTCTTGTGAATTGGTCAAATATCATCCTTGCAAAGTATGAGAGCCTAGACCAGTCCAAACCCACCTTGCCAATTCTTACTTACTGGTCAAATATCATCCTTGCAAAGTATGAGAGCCTAGACCAGTCCAAACCCACCTTCCCAATTCTTACTTACTGGTCAAATATCATCCTTGCAAAGTATGAAAGCCTAGACCAGTCCAAACCCACCTTGCCAATTCTTACTTACTGGTCAAATATCATCCTTGCAAATTATGAGAGCCTAGACCAGCCGGAACCCACCTTCCCAATTCTTACTTACTGGTCAAATATCATCCTTGCAAAGTATGAGAGCCTAGACCAGTCCAAACCCACCTTCCCAATTCTTACTTACTGGTCAAATATCATCCTTGCAAAGTATGAAAGCCTAGACCAGCCCAAACCCACCTTGCCAATTCTTACTTACTGGTCAAATATCACCCTTGTAATTTATGAGAGCCTAGACCAGTCCAAACCCACCTTTCCAATTCTTACTTACTGGGCATCAGCCGCTGTGAGCGATGGGGGTCTATTCTTTTGCCAATCATGGCACAGCAGACTGGCATTTTTATCCCTCTCCTGCCAGCGATCTCCAGTGTGATAGTCAGAAGCAGGATCCTTGTTGCAATTCATCCTTGCACTAGCAATCACTCTGGGAAAGGGAAGGAAGCATCAGTCTGCTGCATCCTGATCGACCTGGAGAACAGACCTCCATTGCTCACAAGGGCTGGTGTCCATTAAGGGAAGATTGGGGGAGTTTTATTATCATGGCAATAGTGCCACAATCATGAATAGGTAGGAATATGAATCAGTGAGTGTGTAACACTAGGTTGCATATCTGTAACTGCAACAATGAGTTCCAGCTTGTACACATTCATTTCTTATGGGCTGTGATAAATCTCTGATGCAACCACTTCACCTTTTTGGTGTGACAACAATGCCAAGAGCGCGAGCCATTTTGGTGTTGGTGGAGAGCTGTTGAATGAATGTGTCTGGCATTTTTCCTTCAGCTGGATGTACTGTGACAGACATCCTCTGAGACCTTCTGGGTCCTTCAAAAGTCCCTGGGGATGATGCCATTGGAAAGGAAAATGGCTGGATGTCTCTCTGCTGCTCCCTCGTCTTCACTGACATGGACATGGCCTCCTTGGGGGAGGCTGCTGTGCTTAAAAAGTGGATTTAGGGGGATATTTTTCTCATTGTGCAGTCAGAACAGAATCCCACCATATGCAATGACCACAAGAGAGGCTTAGGTTGGGTTTACGCCGCCGTAACTCACTCACAGGATGCCTCCCTTACAAAAGGAAGTAAAATCCAACTGTTCTTGCATGTAGGTATTATTATTTAAAACAAACTGCACACGTGTGTGTGAATTTTTGCCATCAACATGAGAGTAGGAGAACTTTTGCTCAGAGAATCCATTTCCTTCTAAATGTATTCCAGCTGTACTCTGGAAAATGCTGTGCTACACATATACTAGAGTCCAGAACAATAAAAAGGTCTCCCCCAGCACCTTAGATAAGAAATAGGGGGAAGGATAAGCCACCAAGGGCTTTGTAGGGAGTTATGGCATATAAAGCACTTTATATATTTGGGGTTTGGTCGGAGGCACCTGTTCATCTCTTGCTGGCTGCCACATGAAGTGGTGACAAAGGACAGATCACCATGTTCAGACCTGCCACTAATTCTCAAAGTGACAAAACTTTTCCATCCAAAATGGTACCTTCCACCCACGAGTGGAAAGTATCAGCTGGCTTGGAGGAACCATGTCCTCTTCTGGAAGTATAAAGAAATCTGGACACACAAAAAATCAAGCATAGCAAAAACACTGTCCAAATAGCTCAACGAATGCTGAGACTGCACCCATTCTGCAGAAATAATCCTTTAACCAGAGGCAAAAGAAACAAATCTGGTGCCACAACTAACTATACAGTTCTCAGAATTCCATAGCATTGAGCCATGGCAGTTCAAGTGGTGTCAAACTGGATTATTTCTGCAGTGCGGATGCAGCCTGAGCCTGATCTGCATGAACAGGTTGCTAAGCATTGATTGTGGAGGGCTGGAAACCAGAGGGAAAAGCAAAGAAAGCAAAGTATCCTGTCTGGCTGGAACCCTGAGTCAGAACATTTTCTTACTGGTCCCAGTTCTATCTCCTGAATACTTAAAGCCCATGTATTTTCAGTTGAATGTTGGGCTTCAGTTGACATGAGAAGAACTAATCATCATTCTTCTTGAAGCTTGCAAAAATGAGTTTTGGGAACTACAGCTCGCAGAATCCCCCAGCTTTCTGGGATTCTGGAAACTCTAATCCCAAAAAGTAGCTTTTTCCTAGCTCTGTCTCTTCCACCAGCCAGCCATCAAGTGATGAACATGCCTCTCGGATTAAACCCAAATAGCACTTTCAGGAGGAAGAAACCATGAGACTTGTATTGTTTTTCAGTCTACAAGATGTATCGTATTCTAGGGCGACCGGCGGCTTCGGTCTCAGAGGTGCAATCATCCCACCCTGGGTTTATTCCAGACTTTAAAGAAGTCTTGAGCCCTCTCCTTCCAAAATAGGTTCAGCACCTTGGATAGGGCCTTTAAACTTTGGAGGAAAACCCGAGACGGATTCACTGACCTCCTGAGCCAGAAGCCCCAGTCTCTGCTGATGTGTTCCTTCCACCCATTTGTTCTTGTTGTTAGTGTTCTTCTTCTGGTTGTACTATGATGATGAGGTATGGATGCAATTACAATATGAACATTTGACTGTAAATTATTTGGGATGTGTGCTTGTACGAGAGGGAAAGAAATAAATATAGGTAATTGCCTGTCTTTGTTGCTGTAACTTCATTTATTTCGCCATCCTTATTTGGGGAGGAACGAAGGAAGGAAAGGAAAGAAGGAAGGAAGGAAGGAAGGAAGGAAGGAAGGAAGGAAGGAAGGAAGGAACCTGCACTGAGTATATTCAGGACTAAAATACAGTGGATAACTTTTCATACTGTGTATCTTTGTGCACAGAGATTGGAATGTCTTGAGGAAAGGATAGGGTTCTCTAGGGACAGTTTTGTACCTCACTTTGCCACTACATTTGGAGGTAACATGAAAGAAAAGGAGAGTTTGGTTTCTATAGGCACAGCTCAATGGCAAAGCATAGTCTCCACATGCCGAAACCCATCCTATGTTCCAGTAAGGCGACCCTCATTCTCCATTTCTTTAAAACAAGGTGGGGGAATGAATATTAGCCAAAGACCAATCCCCCCCTTACACACACCACCTCATGAATTGCACCCCCAAAGCAAGCCCAAAATGCCTCCACTATCCTCTAGAGTCCTTCTCAAAATAGTGGCAAGAATTCCTGTCACCATTGTAAATGGGACGGCGGAGGAAAGCAGAGGTATAGTGTGATTATACAGGCTTCTGAGTCCTTGTGGAGGTATTGTCATGTTTTTGCACTCTTGGAAGCTTTCTGCATGATTTAAGGGCAAAAGGTGGCCAAAAAAATCATAGCTATTTGGGGGGGAGGTTAAAATTGGGATTTGGGGAGGACTAGTGGGGGGCTTCAGGGGCCTCAAAAGTGGGGTCTATGGGCCCCATGATGCTGTCTAACTCTTGGTTTAAAATTTAGAGAAGAACCACAGTTGAGTAAGAGATGCTTAAGGGAGTTGCAAACTGCCAGAAATAGTGCAAATTGAGTCCACTTTTAGGGTTAGGGTTAGTGCTAGGGAATCATGGGAATTGTTTTTGGGGTTTTTTCTGAGACATTGAGCCTTCTCTGTCAGAGAGCTCTGGTGCCACAATAAAGTACAGTTCCCATGATTCCATAACCCTAAAAATGGACTCAATTTGCACTATTTCTGGCAGTCTGCAACCCTCCTATGTCTCCAGCATCTTCAGATAAAGCTGGAGGAAAGGCCTCTGTCTGCTAGTCATTTAGTGTATAGTAGTGATGGTGAACCTTTTAGAGACCAAGTGCCCAACATGCCCCTCTGGCTTTCTAGTAATAAACTCTGGCAAACTCTGTGTTGGGGCAATGGCAGGTGTGCCAACAGAGAGGGCTCTGAGTGCCCCCTCTGGCACGTGTGCCATAGGATCATCACCACTATACTATAGCATAGTATCATAAAGAGTTGGAAGGAGCCTCATGGACCATTGAGTCCAGCCAGTTAGAGCTGTAGGTAGCCATCCAGCCACTTTTTGAAGACCTCCAGACAAAGAACTCCAGCCACTTCTTTAGGTAATTGGTTCCACTGCAAACTACCCTTACCACCAAGAAGTTCTTTCTAATGTTACATCAAAATCTACTCTCCGGTATGGTGGCCAATCCCAATTTGGATGCTGTCTGTCTTGTTTTGTCAATTTAGACAACTCCTTTTCCGACCAAGCGGGGTTTAAGCAACTGAAAGAAAATCCAATGGCAACTGTGCCACCTTCCTCCCAAATGTGCCACAGCCAAGCCCTTCTAATCCTCACTGACTTTTTTTTTGGTCATTGTATGTGTTCACACTTGGTTCAAAATGAAACCATGCATCATAAGAAATAATGAACAGTTGAGTTAATTTGCCCATTTGCCACCTCCACAAATGTGGGCTAGCCTCATTGCCAGCCAGTTTTCTAAGGTCAGATAAGGAGCTGAAGATGACAAAGTCATATTCAAGGAAAAGCAAGTTGGGAAGGGAAGAATTTGGGGGTTCCCCTTTGCATATCATCCACCAATCTGTTAGTGGATGTGTTTGGCTCAGGTGAGGTAAGGAGGAACAATATGAAAGAGATTACTCACAGCCGAGATGACGCCATGGTTGGGTTGCAAATCAGTTTCTTCTTAGCTTCACAAGGAAAAAGATGGAGGTGGCCATCAGCAAACTGACTGTTGGCTCAGCCAGAAAATTTGCCCTTCCTGCTATACTTCTGGTTGACAGTCTGCTTTTCTTTTCTTTTCTTTTCTAAAACCTCATATAGAAACATCTGGCTGATACTCTGTTGGGAAGCGTGCTGCTGTTGTTGTGTGCCTTCTAGGTCATTTCTGACTTTTGGCAACCCTAAGGTGAATTAGAAACAGAATTAGCAGAATTAGAAACAGAAAAAGGGGGAGCTAAGATAGGAAGAAGCAACATTAACAACCTAAGATATGCGGACGACACCATAATATTAGCAGAAGACATCCAGGAATTGGAACAGTTAATAAGGAAGGTCAAAGATGAAAGTGCAAAGGCAGGTCGGATACTGAACATAAAGAAAACAAAAATAATGATCATAGAGGAAATACACAAATTCAGTCTCGACAACGAAAAAATTGAAATAGTGAAAGAATTCCCATATCTAGGATCAAACATTGACCAGAATGGAGACTGCAGTCAAGAAATAAGAAGAAGTCTAGGAACAGGAAGGGCAGCTTTGAAAGAACTAGACAAGATCCTAAAGAATAAAGATATACAGATGAACACTAAAGTTAGAATCGTTCAGGCCATTGCATTCCCCATCACCCCCATGTCCGGATGCGAGAGCTGGACAGTGAAGGAAGCAGACAGAAAGAAAATCAACTCATTTGAGATAATGTGGTGCTGAAGAAGATTCCTTAGGATCCCATGGATAGCCAAGAAGACCAACAAATGGGTTCATGAACAGATCAGACCAGGGATCTCCTTGGAAGCAAAGATGATCAAGTTGAGACTATTGTACTTTGGCCACATCATAAGAAGGCAAGGATCACTAGAAAAAACAATAATGCTAGGAAAGGTAGAAGGTAGAAGAAAGAGAGGAAGGCCACAAACCAGATGGATAGACTCATTTAGGGGGGTTATGGGGAAGGGCTTGTGGGATCTGGGCAAGATTGCAGTGGAAGATAGGGATTCTTGGAGATCTCTCATCCTCAGGGTTGCCAGGAGTCTGAACCGACTCCGAGGCAGCTAACAAGAACAAGGTGGACCTATCAAGGGCTTCTTGGCAAGATTTGTTCAGAGGGGGTTTGCTTTTGCCTTTGTGTCTGAGAGAAACTGACTTGCCCAAGGTCACCCAGCAGATTTCCATGGCTGAGTGGGGATTTGGACCCTGGACTCCAGGGTCCTAGTCCAACACCTAATCCACTATACCAGCTATGTCACTGTTAATTCACTTACAATCAAAGTCATTTCCAAGGCCTATTTGGGGAAAGGACATGGGAAGGATGACTTTGGTAATTCTTAGAACAACTCTGTAAATTGGGCACATCTTCTAGTTAGTCGGTTGACTTGCTAACGGTTGACGCACGGTTGAATTCAGGCGCACCATGGTCCCAATGGCATACTATGTCTCTGCTTCCCTCCTGAGAATATGAGCTTCATATTCGTTCATAAAGTTGAATTGCACCATTATATGAAGCTCATATTCTCAGGAGGGAAGCAGAGACATAGTATGCCATTGGAACCATGGTGCGCCTGAATTCAACCGTGCGTTAACCATTAGCAAGTCAACCGACTAACTAGAAGACGTTGCCCAATTTACAGAGTTGTTCTAAGAATGACCAAAGTCATCCTTCCCATGTCCTTTCCCCAAATATGCCTTGGAAAGGACTTTCTTAACTTGGTGCCCACCCCCCAGATGTTATTGATCCTATCACCTAGCCATGTTGTCTGTGGAAGATGGGAGTTTTAGTCAAACACACAAATATGAGTTTGCAGTAGAGGGCAGGGGGGCTTGGAGATGTCTCATCCATAGGGTTGCCATGGGTCGAGACCAACGCAAAGGCAGTTACCAACAACAACAACAATCTAGGTGGTACCAGGCTGTGGAAGTCAACTCTAAGCAGAGCCTGAGAAATGAAATTTTTGCTCTACCGCTCATAAAATCCCACAACGTCACAAACACACCCAACGTCCCTTTGCTGACATTCTACCCACATCATGTGGGGTAACTATGCACTCAGAGACCTACCCTTGTCATGAGGGTTGTCTGGAGCATGGGGGTCCTGCCCCTGGCACTTGACCCAAAGGGGAAACCGAATGGCAAGGAATATTGGTTTGACCTGCAGAAGTCCCCAGGTTCAATCTTGATTTTTCCCCCCACCAGGAGTACTGTATATACTCATGTCTAAAAACTTTTAGTTCCAAAATTGACCCAAAAAACTTGAGTCAATATGGATAACAAATGAATAGGAATATAGGCAGAATTAAATAGAATGCCACAGGTTCCTTGCACCTCTCCATGCAAAGCTCCTGGAGGATAGTGCAGAAAGTTAGGAGGTGATATGATAGCCCTGTTTAAATATTGGAAGCGAGAGCATATTGAGGAGGGAGCAAGCTTGTTTTCTGCTGCTCCAGAGAACAGGACACAATGGAGCAATGGATGCAAGCTACAGGAAAAGAGATTCCAGCTCAGCTTTAGGAGGAACTTCCTGACAGTAAGAGCCGTTCGACAATTGAACACACACTCCCTTGGAGAATGGTAAAGTCTCCTTCTTTGGAGGTCTTTAAACAGAGGCTGGATGGCCATCTGTTGGGGATGCTTTGATTGTGAGTTCCTGCATGGCAGCATGGGGTTGGACTGGATGGCCCTTGTGGTCCCTTCCAACGCTATGATTCTATGATTTTACGAAATCAAAATGTGTGGGCATGACCCATCACCCAACCCAATAGGCATGGGACCAGTACAAGCAAGTGAGTAAAAGGAAGTTTATTCCCCTGCTCTGTTCCCAGCCTTGAACTGCCAGGCTAAAGTGAAGGATGCAAACTACAGGAAAGGAGATTCCACCTCAACATTAGGAGGAATTTCCTGACAGCAAGAGTGTTGGACAGTGGAATAATACACTGCCTTGGAGAGCGGAGGAGTTTTCTTGGGAGGGCATTAAACAGAGGCTGGGTGGCCATTTGTCAGGAGTGCTTTGATACTGTGTTCCTATATGGCAGGGGGTTGGACTGGATGGCCCTTGGGGTCTCTTCCAACTCAAAGTTCTGTGATAGGGCCCATGGGATGCAATTGAACCCTTTTTATGTCACTGAGAGCCAGTGTGGTGTAGTGGTTTGAGTGCTGGACTACAACTCTGGAGTTTGGGGTCCAGTTCACCACACATAGCCATGGAAACCCACTGCATGACCTTGGACAAGTCACATACTCTCATCCTCAGAAAACATTTTAGGACTACCATAAGTTGGAACTTGAAGACCCACAAGAGCAACATGTCACTGAACACAATGCTGGTACATTTGGCTAAGATAGACAATGGGGGGGTTGCAGACTGCCAGAAATAGTGCAAATTGAGTCCACTTTAAGGGTTAGGGTTAGTGCTAGGGAATCATGGGAATTGTTTTGTTTTTTTCTGAGACATTGAGCCTTCTCTGTCAGAGAGCTCTGGTGCCACAATAAAATACAGTTCCCATGATTCCCTAACCCTAACCCTAAAAGTGGACTCCATTTGCACTATTTCTGGCAGTCTGCAACCCCCCAATGGCCATGATTAGGTATAATGCTCTATGTTGCATAAGATTGCACATACTGAGCTATGTAGCAGAGGCACTATGGAAACCTTCTAGTGAATTGCAAAGAGATGTATCGGCAATGTGCCACTGGCAAGCGTGCCTCAATCCACATTGGGTTCCACCAATATATATCGGTAGTCCCTCTCTGTTGTCTGGATGCAGATCAGGAGCACCCGATGGGCATCGTCTCCCATTGCGCATTGGGACCCAAGCACAAAGACTGATGCAAAGCGGTAACTTTGTTGGCTCCCCTGTGTAGTGACACCATTTTGCTGAATACAGAAGCAGTGAAACTGTTCAGATCTATTTCCCACAGATGTAAGTATGTATGTATGTCCACTCCGTATTGAACTCCAGCCATTGACTCTAGAATTCATCTACTTGGCGCCAAAAAGAGGTACGATGTAGGGCCACCTCATCCCCTCACCAGCCAGCAATCTTCAGTTTCCCATCTCTTTCCCTTCTTTCCTTTTCGCTAGTTATGCCCAAAAGACCCATAATGCCATTCTAGAGCTGCATCAAAGCTGGTCATTATAAGATTCCGACTTTTCTTGTTTTCCTCTTCCTTCCTTCCCAACCATCCTTTTCTTTTATGTGATGTCTTTTTACATTGCACACCTATGGGCAAGGACTGTTCTCTCTTGTTTTTAATTGATCTGTGATCCATGCTGGGGCTCCTCTGGATGAAGAAGGTGATGAAAAGGGAGGACATACCTAGAACCATACTGGTCCAGAGAGTCGAATTGCCTGATACACATAAAACAGCTTATTATAAGCAAATCCAGTCTAGGCAGAGCAACCCAGTCCTCCAAAGAGTTGAGTACATGTGTGTTTCACTGTCCTCTGCTGGCTGGGATCAGATATGCAACAAAGTGGATCAGTACGCATAGAACCATAGAGTTGGAAGAGACCCCCAAGGGCCATCAAGTCCATCCTCATGCCATGCAGGAATACACAAACCAAGCACCCCCGAGAGATGGCCATCCAGCCTCTGTTTAAAGACCTCCAACGAAGGAGACTCCACCACTCTCCAAGGAAGCATCTTCCACTGTTGAACAACTCTTACTGTCAAGAAGTTCTTCCTAATGTTGAGGTGGAATCTCTTTTCCTGTACTTTGAATCCGTTGCTCCAGGTCCTGTTCTCTAGAGCTGCAGAAAACAAGCTTGCTCCATCTTCAGGATGGCATTCTATGGCAAGATGGTTATCTATATTTGTTAAAAAGGCATTTGAAATGGAAGGAGAAGAGGAGGCAGGCACAGCTCCATCATGCTTAGGACCAAAGGCAGAAGAAGGGCCCTCCTTCAGACTCCCTCTATCCTGACTGCCATTGCCTTGGCCTTGAAGGGAGAGAAGAAGAGGCAGCATCGACCAGATTTAATCCCTTCCCGTACTGCTGCCCTCTTTTCCTTGCGTGTGACATCTTTAGATTGTAAACCTGAAGAATTGATTATCCTGTAAAGCAACATATACAATGATGATGATGATGATGATGATGATGATGATATCAAAAAGATGCTGGGCTCCCTAACATTTTTAAAAAATATTAAAAGCAATGTTTACAACCAATTTTAAAAGCTGTAATTCTCTGAATGCAGGTTAAAAACAAGTTTAAAAGCTGGTTTTCAAATTAATTTTAACACCAGAGGGTATAAATAATAATAATAATAATAATAATAATAACAACAACAACTTATACTATAACCACCTCTGGTCCCATATTGGGAGAAAGGTGGAGTATAAATGCAACAAAAAAGGGAAAATGAATGAACGAATATATAAGTATAAGAATGCATAAGAAGGATGGATCCAATCTGACTCATCTTGGGATGGAGTTTTGCATCAATGGTGCTACCATGGAGAAGGCTCTGTCTGCAGATTCACCACCCTGGGACATGCAATATAGTTTGAAAATATAATTGCAATATAGTTTGAAAATATAATTTTCACTGAAAATTTCAATTTCCAATCCTGGCCCCAAGTTACTGGGGGGTTTGCAAGCCAACGCCTTGACTTGAGCTCAGAGGTTGAATTGGAAGTCCATATGCAATGGGCTATGATCCTATATCCTATATCCTTTATCCACTTTATCCTAAGATCCTATATCCACTTTGGTCAGACCTCACCCTGAACACTTTGTCCAGTTTTGGGCACCACAAATCAAGAAGGATTTGGACAACCCAGAGGAAGGTGAAAGCTCTGGAAACCAAGCTTTACGAGAAATGGATTAGGGAGCTGAGTATGTTCAGCTTGGAGAAGAGGAGACTGAGAGGTGACATGATCCTCATCTTTAAATATCTGAAGGGATGCCATATAGAAGACGGAGCAAGCTTGTTTTCTGCTGCTCAAGAGAATAGAACATGGACCAGTGGATTCAAATGACAAGAAAAGAGATTCCGCATAAACAATAAGAACTTCTTTACCGTAAGAGCTGTTTGACAGTGGAATAGATTGCCTTGGAGGGTGGTGGACTCTCCATCTATGGAGGCCTTTAAACAGAGGTTGGATGGGCATCTTCAGGGGTGTTTTAATTATGTAGTCCTGCATGGCAAGGGTTTTTGGGGGGCTTTTCCACCTCTAAGTTTCTGAGAAAAACGGTGACTGCATATAGCGACCACTTCATTCGCAATAGGCAATACACAATGCACAGAGGTAGTTTAACATGCATGGACCCACTACATACATCGGGGTAGGCAACCTTTTTGATGCGTGGGCCGGTCCTCCGAAGTCCTCCCGTCTGCTGGGCCGAGGGGGTGGGAGAATGGCGGCATGCACACACGCACCCCGCCGCAGCGCGTGACCCCCCCCCGCACACACTGCCGCCAAAATCAAAATGGCGGCCATAGCACGCGCAGCTGCGCAGAGGAGAAAACGCACTGCGGTGGCGGCGAGCGGCGGCGGCAGGGATCGGCCTGGGCTGGTAAGTTCAGCGACCTGGGCCAGAACCAGCCCGTGGGCCGTAGGTTGCTGGCCCCTGACATACATAGACCCACTACAAAATGTTAAAACACTATGTGCATTATTGTGCATCTGCAACAATTCCACATGTTGCAGATGCACAATAATGGACATAATGTATTAAACATTTTGTAGTGGGTGTATGCATGTAGTGGGTCCATGCACATAGTGTAGTGGGTCCATGCATGTCCAAGCTACACATACTCAGTTCTCACTGCTTGTCAACTGGATACATTAATTCCACATTGTCCAAAATGTTCCATTTGTATTTCAGTGCAAATAATATACATTTACTTAATGGACCACTCATGAACCAAATAAACAAACTGAAGCTTGCCTGTTCGTACGAATTTACACACCTCCAAATTTTTCAGAGGCATTCCCTTGCCAAAAGTTGCATGCAAAAGGTACGTATCACTGAAAACATTATCAGCGGCAGGAGGTTTTGGACAGAGAACAAAGGGCAGATAATAGTTCCCCCCCTCATCTAAAAAGAGAAAAACATGCATGTAAGCCATGCTTACGCATACATATGTCCATAATAGGATGCCACTGAATGAGAGAAAGAGGGGGGAAATGGAAAATCTGGGAGGACATAGTGTAGCAAAACCCAAAGATCTTGGACTGAATTCAATCCAAGGGCAGAATTCAATCTCTAAGCAATGGACCTTATCACACGCGGGGCTCAAAGCGGCAAGAAAGCGATATAAGAATCAATCCAGAACTATACCGGTAGAAACCCCACAATACAGAAATGGCTATCAGACGCAACTAGCATCATTGCGCAATTAACGAAAGCGCGATGAAGCGCCCCCCGGGAACCGTATTTGCTGTTCGCACACAAGTGAGAAGATCCCATACAGAACCCAGCAAGGATGTTCTTGCACATGCGCAGAAACAGGACAGCCGCGGCTGTCACTTGCCGCGGCTGTCAAACACACCCCTTCCTAAGCCGGCTGTCCCCCAAACCCCTTCCCAAGCTGGCACAGGGTCCGCACTCCGAGGAGAAGTCCTCAGAGAGTGGACTTCTCCTCGGAGCGCGGACCCTGTGCCGGCTTGGGAAGGGGTGTGTGTGTGTGTGTGTGTGTGTGACAGCCGGCTGTCACACACACCCCTTCCCAAGCCTGCGCGGGGCCTGGGCTCCAGGATACGTATCTGGTGATCAGACATACGGCGAAAGCGCAATGATTGCGCTATCATTCCGGTCGCGCAATTGCAATTCCCCAAGAAACCGGCATTCAAAAGAACGGGGATGATGCCACATTGGGACGGGGTTGTGACGGGGTTCTGTGCAACGTCGTGTGAACACACGGAAAAATAAAGCACAATAGGACGGGATTTAGTGTGGATTCTGTCTGCTTTAGACCCCGTGTGATAACGTCCTATGTCAGGACCTGCATTCTGGTGATCCAAAGGCAAGAGGGATCAACAGATTTTAGCTTAATGCTTTTACTTCCAGGAGCTAAACCTTGGGAGAGGCATTTCAAATATTTATAATGGAGAGAAACATGCTCATGCTGGAAAACCACCAAATGAAAGTGTGCTGGGAAAAGGATGTGGATACTGGAGGAAGCCCTAAGGACCAAACTGCAATCTCAGGAGGGCTCAAGTCAGCTCACATCTTGAGGTTCCCCATCCTTGCATTAAAGTCCGCATAGTGGCTCACACACTGCCTTGTTCAGTGGTGGATTCTTTTTTGTTATGTGGCACAACATCTCCCAAGGATGTGGAACACACATCCGACAGTGGAACACACTCCCTCAGAGAGTAGTGGAGTCTCCTTCCTTGGAGGTCTTTAAAGAGAGGCTGGATGGCCATCTGTTGGGGATGCTTTGATTGGGAGTTCCTGCATGGCAGAATGGGGTTGGACTGGATGGCCCTTGTGGTCTCTTCCAACTCTAGGATTCTATGATTCTATGATTCTATGTTGTAGTTGCGTCTTAACATCTAGCATTGCTCGGGGAGGACTGGGCGATATAACATCCAAGGTCTTGTATGGCTCCAAAAAATACAGTTCATGGATGTGTATGGTTCTAAACAACATCGGTTGACATCCTGTTCGATATTTATGAGACCAAAGCCAGGCTTATGATCTTGTAACTTCGAGGATTCACATTTAGAGTTGTTAACATGTCCTCAAAAACCGACCTACGGCTGACCATTGTATTACTATCAGAAGGAATAAGCCGGCATTCTCTATCCCTTTCTTCTGGGTGAAGGCCTGAAATGTGAGCATATGTTTCCTTAGCTGTCTATATGTGGGTAACATCTTTTAATCTGGTTGGATCAGAAGCCCACTGGATTTATTGACTAAAAGTGCCTCTGACATCAATGGGATAAATGCTCAAAGCAAATTTAGGATTGTGACATTGATGACCATTACATCCATACATGTTTTTAATCTGTATTTGTACTTGTAAGCCGCCTTGATTGCCAGGGCAAAAGGCGGGGTATAAGAAATAACAATTATTATTATTATTATTATTATTATTATTATTATTATAGAAGATGGAAGATAGAGAAAAGGATTATAAGGGTGAAGGATGAAGGAGAGGTAGAAGGGAGTGGAAAGGAATAGAAAGGTGGGAATGAAAAGGATGAGACTAATGAACAGAAGGATTATTAAGTGTGATACTGTTATTGTTTTAAATTGCAAACTGTTTTAATTGAGATACGATTTAATAACTTTTTAAGGGGGGGAGGAGGGAATTATACTATTTTAGCTGTATGTTGTTTTACTGTTGTACACCGCCCGGATTGGCTCGCCACAGGGCGGTATATAAATAAAATTTATTATTATTATTATTATTATTATTATTATTATTATACTGTTACAACCGAGGTCGAAAGACTTGGGAACACTTGTATAATTAAATATGTTGTTGGTATATAGTAGGTTTATATAATTGTGGGAAAATAACAAGTGCAAAAAACACTGCTTGTGCATTGAACGAATGTGTGTTTTAAAGTTTTATTAATAATAATAATAATAATAATAATACCCTACCTCTTAAACTAGGCAACACCACAGACAAAGGGCTTCCAAGGCACTGGAGATTGGGGTACTTACTAGGCAATGACATCTGCAATGCTCTCCTACTAGTGAGGCACATTGAGACAAGCGGTTGCACCAGGACCCCAAGACTAACACTGGAAAAGTGCTACAGTCACGATTTTCCAATGCTCTGACCTCAGGACTTCAGAAACACTTTGCTTGGAGAGCTGCCCGGCTTAAGAGGTAGGGTTTGGGGCAGCGACATGGGCAGCAGGATGATGATGATGATGATGCAGTATCTCAGCCCTAGTATAGAATGGCATGGTTCCAAACAATATATTGCACATTGCATTGTAACTGTCATCCATGAAGGTCATAACCAAGTCATTCCAATCACCAGCTGGAAGCATGCCATCCGGGAACCAGGAAAAAAATTATTGTTAGCTCAAGATCCAGGAAGATGATGGAGGAGCGAAAGGTTCCTCCCAGGGTCTCCTGGAAAATGTCATGACTTGCAATGAGGAGTGCCTCCCTATTACCTCACCACACACACACACACACACACACACATATGACCGCACCTGAAAAACTGAAACAATGGCCCAAATTCAACCCAAGTTTGGAATGGTTTAAATCGTTGCTGTTGATATTGTGTGCCTTCAAGTCATTTCTAACTTGCGGCAACCTATCATAAGGTTCTTGGCAAGTCCCTTCGACGGCAAGTTCCTCCAGTGTAAATATATCTCAGCATAATTAGGCTGCATGCGTCTGATGGTTGCACAACCAATTGCACAAGGCTTGATCTCACCAGTTGTGTAACGGTCAAATAGTTCCCCACCCAATGAAGTCAAAACTCAAAGAAAGGTCGAGGGAGGAAAGGAGGGAGAGCGAGAGAGCGAGATTGAGAGAGCAAGCGGGTTTGGTGTGACAGCTTGTGGAATGGTTGGCTGAGTGAGGGATCACACTTATGCAACCGCTGCGAAACCGCAATTCCTTACGCAACCATTTTTACGCTGGCGTATTGCCGCAACAGGATTTCGGCCATAAACCTACTCCCCCTGTCATTTGATTGACGAAACCTCACAATATCGTCAGTTTGGAGTCCTCCTGTCCATGTGAGCGAAATTTTCCCCTTTAAGGGCAGAGTTTTCGAAATAGCGACTCATTTGCGTTTTCGAAATAGCGACACATTTGGGTGTAAAGAGACCTCTTGAATTGCCAACGCCGCAAGTGGAACTTAAGGTGAAATGCGGCACCAATGGAGTCCTTCTGTTCCTGAGGATATTTCATTATGATCCCTGCTTTCCGGTGCTCTTATATTTTCCCCATGAAGAGCTGTGCAGCATTTCTTCGTTCAGCTGGTCTTGGAGTCCACTCACTTGAGTCCCAGCTTTGGGGGGAAGCCAGAGTATAAACTAATGCAGTGGTCCCTCCACATGCACTGGGGTTAGGGGCAAAGGACCCCCGTGAATATGGGGAAAAATGCGAATAAATAATTTTCTAGGAATCTCCAGATCCTCCAGTGCAAGTCTATGGTTAACATCTGTCAGGAGTTGATCCTCCATGATGGAGGACCCACAAATGCCTAGAGAAGTGTTTTCAAAGACTCAAAGACCCTAACCCCTAACCCTAACCCCTAAATGGGGGTGCCACTATATCTGACAGTCCTGATGAGAAACCTGTACCATGGACAAGAGGCCACCATCAGAACAGAATTCGGGGAAACAGAATGGTTCCCAATTGGTCATAGAATCATAGAATCATAGAATCCTAGAGTTGGAAGAGACCACAAGGGCCATCCAGTCCAACCCCATTCTGCCATGCAGGGACTCCCAATCAAAGCATCCCCAACAGGTGGCCATCCAGCCTCTGCTTAAAGACCTCCAAGGAAGGAGACTCCACTACTCTCCGAGGGAGTGTGTTCCACTCTCGAACCGCCCTTACTGTCAGGAGGTTCCTCCTAATGTTGAGGTGGAATCTCTTTTCTTGCAGCTTGCAACCATTGTTTCGGGTCCTAGTCTCTGGACCAGCAGAAAGCAAGCTTGTTCCCTCCTCGATATGACATCCCTTCAAATATTTAAACACGGCTATCATATCACCTCTCAGCCTTCTCTTCTCCAGGCTAAACATCCCCAGCTCCCTAAGTCGTTCCTCATAGGGCTTGGTTTCCAGACCCTTCACCATTTTCGTTGCCCTCCTTTGGACATGCTAAAATGGTGAAGGGTCTGGAAAGCAAGCCCTTCACCATTTGGTCCTATGGTCCTACGGTCATATAGTCCTTCTGCTCATAAAACCAACACCAGAAGTGAATTAATGTCCCTTCCATTTCAGAGAAAATGTGCCCCCCACTGGAGAGTGTAGGGCAGGGGTAGGCAACCTTTCCCCTTGAAGGGCCGAGAGACTTCAGCTCCCAGAATCCCAGGAGCTATTGGCCAACATGGGACTATTGGCCAACATGGCTGGGGCTTCTGGGAGCTGAAGTCCCTCGGTCCTTAAAGGGGAAAGGTTGCCTACCCCTGGTGTAGGGGGAGAAATCCTGGCACAGTTGCCCAATCTTGTTCTAGGATGACTTTGGTTACGACAGCCGGTGTGATGCATGCGGTCTGTACGCAACGGTTGCTTCGCCTCCCGAGCCTTTGACGTCCGAGTGTCATCTCCTCCGGCTATTTGGGTGTCCCTCTGACTTTTGGCCTTCCGGTCCTCAGATGAGCAAAAGGTGATATGGGCTTTTTCGTTTCCAGGCATCCTCTTTCGCATGATCCAAATTCCCTCCTCCGTCTCAGACGTTCCCTTCTGACTTCAGAGCTATGATTATCGCATTTCAAGATGTCCAAGCCACAAAGGGACATGATCTCAGTGGATCAGTATGCAATGGTCCTGGTCATTTCCCGCAAGGTCTGTTTACCTTCAAGGCAACCATCATCCATGGGTTGAAATAGAATACAAAACAACCTGTTATCAGCCTACCTGTCCTTTTCCTTCTGCGCTTTTTCTGAACAATAAGAAAAGCCTATAATTAACCAGGCAAGAGGAATGGAAGGGCCATCCCTTTGCAGTAAGGAGAAAAATAACCCCGGTTCAATGCAAGCCGGTGGCTCCCATGTCTGCTCTGGGTTTTAGTGTGAACTTTCACGAAAAGAATTGTCGTTAAAGCTTCAAACACACACACAAAGAAGACATAAAACATACAACAGTTATGTACTCATCACATCTTTACAAAAAAAACGAAAAACCCAACATTTTATTCCTAATCTTGATCCCCCATTCTCCCCGAGAACATTATACACAATTGGACAAACTAACAAATAAAAACCCTTGTGCTACATCACAGCATGAAATCTACTCACGTATCTCAGAATCTGCCTACATATATTACTCCTACATGCCGTTAATATTTTTTGATATGAGATATTAACCAATTTTCTGCAGTACTTTCTTTTTTTAAACAGTGTAAACTGGATAAGCTGACTGTCCTGGTATACTTGGACATCACTGTTAAACTTTATTATAACCAACAATATTTTTCAATATCTTCATTATTCAACATTACTTTCTATGAACACAATTGTACTTGCTTCGCCTTCTAGATCCCGAATCCATAGGTCAATATCTCTCCTCTCAGAATCATAGAATCATAGAACCCTAGAGTTGGAAGAGACCCCAAGGGCCATTCAGTCCAACCCCATTCTGCCATGCAGGAACTCTCAATCAAAGCATCCCCGACAGATGGCCATCCAGATTCTGTTTAAAGACCTCCAAAGAAGGAGACTCCACCACTCTCTGAGGGATGTCAAACAGCTCTTACTGTCAGGAAGTTCCTCCGAATGTTGAAGTGGAATCTCTTTTCCTGTAGTTTGAATCCATTGCTCTCGGTCTTCTTCTCTGGAGCATCAGAAAACAAGCTTACTCCATCCTCAATATGACACTCTTTCAAATACTTAATCAGGGCTATCATATCCCCTCTTAACCATCTCTTCTCCAGGCTAAACATACCCAGTTCCCTAAGTCAATCCTCATACGGCATGGTTCGAGACCCTTCACGCTTTAAGTCACCCACCTTTGAACACACTCCAGTTTTTCAACATCTTTTTTATATTGTGGTGCCCAGAACTGGACACAGGATTATTCCAGGTAAGGCCTGACCAAAGCAGAATACAGTGGCACTATTACTTCTCTTGATCTAGGCACTATACTTCTATTGATGCAGCCTAAAATCGCATTGGCCTTTTTAGCTGCTGCATCACACTGTTGACTAATGTTCAACTTGTGGGCTATTAGGACTCCTAGATCCCTTTCACACGTAGTTGTGTTAAGCCAGGTGTCCCCCATCCTACATCTATGCATTTCATCTTGTTAAGCTAAGTGTCCCCCAGCCTACAAAGTCTACAAGGGCTGCCCCAGTTAGTGTGAACTTTATAGGTGCTGCTGAACTTTAAGGTTAGTACCTTGGACAGCTCCTTTAAAATCTTACCTAAAGCCTGGACCAAAAACCCCAAGCTGTCATGGCTGTTCTCCTGCCACCCTTTTTGCTGCAATTGTTTGCCACGTTTTCGGAACCACCGCTCCCACAAGGCCATGCTGGTCGGGGGATTCTGGGAGTTCTAGTTCAGAGACGTGCTCTTTCCCAATCCCGTTTCTTCTGCAGCCATCATGCCTGTCTGATGAAGCCCAAGTATCACTTTTGGGGGGAAGAAACCATGATAATTCCATTGTTTCTATACCTGAAAGACATGTTCTCTTCCAAAGGTGACCACTGAGCAGAGACTTCTGTGCCAGGAGTGTGGTGAATCTGCTCTGGGTTTTACAATAATAATAATAATAATAATAATAATAATAATAATAATTTGTATCCTGCCTCTCTGTGTAACAGACTTTAAGGGAGCTATCTATTTGACACAAGAAAGACTCTCAAAGATGTATAAGGAGTCCCTTAACATATATCAGAAATGTAAGCAAAAAAGACTTTTTATCATATGGGGGGGGGGGCTTGTGAGAAAGCGAGGAAATACAGATACATTCTACAATAGAAGGCATCTTGAAGTTTAAATTTCAATTGAAGCCAGAATTTTTTGGGGTGGAGGAGGAATCTTGGAAGAACAGATAGAGAAGAAATATGGAAGAATTGTCCAACTCACTGCAGCGAGAATACTGTATATGCAGAAATATACATCCTAATATATATATATATATATATATATATATATATATATATGATAGGATGTATATTTCTACATATACAGTATGTATATTAGAAGGAAGTGTGTATATATATATATATATATATATATATATATATGATAGGATGTATATTTCTGCATATACAGTATGTATATTGGAAGGAAGTATATGTGTATATATATGGTAGGATGTATATTTCTGCCAGAGAAGTCCAGATCAGGTACGGGATGCCATGATCGTGTACAGCAGGGGTAGGCAACCTTTCCCCTTTAAGGGCCGAGGGACTTCAGCTCCCAGAATCCCAGGAGCTATTGGCCAACATGGAACTATTGGCCAACATGGCTGAGGCTTCTGGGAGCTGAAGTCCCTCGGCCCTTAAAGGGGAAAGGTTGCCGACCCCTGGTGTACAGGATGTCTCCGACCTGGGCATGGAGGTGGGCAATAAAATCCATCCTTAAAAGTTTTCATCCCATGCTGAAGTCAAGAGGGAAGGATGGAAAAGTGCTGTGCAATAGTCTCATGAGTGAGGAAAGGATGGGCACATTATGACCTGTGGTCTGCATGCATCCTCTGAAGCTCACTTTTATGGCCCCTGAAGTTGGCACCAGTCCACCAAAGCCAACAACCCATAATTTAAACAAAAATCCAGGGTGATTTCCAGCCTATTTTTGTGCGAAAACCATGCAGAAAGTCCTGCAATGCACAAACACACCCACCCACCACCCCCAAGCACTGAGAAGCCTGTACTACTCTCAGATAGGGAGCTTTGGTGGCACAGTGGTTGAATGCTGGTCCTGCAGCCACAAGGTTGTGAGTTCGATCCCAGGCAGGGCTCCAAGGTTGACTCAGCCTTCCATCCTTCCGTAGGTCGGTAAAATGAGTGCCCAGCTTGTTGGGGGCAATTGGCTTACAGATTGTAAACCACTTACAGAGTGCTGGGCTCACGATTAAGTGGTATCGAAATGTAAATGCTATTGATGTTGGCAAATAGCTCTGTTTCCTCTGCAGCCCTTCTCAACCTGGTAACTGAAAGTAATGCAACATCACTTCTTATTGCCATTTTAAAGACAAAGGAGGGAAATGGAGGGATTTGGGATTGCTGTGGGAAGACCCACAGAGAGGCCTGGGAGAAAATTGACTTCTCCTCCCCACATACACACAATTGATCAGGGCAATAGTAATAGCAGCTTCAGTGTGGATGGAGGTGAAGATGCCCTCCCTCAATGCAGCCCTATGCAAGCTGGATAACGGGGGTATACCTGCCCCTAACATTGTCAGTTTCTCCCTCTGGTGCTTTGGTTCCCCTCACTCCATTTTTCACAGTCTGGCCAATATGTGCCTGCCTATACATTATACCCAGAGGAATGCACAATTGATCAGGGCAATAGTAATAGCAGCTTCAGTGTGGATGGAGGAACTTCAACATGAGGAGGAACTTCCTGACAGTAAGGGCTCTTCGACAGTGGAACACACTCCTTCCTCGGAGATTGTGGTGGAGTCTCCTTCCTTGGAGGTCTTTAAGCAGAGGCTGGATGGCCATCTGTCGGGGATGCTTTGATTGGGAGTTCCTGCATGGCAGGGGGGTTGGACTGGATGGCCCTTGGGGTCTCTTCCAACTCTATGATTCTATGCAGTGGCTTAGTGGTTAAGATGCCAATTCTGATGATTGGAAGAGCCAAAGGTTGGCAGTTTGAGGCCCAAGTGCTGCATGATGGGGTGAGCTCCTGTCACTAGTCCCAGCTTCTGCCAACCCTGCAGTTCACAAGCATGCAAAGACAAGTAGATAGATAGGTACCACTTTGGTGGGAAGATAAACAGTGTTCGGTGCGGTCATGCTGGACACTTGACCACCAGATTCGTCTTCAGACAACGTTGGCTCTTTGGCTTAGAAACGGAGATGAGCATTGCCCCCTCCAGTCAGTTACAACTAGACATTCATGTCAAGGAACTACCTCTACCTTTATACTTTATATCCACTGGTCCGACCTCTCACTCACTCTGATTTTCAGGAACAATGATGAAAGGGGGGAAAATCTTATTTGGCAGCCATCCTCAAAGCTATAAACATGTACCCAATAAATCTCACCCTATAAAATTTTCTCACCTGCCCCAAGGAGAGCTGGACCAGAAAAGAGATGAGGAAGCAGTACTTAAATGTTCTGGAAGGAAAACCACTCCCGTCTTTATTTATAATCCTGTAAAGAAGTTTTTTTTATCAGCGGTCAGAAATAGTTGGAGGAAAGGAAGTCCCCTTCCTTCGTCATCTACCTCCAAACAGCGCTTGCAGACAGTGATTGAATTCGGAGGATGTGGCTCAAAAAGGACATGCCTTCCAGCTAAGAGAAAGATTCTTGGTAGATTGCAAAACTAGTACTATAAGAATGAAAAAGAGCAAGTTTGAAGAACACATGTTTTCGGACAATAGAAATAAGATATCCCTCTTTTACAAATGTTTATTAGATTTTGAGATGGAAGAGGAGATAGTTAAAGAGTACATGATCAAATGGGCCCAGGACATTAAAGAAAACATTACATTAGATCAATGGGAGAGAGCATGGGATAGAACAAGTAAACATACAGTATGTTTTGACTTAAGGGAAAATGTATATAAAATGCATTTCAGATGGTACACAACACCAATCCAACTTGCAAAAATATATAAAGGTTTATCTAATAAGTGCTGGAAGTGTAAGCACGAAGTTGGTACACTAATCCATGTATGGTGGCAATGTAAGAAAGCTAGGAAATATTGGACAAGTGTACATAAATGTATTGAAGAAATATTACAAACTGGAGTGGAAAAAGATCCTAAACTATATATGTTGAATATATGTGATGATAAGCAGTTAGAATCAAAACATGGCAAACTTCTCTTTTATATGATTGTGAGTGCTAGAATTACTTATGCTAGTAAATGGAAAAGTGAGACCATTCCAAATAAGCAAGAATGGCTATCTAAATTAATTAATATTGTAGAATTAGATAGATTTACAGTTCTTTTAAGAGGACAAGACTGGGAGGCATGTGAAAAAATATGGAATCCTTTATTTAAATATGTTAACGAGAAGTAATTGAATATAGATAAGGAAAGCAGTCCGTAGATAGATGAGCAAAGACAAATAAGCAGTTTAGTTTGGGATTATTAAGAAGAAAGACTTGGTATGTCTCTCTCAGTTAAGGAAAAAGAAGAGAGGTAGTTATGTTTAAGTTGGAAACTAGGGTTTGGTTTAGGGTTTAGGAAGTCATTGGTATGTATGACTGAGAGCAAAGAGTATTGTTTTGTCAATTTTGTTTAGTTTTTGTTTCTGTTAATGTATGTGATATGTAATGTTGAATGTTAGGTCATGTAAGTATGTTTATGTATTTTAAAGCATTCATAAAAATAAAAAATAAAAAAATTTTTTTTTAAAAAAAAAAAGGACATGCCTTCGTCTAAAGGTGCTTCTGAATTTCTTCTCTCGATGGTCTTTAGGAGATGACTTTCCTGGACTGAAGTGGCCAAGAATGCTGGAATTGCTTTTCCTACCGGTTCCATATCTCCGTCGTCGTCTGCAGTTTCCCTTAGTCCAAGGGTCGGCGAGGGCATGAGACCCAGGACCAATTTCTCCCCAGATCACCAATGAGCCACTTCTCCCCACACAGCGAGCCCAAATATTTTCCTTTGCAGACCCTCTCAAAATGGCAGCATGAAGTGATGTCCCAGTTTGGGTCAGCTGTGTCTCAGAAGACTGCAGGCGGAAGTGTGGTTGGCTTTAAACGGCCATTTGAAAACTGTTTTTCCACTTCTTTGGCAGATTTCTTTCTTAGGACGTTATCACACAGGGAGTTGTGGGGAGAAAGTGGAAATAAACGGGCACGAGCGGAAGTCTTTAATTTACGGGATTTGTCCCGTTCCGCCTCGTCTGATAACTAAATTCGAATTTAAAAGGGGGTTAATTCGAACGAAAACCTGATCTTTTCGTTTTCGGGATTTTTGAGGATTTGAAAAGATCAGGTTTTTGTTCGAATTAACCCCCTTTTCAATTCGAATGTAGTTATCAGACGAGGCAGAACAGGACAAATCCCGTAAATTAAAGTCTTCCGCTCGTCCAGTTTATTTCCACTCTCTCCCCACAACTCCCCATGTGATAACGTCCTTAGATTTGTTGTTCTTGCCCTAAAAAAGGGAATGATCAGCTTGGCAATTTGCTTCTTAGAGACCCACCATGGGTTGAACCACCTCCAAAAACGTGCGGGTTTTCTGTTTTTGCCCCAAATACTGGAAGTTCAGATCTGGTTGGGGGGTGCGGGAAGATGAACTAAAGCTTTCCATTTAAAAAACCAAAACCTTGTTCCTAATTCAAGTGAGAAATTACTGCTGTTGGAAGCTCCCAGGAGCAGCAAATCCATTTTTGACCACAGATTTATATTTATATCTGTCTTTGGAATTGAAGTGGAAGTTCAGGAGAGGTCCAAGGCCCAGTAAAAAAGGAAACAATAGGACACTTGGGCCAAGGTTCAGTGGTTATATAGGATAAATTTAATACAGTGCGGTCACACTGGAGCTGCATGATAGCAAAGTTCTATTCATAGAATCATAGAGTTGAAAGAGACCCCAAGGGCCATCCAGTCCAACCCAATTCTGCCATGCAGGAACACACAATCAAAGCACTCCTGACAGATGGCAATCCAGCCGTTGTTTAAAAACCTCCAAAGAAGGAGACTCCATCACTCTCCAAGGAAGTGTATATTCCTTTGTCGGACAGTTCTTATTGTCAGGACCTTCTTCTCCAATAGAAGTATAGTGTCTATATCAAGGGAAGTAAGAGTACCACTCTATTCTGCTTCTCTAAAAACCGTGTCCAGTTCTGGGTGCACAATTCAAGATGGATGCCCAATTCAAGAGCATGTCCAGAGAAGGGTGACCAAAATGGTGAAAGGTCTGGAAACCATCAAGCCCTATAAGAAGAGACTTAGGAGATGTGTGTATTTAGCCTGCAGAAGAGAAGGTTAAGGGGTGGCATGATAGCCCTCTTTAAATGTTTGCATGGATGGCACATGGAGGATAGAGCAAGCTTGTTTTCTGCTGCTCCAGAGAAGAGGACCCAGAGCAATGGATTCAAACTACAGGAAAAGAAATTCCACTTCAACATTAGGAGGAACTTCATGAAAGTAAGAGCTGTTTGACTGTGGAACGCACTCCCTTGGAGAGTGGTGGACTCTCCTTCTTTGGAGGTCTTTAAACAGAGGCTGGATGGCCATCTATGGGGATGCTTTGATTGTGTGTTCCTGCATGGCAGAATGGGGTTGGACTGGATGGCCCTTGGGGGCTCTTCCAACTCTAGAATTCTATGATTCTAACAGCCAAAGCTCCCCCAGGTCTCACAGTTTTACTGCAACTGCTCCCTCCCAGTGGACAGTGAGGGGGACCTGAGAGGCATTTCAGTATCTCTCCATAGCTAGACTCATACAAGCCATCGTATTCCCTATTACCATGGATGGATGTGAGAGCTGGACAGTTTAAAAAGATGATAGGAAGAAAATCAATTTATTTGAGATAGTGTGGTGCTGGAGAAGAATGCTGAGGATTCCATGGACAGCCAAAAGGACAAAGGAGTGGGTCCTAGAGCATAGAATCATAGAATCATAGGGTTGGAAGAGACCACAAGGACCATCCAGTCCAACCCCATTCTGCCATGCAGGAACTCAAAATCAAAGCATCCCCAACAGACGGCCATCCAGCCTCTGTTTAAAAACCTCCAAAGAAGAAGACTCCATCGTTCTCGGAGGGAGTGTGTGTTCCACTGTCAAACAGCTCTTACTGTCAAGAAGTTCCTCTTAATGTTGAGGTGGAATCTCTTTTCTAGGAGCTTGCATCTGTTGTTCCAGGTCCTATTCTCTGGAGCAGCGGAAAACAAGCTTGCTCCCTCCTCAATATGACATCCCTGCAAATACTTAAACAGGGCTATCATATCCCTCCTTAACTGCCTCTTCTCCAGGCTAAACATACCCAGTTCCCTAAGTCGTTCCTCATAGGGATTCATGGTTTCCTCCTAATGTTGAGGTGGAATCTCTTTTCCTGTAGCTTCCATCCATTGCTCCATTGTGTCCTATTCTCTGGAGCAACAGAAAACAAGCTTGCTCCATCCTCAGTATTGACGTCCCTTCACATATTTAAACAAGGCTATCATATTCCCTCTTAACCGTCTCTTCTCCAGGCTAAACATACCCAGCTCCCTAAGTCATTCCTCATAGGGCTTCATGGTTTCCAGACCCTCTGGACACGCTCCAGTTTCCAGTTCAAACTGGAAACCTCTCTGGAAGCCAAGATGACCAAACTGAGACGGTCATACTTCGGACACATCATGAGAAGAGATGAGTCGAGATCGACTTGAGGGCAGTTAACAACAACCATCGTCGGATGCAGATTGACACCATCATATGCTGAGATTCTGGCAGATTTTAGGGGAACGTGGGACACAGCCAGGTATGAACTCCCTGCCCCTGCTCTCCACTAGCCACAAAATGGCCATTTAAAGACCCATCCTAGCAAAACTGAGTCCTGGGGAGTTGAGGGGGGAGCTGTAGCAGAGCTCTACCTACAGAAATCTCATGCTGCAGTGTACTATGTAGTAGGATCTAGATCAGGGGTAGGCAACCTTTCCCCTTTAAGGGCCGAGGGACTTCAGCTCCCAGAATCCCAGGAGCTATTGGCCAACATGGGACTATTGGCCAACATGGCTGAGGCTTCTGGGAGCTGAAGTCCCTCGGCCCTAAAGGGAAAAGGTTGCCTACCCCTGATCTAGATCTCTAATCTCATGGGAGCCCAGAACCCGCACAAGGCCTCCTGCGTGTCTTGAGCCGGCTTGGCAAGACAGAAGGACTATGTGACCTCCAGAAAACCTGGCAACCCTATTACTATTTCATATTCCATTGTTATCCTTCATGGAATGTGATGTGCTCTTTAGACATTGCCTTTCATGGAATTTTGATACGCTGGAGACCCGGAAACCATAAGAAAAAAAGCAGTGTGTGCACATTGAGAGATCTGCTACGTAAGAAGCATCAGCTTTAACTCGACTTTTTTTTCAGGAGCAAAAGGGAAACAAAAGTCTTATTTGGCAGCTGGCCTCCAAGCTGTAAACATGTACCCAATAAATCTCACCCTATAAAATGCCCCATGATATCATTTTCTCACCTGCCCAAAAGAGGATTAGACCAGAATAGCGACAAGCAAACAGCGCCTAGCATGCCGGAAGGAAAGGAGGGGGGAAACACACTCCCATCTTTATTTATAATCTTGTAAATAAGGTTTTTTCCACAGGGGCTCCCTCTCTGATGGCCCTCCTCGCCCTCCTACTACAACAATTTTAAAAATACATTTCTTTTGGCTGGAGATATATTACATTTTCAGGATATAAACAGGGGTTTCTATACATGCTCAATGAAAGGCGGCTTTGGAGGAGTGGAGCCTGTACCAGTACAGGCTGTCCAACCACTATATTTTGTTACTATAAAACAATAGTACAAGGTATAATAATAATAATAATAATAATAATAATAATAATAACTATACTACTACAACAATTAAGGGTACAGCTACACTGTAGACATAATTCAGTTTGATACTTTAAGTGCACTTTAAGTGTTCATTGACTTGCTGTAGTTCCATCTTTTGGGATCCTGGGATTTGTAATTTTGCAAGGTCTTCTCTGCCAGAGTGCGGGCGCCTCACAAAACTATAAATCCCAGGATTCTGTAGAACGGGGCCGTGGCATTTAGTGTGGGGTCAAACCTCATTGTTTCTGCAGTCTAGATGCACCCTGAAACCACGCTTTCAAAACAGTTGAGAGGAGAAAACAGGGTCTTAAAAATCAAAGAGGAAGGGAAATGGTAGAGATTATGAAATATATGGGAACAGGGTATATAGTGGATTGGTTTTAATGCAGTTGGTAGTGGGTCCAGGGAATGGCCTCTCGTTTTAAATTTCCCACAATGCCCTGGCGTGATGCAACATCGGATGGCATTGTGGGAAACTGGAAATGGAAGCTAGGGGACTCATGGATTGGACCTCTCAACCTGGAGAGGGCCCTGACGGTTTTCCAGAACATCACTTTTTCTCCTTCTCCTTTTGGCTGTCTTGAAAGAAAAGACATTTTCAAATTTAATCTGATTCCATATCCATGCTTTGGAGACAAGGCAAGGCTGTGAGGTCGTCCTATGCCGAACATACAGAAAAAAACATGGAGACGTCTCTCAAGATGCTCAAAAATGTTTTTATGAAGAAGAAGAAGAAAACTTTATTTTAAAAAGCTCATTTTTTTTTATTTTATGCTTAATTTTTCCACTAAAGAAAAAGGCTAGACTTTCAGACAACTGTAAAAACTATTATGGCTGTTACCTGAATTTACCAGATTTTTCCTTTGATCTTATTCCGCAAAGGACTTCTTTTCCCGACTTGCCCAATGGAGGAAACCGACTAGCGATATTTCTCACTGTGGAACGCATTATAATGCCTGGGATTCAGTATTGCACTTACAGATTTGTCACCTAGAGTTTGGTGTATTTGTGTGTCTATAAGTCATTCTTGACTTACGGCGACCTTAAATCAAACCTATCATGAGGTTTTCTTGGCAAGTTTCCTCAGAGCGGGTTTGCCATTGCCATCATCCAAGGGTCACCCAATGGGTTGACATGGCCAAGCTGGTATTTGAACCCTGATCACCACATATATTTTTATTTAAAAAAAAAACAACTCAATTTAAGTGAGTATCTTGAGACATGTCTCCAGTTTTGTCTGTGGATTCCATTGGATGGTCTCCGGTTTCCTCTTCCTATGGTGCATATACCATTGCCAATGGCAGGTTTTGTATGTACCAATGGCAAATTTTGCAGAGTGACCACAACTGCTTAGGTAGAACCGTCTCCATTTGGGATGACTCAACTTCTTCATTCAGCAACAGCCTAAGAAGGGTCTCTTCCTCTTCATCTGTGGCTTGGGGGTCTTGTCTCGCTTTCCAAAGCTGGAAAGATCCACAGTCATGAGGCGAGAAAGCAACCCAAGAGCCCAAGGCTATCTGTAGGAGTGGATGACATGGAGGCTGCGGCGGTTGAGTTTCTCTGGGTTATTTGATGCCATGTGAGAAAACTCCCGAAAAATGTCAAGATAGGTGGCATCTCCTGCGGGAAGAAGAAGGGAAAGAAGACACTGAGGCTCAGCTCACCAGCCTTTTCAAACGGAAACAAGAAGGCATCAAGAACGCAAACAATAAGAGAGCTGTGTGATAGTAACAGTTGAATGGCCCAGTATACATCAAAAATATCTGCTTTGTAAATATTAACAAATATAGGGGGGTTGCAGACTGCCAGAAATAGTGCAAATTGAGTCCACTTGAAGGGTTAGGGTTAGGGTTAGGGCAGGGGTAGGCAACCTTTCCTCTTTAAGGGCCGAGGGACTTCAGCTCCCAGAAGCCTCAGCCATGTTGGCCAATAGTCCCATGTTGGCCAATAGCTCCTGGGATTCTGGGAGCTGAAGTCCCTCGGCCCTTAAAGGGGAAAGGTTGCCTACCCCTGGGTTAGGGAATCATGGGAACTGTATTTTATTGTGGCACCAGAGCTCTCTGACAGAGAAGGCTCAATGTCTCAGAAAAAAAACAATTCCCATAATTCCCTAGCACTAACCCCAACCCTTAAAGTGGACTCAATTTGCACTATTTCTGGCAGTCTGCAACCCCCCCATAGTCATCCCACTTATTTCATGGAGTTCTCACTCACGTTCCTCCTATTTCGCAGACAGATAAAATGGCGCACGCACCCAGGGCCATGCACAGGAGCGTGCGGCCATTAAAAACAATGGGGCTTGGATATTTGCTATATTTCTGATTCACCTCCATGGGTGGGTTTGGAACAGATCCCCGCAAATTGGAAGGGATGACTGTATTGTTAAAATAGCAATCTTTTCTTTATTGCAATAAAATTTGGGGAATTTAAAGTAGTAAGATTACATGAATAATTTTGAAAGACCACTTTGGGGGAAACGTCCATAAAGCAAAAGGATGTTAGAATATTACAAAGACAATAACCAAACAGAAGTTAAAGAAGAAAACAATATGTAACAACATATAGACAGGGTATGTCAGTATTGAATTAAAGTTGATATTGAGAAATAAAATATTACAAAGACAATCACAAAATAGACGTTAAAGAAGAAAACAATATGTAACAACATGTAGACAGGATATGTCAGTATTGAATTAAAGTTGATATTGAGAAATAGCCAGATTGATATTCATGTATAAATCATTACTCTGCTGTTTGAATATATGTAAATCTTTTTTTTAATAATGTAATATATTTATGCTATAATAAAAAAATTAAAAAATAGCAATATTTTAAATATTTTTAGAGGGCGAGGAGGCCTTGTAACTATGCAACTAACTTTCATAGAATCATAGAATCATAGAGTTGGAAGAGACCACAAGGGCCATCCAGTCCAACCCCCTGCCATGCAGGAACTCCCAATCACTTTGTAATCAAGGAGATTATCTCATGGCTTTTTTCCTCTGGCCATTGGCTGAGACCGTGTCAAAATGGATGTTATCGCACCGCTTTGTTGTGACTTAAAAAAAAACTAGCCACATTCAAATTATATTGTGAAATTACAGTATCATGCACACAGTCTAAATGCATTTACATATACATAGGAGATTATCGCAGGGCTTTTTTCCTCAATTTGGGCATGAATTGAGACCGTGTAAAAACGGATGTTGTCGCACAGATTTGTGCCCAGATCGGAGGCATCCCGTACCCGATCGGGACTTCTCCCGTACTGAGCGATAAACACATAAGAATTGTTTTTAGCTCAGTATGGGATAAGTCTCGATCGGGTACAGGATGCCTCCGATCTGGGCACAAAGCTGCGCAATAACATCCGTTTTTACACGGTCTCAGCCCATGCCCAGGTCGAGGGGAAAAGCCAGTGTGATAATCTCCTAATTTTCACACTACAGAATTACAATGATATGATTCCATTTTAAGTGCATGGTTCCAATCTTTAGAATCCTGGGATTTTTACTTTAGGAAGAGGTGTTTAGAATTCTCATGCAGGAAGCTCTAGTGCCTCCCCTAAGAACAGACCCAAGAATTTAGGGGTGTGTGTATTGAGATAATAATAATAATAATAATAATAATAATAATAATAATAATAATAATATATTTCTATACCGCCCTATGGCGAACCAATCTGGGCAGTTTACAACAATTAAAAGAACAATAAAGATATAGTATAGTACAGGGGTAGGCGCAACCTTTCCCCTTTAAGGGCCGAGGGACTTCAGCTCCCAGAATCCCAGGAGCTATTGCCCAACTTGGGACTATTGGCCAACATGGCTGAGTCTTCTGGGAGCTGAAGTCCCTCGGCCCTTAAAGGGGAAAGGTTGCCTACCCCTGCACTGGTGTTTTAATGGAGTGCCAGCATGGTGTAGTGCAGGGGTAGGCACCCTTTTCCCTTTAAGGGCCGAGGGACTTCAGCTCCCAGAATCCCAGGAGCTATTGGCCAACATGGGACTATTGGCCAACATGGCTGAGGCTTCTGGGAGTTGAAGTCCCTCGGCCCTTAAAGGGGAAAGGTTGCCTACCCCTGGTATAGTAGCTTGATATACTATGGTATAGTAGCTTGAGTGTTGGACAATGACTCTGGAGACTGGGGTTCGATTCCTGACTCTGCAATGAAACCCACTGGGTGCCCTTGGGCAAGTCACACTCTCTCAGGGGAAGGATTCAAAGATATAGCCATGTTTGTCTGTAGAATCAGCATGTAGAGAGATCCTGTAGCACCACTGAGACTAATGGAAGGAAAGAAATTGGCAGCATGAGCTTTCCAAGACTTCCAAATGCATCTGAAGAAGTAGACTTAAATCTAGGAAAGCTCATGCTGCCAACTTTCTTTCAGTGAATCTCAAAGGTGCTACAAGATCTCTCTCCATACTATTGCATCTGTGGAAGCAGACTTAAGTCTAGGAAGGCTCATGCTGCCAACTTCTTTCTTTCAGTGAGTCTCGAAGGTGCTACAAGATCTCTCGACAATACTCTCTCAGGGGAAGGCAATGGCAACCCCCCTCTGTACAAATCTTGCCAAGAAAACCCTATGTACAAATTATGAGAACCTTAGGGTCACCATAAGTTGGAAAGAACTTGAAAGGACACAACAACGACAAATGGGAGTGTGTGCAAAATGAGGGATTGCCCTCCAAAATAAGAATTATGCCCTTTCCGAATGAAATTTTCCTTCTGTGTCCAAATGCTGAGCACTGCAGTAAGCTTCAGTTCAGCATTTGAACAACACTTTGGCATCCAAAGGAAGACTTCTAAGTGCAAATGATTTTCAGTGCTTCACTCTTCTATGCTAGAAATGACACGGTCTCTCTAGGAATATCTAGGTCCTCAGGCCCAGATCTGTAGGAAGTTGACCATGGAGTCATGCTGGAGGACCTAGAAATTCCTAGGGGAAAAAAAGAACACTTCTTGCAGCATTTATAGGTCCTCCAGTACAATGCTATGGTCAGCTTTGACTAGCTGAATAAAAAGGGTGCCCAGCAATGGCTCCGCTTCCTCTTGGAGAGAAGTGACCAAAGGGTTCTGTCCTGGACCCAGTTTGCTATTCAACATCTTTATTAACACTTGGATGAAAGAAGAGTGGGTATGCTTATCAAATTTGCAGATGGCACCAAATTAGGAGAAGTAACTAAGGGCCTCGGCAGACGGCTAATAGGGCCGTCTCCGAGACCCGGAAGAGGAGGGGCAGCCGCACGCGCGGCGTCCCTTCCTCTTCCTGAGGTCGTCCTCAGAGCTTCCGGCCCTCCGGACGGACGGCGCTCCGGGGATGACCTCCCTCTGCAGCAACCGGATGCGCTGCGGAGGATAAGTCAGGGAAAGTGCACCCTACGCGTTTAGGGCGCACTTTCCCTGTCTTGTGGAAGGAGTGCTGATTTTGCGCTCCTTCCAGGGACGCCGCAGGAGCGCCGCGGTCCGGCTGCCGAGGTCCCGCGGCGCTCTAGGGTCCCCGACGCCCTGGTCTGCATCCCCCCTTATACCCCAGAGGACAGCATGAAAATTCAAAATGACCTGAATAGATTAGAAAGCTGGGCCAACGCTAACAAAATGAATTTCAGCACAAAGAAATGTAAGGTATTACACTTAGGTAGAAATATTGAAATGCCTAGATATAGGATGGGAGACACCTGGCTTAACGCGACTTATACGTGTGAAAGGGATCTAGGAGTCCTAGTAGACCACAAGTTGAACATGAGTCAAGTGTGATGCAGCAGCTAAAAAAGGCCAATGTAATTTTAGGCTGCGTCAATAGAAGTATAGTATCTAGATCAGGGGTAGGCAACCTTTCCCCTTTAAGGGCCGAGGGACTTCAGCTCCCAGAAGCCTCAGCCATGTTGTCCAATAGTCCCATGTTGGCCAATGGCTCCTGGGATTCTGGGAGTTGAAGTTCCTCGGCTCTTAAAGGGGAAAGGTTGCCTACCCCTGATCTAGATAAAGGGAAGTCATAGTGCCAGTCTATTCTGCTTTGGTCAAGCCTCGTCTGGAATAAGACTGTGTCCAGTTCTGGGCACCACAATTCAAGAAGGATGTGGAGAAGCTGGAGCGTGTCCAAAGGAAGGCAACTAAAATGGTGAAGGGTCTGGAAACCAAGCCCTATGAGGAACGACTTAGGGAACTGGGTATGTTTAGCCTGGAGAAGAGATGGTTAAGAGGTGATATGATAGCCTTGTTTAAATATTTGAAGGGATGTGATATTGAGGAGGGAGCAAGCTTGTTTTCTGCTGCTCCAGAGACTAGGACCCGAAACAATGGATGGAAGCTACAGGAAAAGAGATTCCACTTCAACATTAGGAAGAACTTCCTGACAGTAAGAGCTGTTTGACAGTGGAAGATATTCCTTGGAGTGTTGTGGTGTCTCCTTCTTTGGAAGTCTTTAAACAGAGGCTGGATGGCTATCTGTTGGGGATGCCTTGATATTATGCTCCAGCATGGTCTAATGGGGTTGGACTGGATGGCCCTTGGGGTCTCTTCCAACTCTATGAATCCATGGTTCTATGAAGAGTCAAAGCCACAAATGTGGAGGACAGACTGTAGTTGTGTAGTGTGATAGAGCCTTCAGTTGTTTGGGAGATGACTTCAGAAAGATTCCTGTTCTTCCCTTCATATATGCAGCAACCAGCTCAAACTAAAACCAAGCGGAGGGGTTTAGGACAGAAGGTTCACGTCGATGGCACATGCCTCCGAGGAAGAACATTCTGTCCCACAGAAAGACAGAGATTGCCACATTTAAGCAAACCGACAGTGACCCATCTGGTCTGACATCCTATTTGTGACACCTGACCATGATGGATGTGTGTGCGTGTGTTTTACGGGGAGAAAAAAATAATCACATTTTATTTTTATTTTTAACTCCTCAGTTTTGTAGGCTCCTAACCTTTTGAGCTGGATGGGGCACAACGAGAAGCAACCAGAAGGATCACAGGATTGGAGCACCTCCTTTAGGAAAGCGTCTTTTGAATTTGGAAAGAAGAACTAAGGGGAGGGTAAACATAGCGAATGATTATTAAAGCAACTACATAACTCTAACCAGCCATTTATTGTAGCTAATAAGCAACCATACTTCTGATTTATTAGGGGCATTTATAGGCTGCTTTTTCTCCAATAGGTTCAATAGGGTAAACATAGCGATGATTATTAAAGCAACTATATAACTCGAACTAACTAACTAACATAGCAAATACGCAACCATACCTCTGATTTATTAGGGGCATTTATAGATTGGTTTTTCTCCAATAGGTTCAATAGAACTAATGGAAAGGTAAACATAGCAAATGATTATTAAAGCAACTAGTACGTAACTCTAACCAACCATTTATTGTAGCTAATAAGCAACCATACTTCTGATTTATTAGGGGCATTTATAGGCTGCTTTTTCTCCAATAGGCTCGAAATGGTGTGTATAGCTTTCCCCCTTATCCTCACAACAACAACCCTGAGAGGTAGCTCCTATGAGGCTGAGAGAGAGTCACCTAGTGGGTTTCACAGCTCAGTGGTGACTTGAACCTGGATAGCTAGTATTCCCCCAGAGCTCCTTTCCTTTTCCTCGACACGAGGAGCAAAAACAGAATAAGCTTAAAACGGCCTTTTCCAAATAAGCTTGAGTGTTGTTGTTGTTTTATTTTTATTAACCAAATTTTTATTAATCAAATAAAATCAATCTTAATTATTTTTATCAATCAAATAAATCAATCTTAATTAAAATTATATATTATTATTATTTGTTTTGATTAATTATTTGCTTAATATTCTCTGTCCCCTTCATTCATTTTGTATGGACTTATATCCTTCCTTCTTCAGGGTCACACCCAGTGATGCTAAATAAAAACAAGACAACTTCCAACTCAAAAACAAGATCAACTGTTCAAACAAAATTAAATTAAAATCCAAATGTAAAAGAATTGAAAACACAATTTAAACTATGTTTCTTGGCGCAGCACCCCAGATGGTAAGAGCGCCAGTAGCTGCTCAATTGCTCAAAACCTGCCATGTATTTCAGAGAGGGTTAAATCCATCAGGAGGACAGCAGAGAGGAGGCCATCTGAAATGCTCTTAAAAAATAATTCCCGAGGCCCTACATCAATCATTCACCCAATGGGTCTCTGAGGGCTCATTCCCACTAGGATTTAAAGTGGATTGCAGATTATGTCCGTCGTTCCCACTTGATACCAGTTCCGATCCTACTGTGTTCGGTTTCAATCGCGATGAAGCGAGGCAAACGCAAATGAACTGCTCTTTTCTAGATGGTCTGGTTTAATAATCCGCTCTCTTACCCCTAGCTGCTACTGTTTGTTGTTTTGTTTTACGATTTTATTTTTTGATGCTGTCTTTAATACCATTCTAGTTTAATCTATTTTTAAGGGGTGGGAGGGTTAGGGGGGGTATTTGGTGATGTGTTTTACCCTTGTATTGTTTTAATCTGTTGTACGTCGCTCCGGTTGCTTTGCAGAGGGACAAGTTAGAAATAAAATTTATTATTATTATTATTCTGACACTAGTTTTTGGGCGGTTCTTTTGAAAAGACCCGAATCCAAACTGTGTTCAATAAGTGGGAACAACAGGTCTGATTCACAGGGAGGGGGGCTGTGTTGGCTCTTGCCAGCTTCTCTCATCCAGCCCCGGTGCTCTGGTGCCGTTCTTGGGGGCGCAACCGCAGGGCACCATCTTGGGTGGCTCCTCTCTTGTGGTGATCCCACGGCCGCTTTTCTCCGGGCACCGATGGGCTTAGAGTCACCTCTGGAGGGGACAACAAGGAGAAGAAGGCAGAGGAGGGCCCAGGAGGACTCCGGCTGGGCTCTCCGGTTGAGGCAGCCAAGGGAGAGTCAAGGGGGGTGGGTATTGGGTGTGAATTTTATATGATGTAATTTTTATCATCTGTAAGCCACCTCGATTGGTTTCAGAGGGGCAGGGTATTAAATAAATTATTATTATTATTATTATTATTATTATTATGGCCAGTAGCCTGGAGAGGCCTGGCCTGGGGCCCAGGAATGCTGTGGCTGGGCTCTCCGGTTGAGTCAGCCAAGAGTGGGCCGGAACCAGGGGCCTGGAGAGGTCTGGAGAAGTCCAGGAGCACTCTGTCTTCACGGAGGGGTGGCCAGACTCCCCAGTTGAGGCAGCCAAGAGTGGGTCAGGACCAGAGGCCTGGAGAGGCCTGGAGAGGCCTGGGAGCACTCCATCTTCATGGAGGGTTGGCCAGACTCCCCAGTTGAGGCAGCCATGGGTGGGTCGGGGCAAGGAGGAGGAGAGGGAGATGGAGCGCCACCACCACCGCTACCACCATGGATAGAGAGGGTCCCCCCCAAGGGTTCTGGTGAGCAGTGGCAAGGTGAGGGGTGCACCGGAGGGCAGCCCATCTGAAGGAGGCAGAGGAGCCTCCGGGGCCCATGCCTTCCCGTCATGCCACTACACAGCCTCTATTGTCGTTGCGTGCCTTCAAGTCCGCCGTGGGTTTTTCTTGACATGGTTTGTTCAGAAGGAGTTTGCCTTATCTTTCCTCCTCTTCCTCTCTCCGGGGCAGCCGTTCTTCCTCCCTCCCTCTCAAGTGTGAACGACAAAAGGGGAGTAATAGGGGAGTAAACTGCCCCGGAGAGGATCGATCCCCAAATAACCCGGTTTCCACACTGGGTTATTTTGTAATGGGAATGAGCCCTGAGAGTGGTGGGAGGAACTGAAAAGAATCATGGCAGAGCTGCCATTTTTCAGTCCAGTATCTGCCCAAAGATTTATATTTGATCAATATAAGATAATATTCAAATATAGTATATGGTTTTGAAAGCACCTAACAGAAATTCAGGCAATTCTTCTCTGGTTTCTAGAAGGATGGAGTGAAACGCACAGAAGAAAAGTATTAAATACTATTGCTCTGCAGAGGGGCGGGATATAAATAAATATTATTATTATTATTATTATTATTATTAGTTCCCATCTTTTTTTAGCTGCTCTGAATTAAAAGAAAAAGATGGGCTGGAATTCAGTATGAGACGTACATCTTTGTGAGAGGATTTAACAGGTGCAAGAACTAGGACCAAGCAATTTCTCATTGTCCGTATCCACCTAGGGATTGCCGTAATGCCGTTACCTATGGGCATCTCTTGCACCATGCTTGAGTGACTGATGCACCTTGGCCCAATAAAAACCGGCACCAAAATACATCAGGATGCCCCTCAATGCACATCTGGACATGGGTTAGAAAGTGCTGGAGCACAACAGGAGCACCAAATGAAGCTCCTGGTGCATTGATGAAGGTGGGACTTTGCTTGACATCAGTGGCCAACCCTGGCATATTTGGGGTTACTTCGTGGCTGACCCTTTGGCTTTAACTTTCAGCTCTGCCCTCTGATGTACCTGCCTCCCCTTTGGCAGCTGCTCAGGAGCCAGCTGCCAAAAATTAGGAAACCTCCCTGCCATCCCACTCTGGATCTTCCTACCATTTGGACAGTAGATGCTAGCCGACCCTCCTCTTTGCTCTCTTCCTACCTTTGGATCTGGAGGGCAGGGTCTTTTTAATAGATGGGTGCAGGCGCGGTACTTTTTTCTTCATTATTATGTTTCAATGGGTTTAAATTGGCTGTGTTTTGAATAGGATCATATGTTGTTGTTGTTTTTAAAACATTCAGATTGGTTTTTAGCTGTATTTTTTAAAATCTATGTTGTAAGCCCCCTTCAGTCTCATATTGGGAGAAAGGTGGGATAAGGATGGAAGGGGTGGGGAAGGGAAGAGAAGAGAAAGGCATTGTCCTCAAATAAGACCACCACCACCCCCAATTACATTAAATATCCCTTCATTCCCCAAATTTCTAGCATTACAAAAACCTGACACCTCAGTTGAGCATTTAGAAACACAGGCCAGAATCTTGTTGAGGACCTACATCTTTGTAAGTGGACTTACATCAGCCAGAATTAGAATCAGACATGCCTGCAATGTTCATATCCATTCAAGGGCTGCTGCTATCTTACTGTTATGTCACTATGCAAGAGGGCCAGCAAAATAACCAGTGTTCTTTGGGACTGATGCACAACAGCACCCATGAACATTAGTCCTCTTGTGCATCAGTCCTCTTGTGCATCGGTCCCACCATTCATTGAAACACCAGCTAGGAAGTGCCAATGCACATCAGGACACTCTTACCCGTGTCCTGTTATGCATCTTTGCAATTCACTAACAAGGTTTACTAGCAGCTCTACTAAACAGCTTTGTTGTTGTTGTTAACTGCCTTCACGTTGGTCTCGATCCATGGCGGTGACCCTATGGACGCGACATCTCCAGGCCCCCCTGTCCTCTCCTGCTCTGCCCAGCTCCTGCAAACTCATATTCGTGGTCTCTTTAATAAAGTCCAGCCATCTAGCATGTGGCCTTCCTCTCCTTCTACTTCCCTCCACCTTTCCCAACATTATTGTCTTTTCCAACAATTCATGCCTTCTCAAGATGTGTCCAAAGTACAACAGTTTCAGTTTGGTCATCTTGGCTTCTTCCAGGGAGGTTTCCAGCTTGATCTGTTCTAGGACCCATTTCTTTGTCCTTTTGGCTGTCCATGGGATCCTCAGCACTCTTCTCCAGCACCACATTATCTTAAAGGAGTTGGTTTTCCTCCTATCTTCTTTCTTGACCGTCCAGCTCTTCCATCCATCCATGGGAATAATAGGGAATACAATGGCTTGTACGATCCTGACTTTTGTGCTGAGTTGTATGTCTTTGTATTTTAGGATCTTTTCTAGTTCTTTCCTAGCCACCCTCCCCATTCTTAATCTTCTCCTGATTTCCTGGCTACAGTTCCCATTTCTATCAATGTTTGATCCCAGGTATGAGAATTCTTTTACTATTTCTATTTCCTCATTGTCTAGTTTGAATGTGTGTAAGTTCTTTGTGGTCATTATTTTTGTTTTCTTTATGTTCAGCATTAAGCCTGCCTCTACACTTTCTTCTTGGATCTTCCTTAGTAGGTGTTCCAGGTCTGTGAGGTTTTCTGCTAGTATTTTGGTGTCATCTGCATATCATAGATTGTTGATATTCCTTCCTCCTATTTTCACTCCTCCTTCTTCTGTGTCCAAGCCTGCTTTCCTTACAATATATTCTGCATATAAGTTGAACAGATCGGGTGAAAGGATGCAGCCTTGTCTGACTCCTTTGCCATTTGGGAACCATCCTGTTTCTCTATATTCTGTTCTGACAGTAGCCTCTTGTCCTGAGTACAGATTCCTAAGGTTCCTAAACAGCTAAGTATACATAAAGTTATGTAACATAGATAGTGATAGAGGTTCCTGGCCACAATTTCAACATTCAAAGGAAAAGGAGCAAGCAGATGTGAACAAAGCTAATATAAAAGTTCTAGAAGTGAATGGTTGTCAATGTCTCACTTTTTGCAATGCCAAAATGTTGGGGACTGAAGAAAAATTTCATTGGAGAGGTAGAATCATAGAATCATAGAGTTGGAAGAGACCCCAAGGGCCATCCAGTCCAACCCCCCCTTCTGCCGTGCAGGAACTCCCAATCAAAGCATCCCTGACAGATGGCCATCCAGCCTCTGCTTAAAGAAGCTGGAAGAATTCTTATTTGAGGAGCAAGGCTCTCAGTCCCCTCGCCCCCATAGCTGCAACTCTGAAGACAGCTCCATTCAAGAAAATGTCAGCCAACTGATAACTTTGGGTTTAGGATAAGGCAGAAGAGTAGTTCTGTTTCATTCTTTTCTTTTTCATACTCTGAATGAGTAGCTACCTAGGGCACAGCTGAGATCCCCCAGTGGATAAGGCTGACTTTTATTTATTTTATTTTTCAAAGATTCCAGGATGTTCTTTGAGCAAAACGTCAACCTTTTGATCCAGTGTTCCCTTTCTAGAGTGCTGCTTAGAAGTGCCAAAGGTAGAAGTGCTCCTAGCTACCCCAAATGACATTGGCCGATCAATGTAGGTTCCATCCTGGGTTCCCTCTTCCTCATCACCTATGAGGAACATTTTAACTATTGGCAAATTTATTATAATATATGCATATAAGTATAATCATTAGGGTTCTCCCCCCCTCCCCGCGCTTGGTGTTGCAAACACTGAAATGTTCAGATTTCAGATGACAGGGAGCCTGGGACATGTCTATGTCTCAGATGGCCTAATCCTTTGGGAAAATTGCAGCTCCTAGTTTCCCCGGTTTCAGAAATACTGGAACATTTCCAAGACATATCAGAACTTGAGAAGAACAATCAAGAAAATGTCAGCACAGAGATGAGCATCAAGTGCACCAAATTTCTGTTCCAGATCTATTTACATATGAGCTCATAAAACACTACCCCACTACCATCAATATTTAGGTTGGCATCCTCTTCGGTATTTACAAGATTGCAACGTTATGATCTCATAACTTAGGGCCTTTGCAGACTGCCATAAACAGTGCAAACTGAGTCCACTTTAACTGCCCTGGCTCAGTGCTAGGGAATCATGGGAACTGTAGTTGATTGCGGCACCAGAGCTCTCTGACAGAGAAGGCTCAATGGACGTTATCACACGGGGGAAATCTGCTGGTTAATCCCCACAAATCCCAAACAGAAACTGGATTTGTGCCTCACGATTTCGCACGACGTCGCACAGAAACTGGACAGAAACTGGTGTTATCCGAGATCTTTTGAAATTCGGTAGTTTTGAGGAAATGCAATTGCGAAATTAAGTTAATTTCGCATTTACCGTAATGTGAAAAGCAAAAGCGCATTTGGGAGCATTTCCCTGCTGTTGCCATTGTTCCAGCGAGCATTCCTCTATCTGCGCATGTGCAAGAAGATAATTTCTAGTACATTTACGGGCTTTTCTCACTTGTGTGTGAACGTTAAATGCGCTTACTGTAAATTCGCAATGAACGTAATTACGTGTGAAAGCCATTTGCGGAATCAAGGTTTATTTTCGGTTCATTTTCGGAATAATAATAATAATAATAATAATAATTTTTATTTATAGCCCGCCTCTCTGACAACCAATCGAGGCGGGTTACACAAGTTAAAATAGACAATGTAAAACAATCCCAACCCTAATCCCTCCTCCCACCCCCTTAAAACAGTGTTAAACAGGAATGCCTCATTTCCACTTTATTATCGCTTTCTGGCCCACGTGTGATAACGTCCAATGTCTCAGAAAAAAACACAGTTCCGATGATTCCCTAGCACTGAGCCAGGGCAGTTAAAGTGGACTCAATTTGCACTATTTCTAGCAGTCTGCAAAGGTCCTTAGTCACTGGCCAAATGTGACACCCCAGCCCATCTTTTCATCCTGGCAGTGCCCCAACTGAAGGGTCATCAAGGTCCTTAAGATCAGGGTGCTGGGAGATGATCTCTGGGTGCTTTGAGACAGGCAGCTGTGGCACAACCCAAGGGGTCTCTCCAGATGCCTGTCTCAATGTGCCCCCAAGACTGGGACAGTGCTGTAGTTGTCATTTCCCAGTTTCCCAAACTGCAGTGCTTTGGAAACTCTGCATTCAGAGTGCTACCTGGTTTAAGAAGTAGAGTAATGGGGCAGTTGTGACAATGGAGGTCCATCTTGGTAGGTAGGTCTGAAAATGAGGATCTCAGCCCAAGTTTGTAAACTCCACGGGTGAGTGGTCTGCCCTAAAGCACCAATGAATCTTGATGCACATTATCCTGCTAGCAGCTTAATAATATAGGTTTTTGTGGGTTTTTCGGGCTGTGTGGCCATGTTCTAGAAGAGTTCCTTTCTGACGTTTCGCCAGCATCTGTGGCTGGCATCTTCAGAGAATGCTGGAATAGATACCCACTCTCTTCCATGCCAGCATTCTCTGAAGATGCCAGTCTCAGATGCTGGCAAAACATCAGAAAGAAACTCTTCTAGAACATGGCCACACAGCCCGAAAAACTCACAAAAACCTATGGATGCCGGCCATGAAAGCCTTCGACTTCACAGCTTAATAATATGCAAATAATGCCATACATATATTATTTTAGATTCATAAATTACAACTTTCAGAAAAATTCCAGGATGGTGCATGGTTGTCCCTAATTGTCTTTGGGTGCACCCACTGCCAGTTAGGATCAATTCTATTGCTTTTCTTTTTTCTCAGGTGATTTCCATCCCATTTTGTGAGTAAAGTGCAGGTTTTGGCAAGTTCTTTTCAAAAACGAATGGAACCAAATTCCCTGCCATCTCCATGGGTGAAATTCAATAGATATGTTTATTCTCAGTATGGAGACAACCAAGTGGTCCCTGGCTGTCATGTAGCTGTTAAAGCTGAGGAACCCATCAGGAAAAAAAGGAGTGGCAAGGCTAATTCAGCACCATTGCATGAATCATAGAATCATAGAGTTGGAAGAGACCACAAGGGCCATCTAGTCCAACCCCCTGCCATGCAGAAACTCCCAATTAAAGCATTGGAATGCATGCTCCAAAGACAGATTTTTTAAAGATGTTTTAAGAGTTAAGCACCATCTGGATGGGCAAATCTGTCATTTCGCTCTCTCCCATATTCAATTTACTTTACTCTCAAGTTTGCGTCATGGGTTGCATAAAGACACCCGCAAACTTTGGAAAGTTCTTATTTTTTTTTTTAAAAAAAATATGCCAAACAATTCATCCAAAAAATATGCCAGACAATTCATCCATAATGTGAGCCTCCAGAATACCTGCATGAGATTTCAAAGAGGATTGTCAAGGTTAACCCTGAGAGCCAAATGGTTGTGTCCAATTGTGCTTTTCCTCTCTGAAAGGCGACGAAGAGCAATCCTATTGTCTTTTCCCCAGGATGAAAGATACATGAAGAAAAGCAAGGGACAGGGATGGAGGAATGCTCTGGAGCAAGAAAGGTGGGATGAGGCTCCTGTCAGTGCCAGTCTTTTGCACAGTTCCCTGCTTCCTCACCTCTGTCGCATTTTAGCCTATCTGTCATCCTGCAACGAAGGAGAAATCCGGGATTTACTGCTTCAACTGACCCAGCTGGCAAGGACCTTTTTTAATCCTGTCAATCCAGGACTTTCTAGGTTTTCCGGGACAAATGGCAATTTGTCCTATTTAGCTTGTTTTTAGAAGCAAGAATTAATCATTCCAAATTTTTGTCCCCACTGAGATAGCCAGAAATTCTGCACAGTTTTTAGTTATTTTGGATTTGGGGACACTTTGGGTGGGGGGGGGGTGACTTGATGTGCCAGATTCTTGGATTTGGGGACACTTTGGGGGTGTGTGGGGGGTGACTTGATGTGCCAGATTCTTGGATTTGGGGACACTTTGGGGGTGTGTGTAGGGGGGTGACTTGATGTGCCAGATTCTTGCCCAGGCTTGCTCTGGTTGAAGAAATATGGCTCACACATATTGGACTGGATGGCCCTTGTGGTCTCTTCCAACTCTATAATTCTTTGATTCTATGATTCTATACAACTCCCTCTTTGCAAGTCGATGCAGCATGTTTTGTCAGTGGGCGAATAGGACTTAGGTCTACACAAGCAGCTTCGTGAAATACAGTGGGACCTCCTAATAATAATAATAATAATAATAATAAAATTTATTTATATCCTGCCCCTTTGAGGTCAATCGGGGCGGCTAACAACAATAAAACGATACAAAAAACGAACAAGATCTAATTCCCCCCCCCCTCTTAAAAAGTTATTAAATCAATTCCAGTTATCTGAGGACTTACCATCCATGGATTTGAGCATCCATAGATGGCAACTGTGGGGGGGAAGGAGAAGGAGGAGAAGAAAGGGGCAGGGTGGCGCAAGATGGGAGGAAGAGGAGGAGGAGGAGGAAGGTGCGGTGTGGTGGGAGGAAGAGGAGGAAGAGGAAGGCAAAGCAAGGCGTGAGAAGGAGGAAGAGGAGGAAGAGGAAGGTGGGAGGAAGAGGAGGAGGAGAAGAAGGAGGAGGCGGCTGGGAAGAGGTGAAGAAGAACAGGAGAAGGAAGGAGAAAGCGGCAGGGGAGAAGAGGAGGAGGAGGCCAAAGTGCCATTGTCTTCAATGGTGGCATGGCCGCATGACCACTGAAGTCAATAGGACTTGAGCATCCATGGATTTGGGCATCCATGGGGGGGATCCAGAACAGATCCCCCACAGATACCAAGGGCCCATTGTACTCAAACTGGGATCATTTGGGTTTCTGATCCAAACCCTCAAATGCGCAGCTGAGGTCGCACAATCCCAGTCTTGCATAAGCCTGCTCTCAGCAGTAGAAGCCAATTGGGTATGGCAGCATGAGGGCTGTTCCTCACTGTTAAGAACCCTGTTTTGCATGCATTTTGATCTCAGGTTCAAGCCTTGGCATTTCCAGGTAAGGCCAAGGAAGACTCCTCCATGAAACCCTGAGATCCATCAGAGTCTACATGGGCCAAATGAAGCGGTTTCCCTATGTCCTCACCACAACCTGATGCAGGACTAAGTCCCCAATTTGAGTGCGAATTGTCCTCATGACGTAAGTTCAGTTCCACACTTAATCCGCTCTTCCCTCCTCTCCAAGTTGTTGTTTTAAAAAAGAAAACTTACTTTTTGCTCCAGATTTTGCAGGAAAATCCAGAGTGTGCTCCATAGTGACGTTGGGCGGCTGTTTACACATGCATCCTGGTGTGATGCGAGGCACTCTGCTATATGATCAATGCTGGTCACTTTGCTTCTGACCTTAGAGGAAGCAACTCGCACCAATGGCACCAGCACCGAATGACACAATAGGGATGTGTGCGTAGACGGCCGCCTGGCATCGCTATAGAGTACAGAGGTAACAGGGAAATCCAGGGCAGCTCTGGAGCCAAAATACTCTGGGAGCAGCTCCAAATATTCTGGCCAGTGTAGACAAGCTCCTAGACTAGAGCCGGAGAAATGGGTGGCTTTCAATGGTTCTTAAACCACAGCCATCATTGGCCTTGCTGCTATGGCCAATTGTTTGGGGTTGTGGAAGCTGTAAAGCAAAGTATTGGAAGTCAAGGACGCAGCAGTATGGATACTAAAGAATGAGAATAATTATTAATTCCATATAAAGTGCTTTTATCTTTTCAAATTCCGATTTGCGGGGGATCCATTCTGGACCATCACCCCCGCAAATTGGAAATATCACCAATTTTCAAGTCCCCGTTGTTTTCAATTGGTGTGGTTTTTTTTCCTGCCTAAGTGCAGTACCTTACATTTCTCCGTGTTAAAATTCATTTTGTTAGCTTTGGCCCAGCTTTCTAACCTGTTCAGGTCATTTTGAATTTTGATCCTGTCCTCTGGGATATTAGCTATGGCTCCTAATTTGGTGTCATCTGCAAATTTGATGAATGTAATAAACTCTATTATTTCGTCCAAGTTGTTGACAAATATGTTGAATAGCACTGGGCCCAGGACAGAATCCTGTGGTCACTTCTCTCCAAAATGAAGGAGAGGAGCCATTGCTGGGCATCCTTTGTATTTGGCCAGTCAACTAATTACAGATCCATCTAACAGATGCATATCAGCCAGCTTCTCTTTATGGCATAGTAAAAGCAATGTCTATCCCTTGTTTCAGGAAGAAAAATGTCTCAGCCTCCCCCTGTATTTAATATATATATTTATCCACTGAATTCAATAGGGCTTACTCCCAAGGCTGGTAAGCAGCATGGGTTTGCAGGGTAAGTGACTCCTTGGTCAAATGCAGCAAGATACTATGTTCAATACTTCAGAAATCCAGGAATTGACACATACACCCTTGCGGCGTTTAGTCAGAACTGGGAAAAATGTGGATGCAACAACTGTGAGGTTAATTCAGGGCTCGGAGGGTCAATGACAACTATTATGTTAGTCCCATAAGTCATAAATGATCACTACATTTTTGTAGCGGCCTTGGATTACTCTAGATTTTGTCCCCAGGTTGGAAGGTTAATATAGGAAAAATAAGTTTAAAAAAAGAGGCAAAGAAGAGATCGCGACATAAATAACAAGAGGCAAAGCAGGAGGAGGTAAAAGACTTTACTCTAGATTTTTTTATTTTATTTATTAACAGTGTTTCAAGAGACGATAGAAGGAAAGGGGAGGTAAAGAGGGTGGGCAGTAAGACACCAGAGCAGCAGAGTTTTTCAAGGGTTTTTCCTCTCGGTGAGCCTGTTTGCGTGCCGGAATTGTCCGTATTGTTTTTGTTAAAATCATACAAAGAGAAATCATATACAAAGTGTTTTGGAGTCCATAGGCATTCCTCAGTAAAGAGAGGGACAGAAGAACAGGGTAGTTTTGGAGGAAGGGGGCAAAGAACCAGTGTAACAAAGATTGTACAGTCAAAGCAGGTCAAAGTGACAGAGGAGCTGTTAATATGCTGGAATATATATACAGAGAGTGTCAGTTTCACACAGAGAGGTCCCCTTAATCCAACCAACCATCCAACCCACCCATCTTCCCCAACCCCGGCATATTCTTGTCATTGCAGAGCCTGTCAAAAACCAAAAATGCACCTCTCCGCTTCAGCATACCCTCCAAATTTCACCGATGAAAACTGGGGTGCGTGCGGCAAAGCAAGAGCGTGGTCAAGATGGGAAAGGTTATTCATAGAATCCTAGAGTTGGAAGAGACCCCCAAGGGCCATCCAGCCCAACCCCATTCTGCCATGCAGGGACTCAAAATCAAAGCATCCCCGGCAGATGGCCATCCAGCCTCTGTTTAATTGATGCCCCAGTTTTCTAATCTATTTGTATTTTGATCTTGTCCTCTGGGGTATTAGCTAACCCTCCGAATGTGGTGCCATCTGGAAATTTGATAAGCATACCCACTATTATTTCGTCCAAGTTGTTGGCAAATATGTTGAATAGCATTGGTCCCAGGACAGAACCCTGTGGTCACTTCTCTCCAAGATGAAGAAGAGGAGCCATTGCTGGGCATCCTTTTGCATTTGCTAACACACAAGTTAGGAGAGGCTGCAGCGGTTTGATTTTGCCTTGAGCCAACTGGGAAGGGCACCATTTCCTCCCACTCTTTCTGAGCTGAGTGCAAACAACGTTTTGCAATTTGAACTTCTTTGCAGCAACTGAAGTAAGCCAAGGATAGAAGAGAAAAAGGCGGCTGGTGGGGGGGAAGCCAGGACGTTTTTAAAAGTGGCTGAAAAAGTGGGACAATGGAGAATTCATCAGGATTGTTGCTGCCAAATCTGGACAGTTGGAGAATATGCTTCAGGCCTTTCTGCACATTCAGAAAAACCACAATGCAAAGTTACTCTTGGTCTGCACCATTTTAAAAGGGCAGGTGGATGGATCAGAAAGAAATCACAATGCTGAAAGTGTTTTTCACTCTTATTTCTCCCTAGCAAGTCGCCACTCTTTTTTTCCTAGCATGACAGGTCTCTAAATGCATGCAACAGAGAGGACAAGTGTACTATTTAAAAATCTGGACCTAAATCCAACTGTTACTCCCATCCAGAGCAGCCCCAGTGAACCAACTGGAAGGGTTGACTTAGAATCCTAGAGTTGGAAGAGGCGCCAAGGGCCATCCAGTCCAACCCCATCCTGCCATGCAGGAACTCTCAATCAAAGCATCCCTGACAGATGGCCATCCAACCTCTGTTTAAAGACCTGCAAAGAAGGAGACTGACCATTCAGCAATTGATTCCATGGGGCTGACTCTAGCCATTCAGACTAGCAATTGGGTTTGGGCCTCAGTTTTCCACCTGCATTTTAAAATGGTTGGTCCATGATGGATCCACTTTGCAATTTTGCAGACTGCACAACTCGACTCTGACACAGCAGGAAGAACAACAAATACCTTTTATCAGTGTGGTTTAAAGGATGAAACAGTAGACAGTCAAACTGTGCAAAAAGGAAGGCCCTGGGTGTTTGGCTGCAATATGGGCAATCTAGTTTTATAATACAAATGGTTTATGCCATGGACCTGAAAGGACAAGGTCTGGCATTGTACAGAAGCACATCTCCCAGGGACAGGTTCTGCAGAATTCGGGAGCTTGTTTCTTTCCTGGAAACTGCCAGGAGGGGCAATTCTCCTTCTAAACAAAGTGATCCCACACCTTTTTAAAAAATGTGTATGTGTTCATGTGTGTGTGTATGTGGCTAATGTAAAAACAGCCCTCTCGAAGAAGCTCAAACAGACATTCAACCTTTGGGTGCTTTCATCATCTGTGTCTGCATTGATACACAGAGTTCCTATGGGGGGAAAAAACACTTCATATTTTGATACCTTTTCAAATATTAGAGGTTTTTGTGTCCCACATGCATCCAATTCTCCTCTCTCATCGCACCCACACACCACTCCATACATGCACATATGTTGCCCACTGCATAGATGCACCCACACACATGTGTCATGAACCATACGAAGGTTAAGTCCAAATCCAATTTGCTTTGAAATGACAGCAATCTCTCTCTCCCTTGCACACACACACACGCTTTTTAAAATCTGTCTTCTCCTCTCCTGCCCTCTTTTTTTTGTGAGGTGGTCTCTTGGTCCCTAGGTTTATCTCCACAACCTGTCAAGCTAAGAGGCTCAAATAGCGTTTCCACAAGGCATCACTCCAACAAATAATGAACTCGGGAACTGAGCACTGACAACTATGAGCAACTGAGCAACTGGGGATGGACTGCAACTCACATAATCCCCCTTCAACTAAGGGAGGTCCAAATTTTCCCACTCGTGATTTGGCTAAAACTGGCAATACAGTAGATGACTGGTGGTGCAGATGCACACTCTGTCTCCCTGCCTTATTTTCCTGTCTCCAACATGATAAGCTTGTAAAACAGGGACCGGCAACCTAAGGCCTGCAGGCCGGTTAAGGCCCAGGTCCCTGGACTTGCTGGCCCAGGTGGAAGGTTGCCGCCGCTGCCACGCGCTTTTGCCACCGTGCGGCTGTGCGCGCCACAACCGCCATTTTGGAAATCAAAATGGCGGTCACAACACGTTTGCGCATGCACAGTACTCCTGCGCATGCGCAAACGAGTCGCGGCCGCCATTTTGAAAATTTTGAACGAGTTGCGGCCGCCATTTTGAAAAGTTTGCACCATTCCCCCCCCCCCTTGGCCCAGCGGCGGGAGGGACTTCGCGGGACCAGGCCCAAGCTCAAAAAGGTTGCCTACCCCTGTTGTAAAATATGGGCTAGACAATACAACTGTTAGGTGGATTAGTAACTGGTTGACCGGCCAAATCCAAAGGGTGCTCAGCAATGGCTCCTCTTCTTCTTCATCCTGGAGAGAAGTGACCAGTGGGATGTCCAGTGGGCTTCTGTCCTGGGCCCAGTTGGCTATTCAACATCTTTATCAATGATTTTGGATGAAGGAATACAAGGCATGCTTCTCAAATTTTCAGATTGCACCAAATTAGGAGGAATAGCTAATACCCCAGAGGACAGGATGAAAATTCAAAATGACCTGAATAGATTAGAAAGCTGGCAGAACTAACAAAATGAATTTCAGCATGGAGGTACTGAATTTAGGGCAGAAAAATTAAATGCACAGCTATAGGATGGGGGACACCTGGCTTAACAAGAGTAGATGTGAAAGGGATCTAGGAGTCCTAGTAGACCACAAGCTGAGCATGAGTCAACAGTGTGGTGCGGCAGCAAAAAAGGCCAATGCAATTTTAGGCTGCATCAATAGATGTATATATCTAGTTCAAGGTAAGTAATAGTGCCACTGTATTCTGCTTTGGTCAGGCCCTACCTGGAATAATCCTGTGTCGGAGTTCTGGGCATCACAATTCAAAAAGGATGTTGAGAAACTGGAATGTGTCCAGAGGAGGGTAACTAAAATGGTGAAGAGTCTGGAAACCATGAAGCCCTATGAGGAATGACTTAGGGAATTGGGTATGTTTAGCCTGGAGATGAGATGGTTAAGAGGTGATGTGATAGCCCTGTTTAAATATTCGAAGGGATGTCATATTGAGGAGGGAGGAAGCTTGTTTTCTGCTGCTCCAGAGAATAGGACATAAAACAATGGATGCAAGCTACAGTGAAAGAGATTCCACCTCAACATTAGGAGGAACTTCCAGACAGTGAGAGTTGTTTGACAGTGGAACACACTTCCTCGGAGGATGGTGGAGTTTCCTTCTTTAGAGGTCTTTAAATAGAGGCTGGATGGCCATCTGTCAGGGATGCTTTGATTGAGAGTTCCTGCATGGACGAAGGGGGTTGGATTGGATGGCCCTTGGGGTCTCTTCCAAATCTATGATTCTATGATTCTATGAAAACCGTAACCAGCTATTGAGGAAATATATGAGAGCATGTAAGGGCATCTGCTAGAACTGTGCACTAAGGAGAACTGTGCTCTTCTGTGGAAGGAGTGCTGCTCTCTTCACAGATGCAAATCGCCAGGTGCAAATGGTTTCTGCAATCTCGATTGCAAAAATTCTTTTTAAAAAGAAGAGAGGAGGGGACTGGTACAGGCAAAGAGGCATGACATGCAATATTTCAAATAGGATTGCACATACTGAAAGAAAGGGTGGGGAAAACAAGCCAAATCCTGCCGCATTATATCTAGGGTTTTGTTTATTTGTTTGCTTTGCTGCAAAGAAATACAGAATTGTATACATTTTTAAAGCATCATTCTCCCCATGATGCCAATTATACCCATCACTGGATATATATTTTTATTCCGAGACTATGGAAGGTGGAATCCAAAATAAAATAGCTGAATTTATGTCCCACTGTGATCAATGGGGAAAGGTGGTTGGGAATTAAGGTCAGTCCTGTTGCTTTCAAAGAGGAGCCAAGATCAACAAACTGAATCCAAGCCTTTGATTCAGAAATTGCAGAAACGCACTGGAACAAAGGCAGGGAATTCTATGTCTTTCAAGGGGATGCTTGGTTCTGAATCCCATTCGCTCTCACCAGCATAGCTAAATGATGGGGGGATCATGTGAGTTGCAGTCCTATATGTAATGGGACCTCTTGCATCTAAATCTAATTGCAAGTCCCAACCCAAATAGACCCATTAAATCAATGAGATTTACAGAAGCATTAACTCAACATTCAGGCACTGATCAAGTGAGTCTACTCTGGATGGGATTTTAGACTCTGGTCCCCGCTCCTTTGGTTGGAAAATAATTACTCTTCTGTGAAGTCATAGGCTTTCATGGCCGGCATCCATAGTTTTTTTGTGGGTTTTTCGGGCTGTGTGGCCATGTTCTAGAAGAGTTTCTTTCTGATGTTTCACCAGCATCTGTGGCTGGCATCTTCAGAGAATACTGGAATGGAAGAGAGTGGGTCTATATCCTTGATTGCATATCCTCCTACCCTGAAGCCATGCCATTAACAACCGAACAATACCTATTCAACACAGAACAATACACAGTTTACATGGGAATCACTCCTCCCTACCCAGGGTCTCACAGTATATATAGACCCACTCTCTTCCATTCCAGCATTCTCTGAAGATGCCAGCCACAGATGCTGGCGAAACATCAGAAAGAAACTCTTCTAGAACATGGCCACACAGCCCGAAAAACCCACAAAAAACTATAGTTGCTCTTCTGTTACCCCACAGCCTAAATCCCAAAAATAAAGAAGCAAAGGGATAAGGAAGAACAGAGCTTGAGAGCAAATACTTAACAGATACCGAGTTTCCTGTAAATAATCCCTTTGTACAATAAATAAGGCAGAACTGTATTACTGTTGCAAGGTAACAAGAGATCACCATTTTAATTACTTTTATAGTTACATGAGGGCTCATTACTTCAGTGTGTCTTATACTACAGGGCAGTCGATTGTAACATTCTGATGTGGTTGTCCCTTTCAGTTTAATTAATCAATCAATTAATTAATTAATTAATTAATTTTTATCCCACCTTTCTCCCAGAGTGGGACCCAAGGTGGTTCAGTGAACTAGTTACTTTTGTGTAACAAAAAAGTAATGCGCTAATGTTTTTTTTAAAAATGGACCCAGAATGGTAATAGCAATAGCAAGTACATTTCTATACCGCTTACCGATGCACTAAGCGGTTTACGAAGGTAATTAACTGCTTCTTGTAAATGCATGTAAATAGTTTTTAAAATAATAACTGTCCAAGAATCTTAGAAAATTGGTGGAGTTGGGAGAAGTATGTTTGCTGGATTTTGTTTTAAAAAAATACACTCCCTAGCAACTATACAAAAGGGGGGGGGGGGGAAGCCCCAACATTAAATACAACCAAACCATCTTAAACAAAGAAGAAAATGTAATTGCACTCACCCTCTGGGGTTTTCTCAGTAATAAATTAAATACGTAACAATGTCACCCATTTGAAAAAGACAGCACACAATCCATAACAAAAAGAACATTACAAAATAATAATAATAATAATAAAAGGACCCAATACTGTTAAGGAAAAACAAAAAGTGCACAAAGTTGATTTTATACATTGAATTTAAAGAAGGTACCGATAATATCTTACCGTAAATAGGAAAAAAAATAACCAAACACAACCCTCCCTTATCAGACATGCATTTGGTCTCCCTCTCCAATTTTTTTGCTCACACCATCCCTGTACACTTTGTGTATTTTGCTCCAACAATTGCCTATAACGCCAACAAAAACTGTCATGGCCTGGAGTTGTGAGATGCAGTAAAGAAAGAAACATCGTAAATCTGGCAAGGGGGAAATGTTCGCGGAGACTTCATGCAAGCATTTTGCACAGACCGAAAATTACAAGGAACAGATGTTTAGGGGAGTGTTTTTAGGTGGTTCACCTATTACAAGGTGCTGAAAACTAGCTTTTGTGGATGATAGTTCCCAGAAACCTCTAGCCAGCATAGAATTCATGCTGACTGGGGATTCTGGGAGTTGCAGTCCAGAATGTAACCTCCAAGGTCTGGTCAATCAGATGTGCGTATTCACGACTACAAGGGGGAGAAGAGGAATGACGTGTTATCAGAATATTAGATTTGCTTTCAGCACCTTATCTGTCAAGTCCAGATCTGTTTAACAGCCATGGCTTCTCCTCCTCCAAAGGGAATTATAGTTTATTGTACGAGAAGAGATTTCATTGGACCTAACAGTCTCAATGGAAGTAGCATTTTCACCTCTCCCAAGACTTGGTGTGAGAAGCTGTGCAACAAGCTCAACTTTTGCATAGCTGAGCATTTCTCTCTCTATATATATAAATACACGGAGCAAAAAGGTCCATGTTTTGAAGTGGAACTCAGCTAAAAAATGCACATAATTGGGAAAAATAGAAACAAGCAGCCTTTAGTCAATGGGGTAAAGTTGCATGGATTAGGTCAACTGTGCAAATAAATTTATTATTAAGGAAACACATTCAAAAAATGTGTGCAAAATTCAGCGCAGGAAGAAAATACAATGCCTTGCAACTTGGGGAAGAGGAAGAGGAAGAGGAAGAAGAAGAGAAAATTCAAGTGGGATTCAGAGCAACTCAACAAGATCAAAACTGAGAGATGTTTCTCAGTTATTTGCTGTGGGGCTGAGACTTCTGAGAGCAACCAAATGCCATTGCATGGTCAGTAGGTGGCTGACAAAGAGATAAGGGATGGACAGCATCAAGGGGAGGCCAGGTTCACAGCAAGATTTGAAGGCTTGATCTTGGGCAGATTCAATAATCTTTCTTATTGTTAGCTGCTCTTGAGTCGGTTCCGACTCTGGCGACCCTGTGGATGAGAGATCTCCAAGAATCCCTATCCTCCACTGCCTTGCCCAAATCCTGCAAGCCCTTCTCCATAATAACTCTTCTGATCGAGTCTCTCCATCTGGTTTGTGGTCTTCCTCTCTTTCTTCTACCCTCTACCTTTCCTAGCATTATTGGTTTTCTAGTGATCCGTGCCTTCTCATGATGTGGCCAAAGTACGATAGTCTCAACTTGATCATCTTTGCTTCCAAGGAGAGCCCTGGTCTGATCTGTTCAAGAACCCATTTGTTTGCTTCTTGGCTCTCCATGGGATCCTAAGTACTCTTCTCCAGCACCACATTATCTCAAATGAGTTGATTTTCTTTCTGTCAGCTTCCTTCACTGTCCAGCTCTGGCATCCGGACATGGGGATGATGGGGAATACAATGGCCTGAACAATTCTGACTTTAGTGCTCAGTTGTATGTCTTTGCTCTTCAGTATCTTTTCCAGTTCTTCCATAGCTACCCTTCCCATTCCTAGTCTTCTTCTTATTTCTTGGCTGCAGTCTCCGTTCTGGTCAATGTTTGACCCTAGATATGGGAATTTTTTTAACTATTTCAATTTCCCCGTTGAGGCAAAAGGTGTCCCTCCTTGCAAGACCCTTTCACCAGGAAAACCCTTTAGGTGAGACAACTCAATCATCTTAGGTAGATGTATACATGGTTTCCTATAATGGATGGATGGGTGGCAAGATATCATTTGCTGACTGTGGTTCCTTTCTTGCGACCACATAGTAAATGGAATTGTTAGGCTTGAGGCACGGTCAGATCCTCTGAGATGGGAAACTATCTCTTGGAAATGACTTTTATTGATTCCTCCAAGGCAGAATGCCTAGTTGGAATATAAAGAGACTTTGCTTTTGTGCTTTGGCAGGATCTAAAGTCAGGATTTGTAACTCTGGGGAAGGACCAGAGCCTAGAAAAGTTGGCTAGTTTCTTTGTGGCTGTGGGTTTTTGTTTGTTTGTGTGTTTGTTTTGTTTTGTTTTGTTTTATAAATGTCGTCCAACCAAGTGGCTTTCCAGGCTGTAGAAAAGACAATGATCTCTGAGTGCTGTGCTTAAAAGGAATTCAGCTTGGGATGCCATGTTTCTGATAGAACAGGAGGGGAGGATTTCTAAATGCCTCTTTGTAAGATCCAAACCATACATAAGTGGCCATGAAACAGAAGATGGGCACTGGGATGATGGCACTGGTGGCAACAGGAGGGGAAAAGAGGCTCGAGAATAAAGTAGCACAGGGCATATGAGCCACCTTTTGAGATGCCTGGATGGAAGACTGAACTGCCAGCTGTAAATTTAGATAAGAGTGCATTTACTTTTGCACCGATGGAGGGCGGCAATGTACACTTTCAAGTGACCTGCTATGGTGCAATGGATACCATGATGTAAATTTCACTAGGAAGAACGGGACTCAAATCCTTACTCACTGGGCAACCTTAATATCAATTGTTCAATACTGTGAAGTTACCTATTATGCAGAGTTTCTGTGATAAAGAGGGGGAAATGGAAACTCCTTCTACGTCTACATGTACATATTGTCTTGACTTGCTAGGCAAAAGAATGGGAAAGTTACTTCTTCGTAACCCCTGAATCACCCAGCCATATTACTTGAGAGATTCTGAGTGTTAATGTCTAAAACAGTCACTTTTTAATGCATCAGCCAGAACATGGTGGCTTACTGTTTCTACAAAGATACAAGAGTCGGATGGGATTTATTACGTCTTAAAGCGGAGGGTGGAAGAACTACTATATAGGTATGGAATGAGAAGTATGGGCTCATATATTGCAATGTACCTGTCACAATCAATCTTACGCAGAGGTTACCTGAAGAGAAGCCTCATGTGTTTATGGTGGAACAAGGCTCCTGAATCCAGACTGTAAGGTGTGTGATTTAGATGTAGCACCTATGGAAGCAGGACGATGAGTATGTGTGTGAGAGAGAGAGGGAGTGAGGAAGGAAGGAAGGAAGGAAGGAAGGAAGGAAGGAAGGAAGGAAGGAAGAACACTTAGAACACTTTCTGGGTTCTTCAATCTAGCCATGTCAGCCACCCAGGGCTACTTTGCAGTGGAGTGGCAAGGAAGCAAATAAACAGTATAATGCTGGTTGGTCAGTGGTCATACAAGGTTGCGTAAAAGGAAGATGAAGGCATTGCTCAAGTGTGATGAGCTAATCTGTGCTGAAGTGAAGAAAATGGTGAGGTTGCTAGAATCACATGCCTGCTGGGTATTGATGGGTTGGCCAAGAGGGAGGCTACTGTAGGCAGCCAGGAACCTTGTGATCAATCTTACGCAGGCACTAAAGCGTGCAAAACTGGTGCTGCTAGAATTGGTTAGGCCTATTGGTTAATCCAGACTGTCTTCACTTGGTGAGTCAATACAGCAGACCTTTCTCCCTGTTGGTTTTCATGCTGACTTCAGCCCCCAGCACTCATTCTGCCTCCAGCAAAACTTCTCAGTTGAGCAATCAGCAAAAGCCCTTCAGTGGAACCATTCCTCTACAAGTCTTAAATCAACGTGAAGTCAAACTACCCCTGTCTACCCAATTCTATCACGCCATGGGGCCTATTGGTAGGAATGTGGTGGCTTAGTGGTTAAGACGCCAATTCTGACAATCAGAAGATCGGAAGGTTGGCAGTTCAAGACCCAAGACCCAAATGCCACATGATGGGATGAGCTCCCATCACTAGTCCCAGCCACTGCCAGCCTAGCAGTTCAAAAGCATGCAAATGCAAGTAGAGAAATAGGTTCCACTTTGGAGGGAGGGATGAGGGATGGCTTAAAAGGGATGCGGTGGCTTAGTGGTTAAGACACCAATTCTGACAATCGGAAGATCAGAAGGTTGGCAGGTCAAGACCCAAGCACCACACGATGGAGTGAGCTCCTGTCACTAGTCCCAGCTTCTGTGAACCTAGCAGTTTGAAAGCATGCAAATGCAAGAGAAATAGGTACCACTTTGGTGGGAAGGTAACAGCATTTGGTGCAGTCATGGTGGCCACATGACCACCAGAGTTGTCTTTGGACAACGCTAGCTCCCTTGGCTTAGTACTGGAGATGAGCACCATCCCCTACAGTTGGTTATGACTAGACATTCATGTCAAGGGGAAACCTTTACCTTTTAAAACTTACCACCTGACTCTGGGGTACTTTTGGTTGGTTGCCTTTCTTTTTCCTCTCTCCCAGAAACTTCTGCAGGAGATGCTATGTGATCAGTCAATATTGTTTAGGAGGGAAGACAGACAAATGGATGGCCTCCAGACGGAACTCCAAAGGCAGGCAAGCAGGGAGCTTTACTCCAAATCCCAAAATTTACCAGATGGTTTTAGCTCCCTTTTTGCTTCCTCTCCCCAGGCAATCCAAACATTCTGATATGAGAATGTATGCCTCAATGTGAGTCTGAATTCAAGTACAAACAACTAACAGGTCTAAGGAATTGACATCTCAGCTGAGATAACAGGGAAAAAGGAACAGAAGTGTAAAGGTGAGGAGGAGAGCACTCATCAAGATGGGAGAGAATCTGTGTAAGAGGATAGGAAGGAAAGATTTCCCTACCCATCCCAAACCAAAGACGATGTAGGTTCCAGCTTCTTTGGGAGAACAACTCCCTGCCACACACGTTGCCTGGGCTAGCTGCCGCTTTATATTTTATATATGATCATCAAGAGAAATTAGCTACTTCTAGTCTAAAGTAAAATCCCAGTCCATCTTCTGACAAAGACCATAAAACCCCAGAGTTACTCGGAGAGTAAGAACAGATCCCGCTCCAGCAAAAAGCATAATAAATAAATACCCCTCCCCATCCAACCGTGCCCCGCCCCACCTCCCCAAAACTCCCAAATCCCAGAATCCAAGGAATCTAGATTCTTTGAGCCCTCTGCAGTCATGCAATGGTGAAGGGAGGTATCACAGTCTTTGCAAGGGCAGGCATGCAAAAAAAGAAGAAATCCCTTTCTCTGATATAGGTACATAGGAAATTCATTGTGACGTAGGGGTGTAACCCCCCTCCCTTGTGTGCTCCAGTTAACTGTGGCCTCAAAAGGCTCAAGGAGAGTGACTTTACAGTTCTCCCAGGATTAAGTGTGTGTGTGGTTCCCCCACCCCACCCCTAAAAAAACAAACCAACAAAAACCCATCGCCGGCGATGAGCGTCTTCTTCCAAGCCTCACCGTTTTGGCAAGTCTAAAGGTGAAGACAGGCATAATATTTGAAGGGCGAAAACAGATGTACTCTTTAAAGAGGAATTGCAGCAAAGTCCTCCTCCTGCAATGCAAGCCCAACTCACTCCTAGGTTGGTGGTTTGCATAATGAATACCGGCCATCAACTGACTCCTTTTTCATTTTAGACTGTGCACTTGGTGTTTCTTTTTAATGAAGAGGATGCATGTCCCTCAAGCAATAGGAGTCCTTCCACACTGACAACTAAGATATCAGGAAAAAAGGTTAGACACCTCCCTGACAAGCTGGTTTTCTATGTGCAGTGATGAAAATGGAAACGATTATGAAGGAGCATGTCATTACGCGAGTTGCCTCTTGCAGTCAGAAGCGATATAGCTAAGACAAAATCTCGGAAGTTACATTTTGTACTACATCTCTCAAAATCCCTCATCCGGCTCGGCCAGTAGCTGGCTGGGGTATTCTTGGACATGAAGTCCAAAAATTATACTCGTAATAATATTTCTTAGCTATATAGCTAAGACAGAGGTTGACCACCTCAGACAGAACTGGTTCAGTCCTTTTGTCAGACCAGGCCCTGCCATTAGCTATCTCTTATTTTTGTCCATTCATGTTTCACAAAGTACAGCTGCAATCCTGCTTTGGGGATTAGGACGGGTGGTATCCTGTGGGCATCACATATGCTATGCAAATGGTACTTCCCATTGCATGTTTTCGCTGAAAAGTTAGAGAACTGCCTGCGTCCAGCCCCAGAGCGCAATCCTGAAAGAGAAGGTATGTTGACCTTAAATGAAGAGCATGTGTCTCCATGTACAGGACATCTGTCTTCGCCCTACAAAAATTGTGTCCTCATCTTGGAAGCGGCTGAGTTATGGCTTTTACCAGCTATGCTTAGTTTTCTGTTAATATTCCCCACCCTCCCAAAAAGTCAGAGGAAGCATTTGCTGGCTTTAACCTGAGAGCATGTAAGGTGGGGAGTCATGCCTCTCGATCCAAGAACTGCAGCGCATGCACAGGACACAGCAAACAGATCTACCAGCAGCCCTGCTAAACCCAAAGGTCCATCCCAAACCATCTGCTTTGTGTTTGTGTGTGTGTATGTGTGTGTGTTTGCAATGTTCAGCATTCAAACCAATCCAATCCCACTACAAGTTGACAGTCAGCACCGTTGGAAAGCAAGTGTTTGTGTGTGCATGTGTGTGTGCGTTGGAAAGACTGAGAGAGACAGACCGAAAAAGATGGAGGGAGAAAGAGAGAGAGAGAGAGAGAAGGAGAGAAAAACCTCCTTCAATTTCAATGTGGACTGACTTTCTGTATACAGGTACAGAACTCTCTCCACCTTCGTGAAAACTATTTTGAATCCCACTTTTTGTCCCCGTGTGACAGATACAAAATGATATTTAAATGGTGGCTTGTTGTTGAGCAGTCTTATATGCCTGACTTTTAGATAGGGATTTGTTCACTTGTTTTGTTTTGTGAAAATCCTGCACAGAACAATTGGTCTTTAAGCTTCGGTCCGCTCCTTTCTAAAGCAATCTGGGTCTAAAACAGAAGTCATACAGAATCCCAGGCATGAAAAGTTTACATAATTTTATCTTAAGGGTTCTCTCTCACATTCTCTCAGTTTTTTTCTCTCTCTCTTCCTCTACTTCTATACAACCCATATGCTTTTAGCTTTCGGAACTGAAGCCTTCTGCAAGCAGTCATGCCCCCCACCCCACCAAAGACATGTCTACAGTTTCTTTCTTTCTTTCTTTGTTTCGGGGCTCAGTCACCATCCTTAAATTTCGACCCAAAAGAGCAGGAAGAGGAGGAGGCAGCAGGGTTGCGGGAGAAGTCACTAACACTCATCTATGTTAAGGCTGATGAACTCCTGTATACACTTTCTGTACTGGAGCTCTGTGGGACTGTTGTTGGGATATTGACCTGGATGACCAAACGGACCCTCGGCTTCTCGCATCTCTTCATTCATTCGAGCCAGACGCAACCTAGAAGAGGGAGAGAGGAGGAGGAAAAGTTTGGAAAGCAAGGACCTTTTTCGTGGTGGCACCTCATCTTTGAAATACCCATCCTGCGTGCAGCTCACCTGGCGTCTCCTATATTATGGTCTTTTCAGCACCCAGGGCCCATTAACGCTACACTCATCCCTCCACATCTGCGACTTTTGCTTTTGTGGATCTGATTATTCACGGTTTTTATTAGTATGTTCTCTCTGTCGATATCTAGGTCATCCAGCGCACCTCTATAGTCAACTTTAACCAAAAATCACACTGAAGGACCTAGGGATTCCTAGAGAGAACACTCCACTAAGCATCTGTAGCTCCTCCAGTGCAACTCTAGGGTCAACTTTAAACAAAAGTCACCCTGAAGGACCTAGGGATTCCTAGAGAGAAGACTCCACCAGGCACTTGTAGCTTCTCCGGAGCAATTCTATGGTCAATGTCTGGCAGATGTCGACCAAAGAGTTGCACTGGAGGGCCTATAGATTCCTATAGAGAAGACTCTACTAGGCATTGGTAGCTCCTCCAACACAACGCTATAGTCAACTTTAGACAAAAGTCGCCCTGAAGGACCTAGAGATTCCTAGAGAGAAGACTCCACTAGGCATTGGTAGCTCCTCCAACACAACGCTATAGTCAACTTTAGACAAAAGTCGCCCTGAAGGACCTAGAGATTCCTAGAGAGAAGACTCCACTAGGCATCTGTAGCTCCTCCAGCACAACTCTATGGTCAGTGTCACGCAGATGTTGACCACAGAGTTGCACTGGAGGACCTAGAGATTCCTAGAGAGGTGTTCTCTCATGTAAAAAAATAGTGTTTTTGTTATTTACAGTTTTTCCACATTCACAGGGGTCCTGTGACTCTAACCCCAGCTAATGTGGAGGGTCCAGTGTATATAATTAAAGCACTATTATTCCATTTACTTGCCATGATTCCATCCTATGGCATGCTGGGATTGGCAGTTTGGGAAGAGGCTTTTAGCATTCTCAAGCACAGCACTCCTGTGCCTCACTAAACTACATGTCCCAGGAATCCATAAGATGGAACCATGGCTGTTAAAATGGAATAACAGTGTTATTACTATTACTCCAGGTCATTATAATAATAAAACAGTGATAAGGGGATGCAGTGGCTCAAGTGGTTAAGACGCTGACTCTGTTGACTGCAAGATCAGCAGGTTGGGAGTTCGAGGCCCAGGTTCTGCAGGATGGGGTGAGCTCCCATCACAAGTCCCAGCTTCTGCCAACCTAGCAGTTCAAAAGCATGCAAATGCAAGTAGATAAATAGGTACCACTTTGGTGGGAAGGTAAACAGTGTTCTGTGCAGTCATGCTGGCCCCAGGATCACAGAGTAGTCTCTGACAATGTTGGCTCTTCGGCTTAGTAACGGAGATGAGCTCCGCACCTTACAGTCGGTTATAATTAGTCATTCATCTAAAGCAGGGGTAGGCAACCTAAGGCCCGGGGGCTGGATGCGGCCCCCCAAGGCCTTTGGACAGGCCCTAGGCCAGTCCTGCCACTGCTGCCATCCCCCGCTGCCGCACCGCCCACCATGATGATATTGATTATTGTTGTTATTACTTGTTCTTGGGGTTTCCTTGGCAAAATCTCCAAAGGGGTTTTGCCATGGCTTTTCTGGGGCTGAGAGAGTGTGCATGCTTTTTTTTTTTAATTTTTAATTTTTTTAATTTTTTAATTTTTATTATTTATTTATTTTTGGTGCTTCGGCCCCCCAATTGTCTGAGGGACAGCAACCCGGCCCCCGGCTCAAAAAGGTTGCCTATCCCTGATCTAAAGGGACTACCTTTACCTTTAATAACACTATTAATAGTGTCATTAGTAGTGTAGTCTGAATGGGCCCTCAGTAAAGACCTTTTATTTTCCCAGACACTTTAAGAATTTACTTTAAAACTTTAAGACACTCCCTCTCACATATCCTCCTACCCCGATGCCTTGCCATTCAACATTGGACCAACACACAGATTAACATGTAAATCACTTCCTCCCAACTAATGGTCACACAAGTATATATACACCACATACTTCCATGCCACCATGTCTGAGGATGCCAGCCACAGATGCAGGCGAAACGGCAGGAATAAATTCTTCCAGAATGCGGCCACTTAGTCCAGAAAACCCACAGAAAGCTATGGCCTTCAACTTCACACTTTAAGCATTTTAGTACTTTTTACACCTTTTTTTATTTTGGGCCTAAATCCAAATATTAGTCCCAATTAGAGCTGAGCTACTGAATCAATAGAAATGGTATAATGGCTGAATTTCCAAATTTCTATGGGTTCGGTAGGTCTATTTTAGTTAGGACTAACAATTGTGCTCCTACTCGCGGTTTTAATTTGCTATATCCACTGAAATGCTTTATCCTTTCTTGCCCATTTTGTCTTGGTTTTATATTTTGCTGCTTCTGTCATCGTCTTGTTGCATGACTGTTGCATTTGAAAGCATGCTTTTGATTTAATGGATTGTGCACTGGTCAGAGAGCTTTACTTAGCAGGCACTCTAAAAGTCCACAACATTTTATTAAAAAATAACTTTACTCTTGTCATTGTGTGCTTTCAAGTCATTTCCAACCAGGGTGACCACACATCCTCCTTTTCCAGGACATGTCCAGGAGAAATTTCAAAATGTCCTTCATTCCGAGCATGACTAAGATTTATATTTATATGAGTGTTTGTAGCTTTTATTTGGCAATGCCTTACATTTTGCAGAGCCTTGCCCTCCCTTGTGTTTATGACATCTGATTGCCCTGTTTCCAACTTATGATGACCTGAGGGCCATAATCTATTATGAGGTTATTTGTTCAGAGCGGGGATTGTCTTTGCCTTCATTTGAGGCTGAAAGAGTGTGACTTGGCCGAGGCCACCCAGTGGGTTTCCATGCTCAAGCAAGGATTTGAACTCTGGTCTCCAGTAATAGTTCAATGCTTAAATCACTACACCATGCTGGCTCTCAACTTTACTGTACCAACCCTTTAATGATTACATTCTGTTGAATGCAACGGTAAGAGCAGAAACATACAAATGAACAAGAAGAACAACCAAAGTCCAGGAAATTGAATAAATAAATAGGTTTGAATACATAAGAAGCTGAAACGGGTGGGGAATTGAATTGAATGATTCCCCCATCCCTCGATAACAGTGGTCTACTTACAAGGTAACAATGTCCGCATTAGCAGCCTGGACCGCGATGCTGAGAGGGTCCTGCCCATCCTCATCAACCGCGTGCTGGTTGGCTCCTCTCTTTAGGAACAAGCAGACTTGGCTGCCAAATATTAAAAAAGCAAACAAGCAAATTGTTAGACATGGTCCTTAAGAGGTGTCCTGGGACAGAAGATACCCTTAAAAGAGTTAATAATGTACTTTGACATTTTAACGGCTAGCATTTAATCTAGTACTTCAAGTTCTAGTCCCAAAAAACTGACTTTCCCAGTGCCGTACTTTCAAAATGAAATGAATTTCAACAGGGAGAAATGCAGGGAAGATGAAATCCACGGGGTGTGTGTGTGTGTGTGTGTGTGTGTGTGTGTTATCAGTATGCTGATGACACCCAAATATATTTATCCACGTCTCCGTCATCAGCGTTGACGACGGATGGCATTTCCCTCCTCAATCAGTGTCTTGTGGCAGTAATGAACTGGATGAGGGAAAACAAGCTCAAGTTGAATCCAGACAAAATGGAGGTACTTACAGTAGGGGCCCCTAAACCAGGTATTGGGTTGAAACCTCCAGTCCTAGAGGGGTTCACGCTCCCCTCGAAGGACTGTGTTCGTTGTATGGGGGTGCTTTTTGATTTGTCACTTCAGATGAGAAATCAGGTTAATGCGACGGTCAAAAGCGCCTGTTATCAGCTTCGGCTGATACGCCAGCTGCGCCCTTTCCTGGAACCAGGTGACCTCGAAACTGTAGTACATGCACTGGTAACCTCAAGCCTTGACTTTTGCAATGCGCTCTACATGGGGCTACCCTTGTGCTTAGTCTGGAAACTCCAACTGGTACAGAATATGGCAGCCAGGCTGATTACAGGAACAACCAGGAGTGACCATATTACATCAATATTGAAGTTACTCCACGGGTTGCCCATTAGTTTCCGGGCACAGTACAAGGTGTTGGTTATCACCTTTAAAGCCCTACATGGCTTGGGCCCAACCTATCTAAGGAATCACCTGCTTCCATATAATCCACCCCATGCACTCAGATCTTCTGGGAAGAACCTATTGCAGCCTGTGAAGACCAGATTGGTTGCGACATCCCAGAGGACTTTTTCTGCATTCGCTCCAACCTTATGGACTCGCCTGCCGGACGAGATCCATCAAATTTCTAACCTAGATAGCTTCAAGAAAGCTGTCAAGACGGATCTCTTCCGGCAGGCCTTCCCGGAATAGCACCCGGCCACATAAAAACCCTCATATTTGTGAATTTGTGAGTTGTGATGATTCTGCCCACTGTTACTGTAATATTGTGGTATTATTGTTTTGTTTTTAATGTTTGTAATTTTAATCTTAGTACTGTTTAATTATGCCTTATGAGGACAGATTTAGGAAGCTGGGTATGTTTAGCCTGGGGAAGAGATGGTTGACTTGATCACCATGTTTAAATATTTGAAGGGAGCAATGCTTGATTTCTGTTGTTCCTGAGAGCAGGACATGAAACAATGGATTCAAACTATAGGAAAAGTGATTCCATCTAAACATTAGGAAGAACTTGCTGACAGCAAGAACTGTTTGACAGTAGAATATGCTGCCTTGGAAGATGGTGGAGTCTCCTTCTTTGGAGGTTTTTAAACAGAGGCTGGATGGCCATCTTTTGGAGGGCTTTGATTGTGTATTCTTGTGTGGGAGGGTGTTGGACTGGATGACTTTTGTGGTCACTTCCAAATCTATGATTGTATGATTTTGGGAATAGGGGGTGTGGGGGGTGCATGCCACACCAGATGACACCCTAAGGCAGGGGTAGGCAACCTTTCCCCTTTAAGGGCCGAGGGACTTCAGCTCCCAGAAGCCTCAGCCATGTTGGCCAATAGTCCCATGTTGACCAATAGCTCCTGGGATTCTGGGAGATGAAGTCCCTCGGCCCTTAAAAGGGGACAGGTTGCCTACCCCTGCCCTAAGGCAATGATCCCCAAACTGTGCCCTTTAAAGGATTTTGGACTTCAGCTCCCAGAATCCCAGACTATTGGCCAACAGGAAAAGCATTCAGATATTATCTGCCAAGACCTTTTGACTCAAGTACTGTTATTTATAATTATATGTCGTGACATACAGGACAGGTTTTCTATGCACTGATAGAATGGGGTTTGAGCAAACACTTCCAGAAAACTCAAAAGAAGAAATCACATGGGAAGTTTAAAAGGACTGTGTTGCTACAGCTCACCATGCAATGGGGAAAGATGGTTTTTTCCTGGTTTTACTTTTGGTCCTCATACTCCCGGATCCTATCCCATGGCCTTGGATCCACCCCAGAATGCATAGCAACTTACTTACCCAGTGTGCCCCAAATACGTGGCATGATGCAGAGGCGCTCGCCCTCGGATATCTCTTTGGTTAACGTCTGCTCCATTCTGGAGCAAGAATTCACAAGCTATCAAAGAGCCCTGGAGAAGACAGAGAGGAGGAGAGATGAGTTTGCAACCTTGGGTTTATTTACAGGCATGAACAAGTTTAACATTGGAGAGACAGAAGAAGCTGCCTTAAGAAGATTCGGAGCCTTGGTCATAGAATCACAGATTTGGAAAGGAACACCAGGACCATCGAGTCTAGACTCTTGCCATTCAGGAAAACACAGCTAAAGCACACCCAAAAGATTGGTGGCAGCTTTTAAGGGTTTGAGCCTTTCTTTCCATGCCAAACAGGAGACGCCAGGGGTTGAAACTGGACCTCCTGTTTACAAAGTAGGTGTGCAGTTATAAAACTATGGGCCTACAATATTCAGGCCATACCAAGATGGAAGGGTGGAGAGTAATGAAATAGTAGAAAAAGGCCAGCGTGGTATAGTGGTTTGAGCATTGGACAACTCTGGAGATCAGGGTTCGATTCCCTGCTTGGCCATGGAAACCCACTGGGTGAGCCTGGGCAAGACACACACTCTCTTCCCCAGAAAATCTAATGACAGTTTGTCTTAAGATCAGTCACCATAAGTCAGAAACGACTTGAAGGCACACAACAACAACACGAAAAATGAAGTCATGATGAAAGTTAAGTAGCACACATAAAATGCCTGCATTAGCCAAGGCAGTGGTGGAACTGCTAAAAGAATCAGACCACAGTAAATTCCTCCATTTTATTTATTTATTTATTTATTTATTTATTTATTTATTATTTTTATCCTGCCTTTCTCCCAAAAAGGGACCCAAGGCGGCTCACAATATAAAAACACATTAATACCTAGCTTGCTTTTACAGCAAGTATAAGGAGCTTGCCACTCTTAGATCAGGGGTTGGCACCTGGGGAAGACTATGGGATACATTAGGCACCGAGGAGATCTTCATAGAGTCATAGAATCATAGAGTTGGAAGAGACCACAAGGGCCATCCAGTCCAACCCCCTGCCATGCAGGAACTCCTAATCAAAGCATCCCTGACAGATGGCCCTTGCAGGGTTGCAAATCTTGCAGGGTTGCATCTCACCACTACTTCTTGTTGTTTTGTGCCTTCAGGTCTTTCTGATGTAGGATGTTGACAAGGTGGAGTGTGTCCAGAGGAGGGTGACCAAAATGGTGAAGGGTCTGGAAACCATGCCTTATGAGGAAACACTTAGGAAATTGGGTATGTTTAGCCTGGAGAAGGGATGGTTAAGAGGTGATATGATAGCCCTGTTTTACTATTTGAAGGGATATCATATTGAGGATGGAGCAAGCTTGTTTTCTGCTGCTCCACAGAATAGGATAAAAAACAATGGATGCAACCTACAGGGAAAGAGATTCCACTTCAACATTAGGAGGAACTTCCTGACAGTAAGAGCTTGTCAACAGTGGAAGGCACTTCCTCGGAGAGTGGTGGAGTGTCCTTCTTTGGACGCTTTTCAACAGAGGCTGGATGGCCATCTGTCGGGGATGCTTTGATTGAGAATTTCTGCATGGCAGGGGGGTTGGACTGGATGGCCCTGTGGTCTCTTTCAACACTAGGATTCTATGACTTATGGCAACTCTAAGGCAAACCTAATGCCAGCTTTCCTGATGCTGAGAGTGGCCAAGTCACCCATTGGGTTTCCATGGCCAAGCAGAGAATCTAACCCTGTGGTCTCCAGAGTTGTAATCCAATATTTAAACCACTACATCATTCCCATCACTACACCCCTCTGCTAAAAAAATGTTTTTAATTGCTCCCAAGTGCCTCTGGGTGACATGGGGGTATTTTTGCCATGTTTTTAGCCCCCTCCCTGGGATATTTTAGGCCCAGGAGAGGCCTCTTCAACAACAGGCAGAAGTCAGTCCTGGTTGTTGTCCTGTTCCAAAGTTTGGGCCATATTTTGCCAACCCCTGCTCTAGACATTCATCTCCATCACTCCCAGTCAAGGAGACCACAAGCAAGGAGTAATTGGATCTGTAGTTACACAGCACCTGGAGAGAACAAATCCAGTACAACTATAGCTATCCTATGGTGCGGGAGTACAAGAGAGTGTTCTTACGCACCCTCAATCTCTAAAAGACTATACTACAGCAAAGAAATGGGGGAATGAAGCAGTGGTTGTCAGCAGTTGTGGGGTGAATTTCCAATTCCAATTTCAGTGGTGCAGACATTGTGATTACAAAGAAATCTCAGAGCTTTCCTCTTACTCACATAAACATATACACACACATCCCCTCCACAAAGTCTCTTCTGCCAACCTGCCATCATCATGACATGGTGACCCTGGGGTCTCAAAAACTATGTCAATGAAATGTAAGATCTAGTACAAGCTAAAAAGCTGGTACATATTTGCGTATGGGGCCAGTGGTGCCATCTGAGGACCAGCATAAGAGAGTCAGGATTGGATTGATCCCGTCATGATTTTTGTTTCTGATTGTTATGCTTAAGTTTAATGTTTAATAAAAGTCATGTTATAGACTAGATAATTAAGAGCTGAGAACTGAGTTTTGTGTTATGGGATTTGTAGTTGTGGGAGTGTATTAGAAATTAAGGGAGGAAGTGAATGCTGGATTTAATTGGTTTGTAAGTGGGCAGTTATGGGAGAAGCAGTTATATAACGTTTCTTAACATGCTTTTGGATTATGTTATGTTTGGTTTTATAGTTATAAGTTTCTTTTAAAGTTTTATTGTTAGGTTAAGTTGTTTATGAGAATGATATATATGGAAACATTATAAGCTCTTATTTGATTGACTGATAATAAAAACTTGTGTTACTAGGTATTAAAATAAATAAGATCATAAATGCCTATGTAGAGGATTAAATAAATTAGTGACATTTTGCTAGACGAGATGTAAGAAATGTACGGTAATTGAAATATTTTATTAGTGATAGTAGGTTTTATAAATGTGTTCCAATGGGGTTAAATAAGCTTGTGTTTAAATCGAAGTTCTTAAATCGGTTTCACCATTTGAGTAAAACCAGCTGCAGAAGGAGTTTTTTGTGATAATGAGATGGTACCAACTTGAGAAAAGGGAATATTTATTGTTACCGCATTTGAAGTATTTGAAGGCCATTAACTGTTAATGATGAGAGTTAACTCTTTGAGGTCCTGACTCATTGGGAACAGGAGAGATAACATTTGAAAAAGAATTTCGTGTTTTGAGAATAATGTATGTTACAAGATTGTTTTGGGAATACTGTTAGAGAATATTAATTGCCTGCCAAATTTGGGGGTTGGAGTTTAAACTTAAGGGATGCAGTGGTTTAGTGGTTAAGATGCCAATTCTTAGTGGTTAAGATGATAACCTTGTCAATGGGGAATACCTTTACCTTTACCTTATGCATAACTATGCTATCTCTGTTTTGCCATTCCACAGCTGGTAGACAGCTGGGCAGAGAGGGATCAGAGAAACATTTGGCTATGTCCCCAGATGCACATTGATCCCACCATCCACTAGACCCACCACAGTCCTCTGGACGTCTCAGCAGATAATGCAATAATTTTGCATCTGGAAACTGGGAAGTGGTGAAGACGCTGACTCTGTGGATTGCAAGATCAGGAAGTTGGCAGTTCAAGGCCCAAGTGCTGCAGGATGGGGAGAGCTCCTGTCACTAGTCCCAGCTTCTGCCAACCTAGCAGTTTGAAAGCATGCAAATGCAAGCAGATAAATAGGAACCACTTTGGTGGGAAGGTAAACAGCCCTTGGAGTTCTTCGGCTTTAGTAACTGAGATGAGCACTCTCCCCTACAGTCAGACACGACTTGACAACTGTGTCAATGGGGAATACCTTTATTTTACCTTATGCATAACTATGCTATCTCTGTTTTGCCATTCCACAGCTGGTAGACAGCAGGGCAGAGAGGGATCAGAGAAGCATTTGGCTATGTCCCCAGATGCATATTGATCCCACCATCCACTAGACCCACCACAGTCCTCTGGACGTCTCAGCAGATAATGCAATAATTTTGCAACTGGGATGCGGTGGCTCAGGTGGTTAAGACACTGACTCTGTGGATTGCAAGATCAGCATGTTGGCAGTTTGAGACCCAAGCGCTACATGACAGAATGAGCTCCCATCACTAGTCTCAGCTTCTGCCAACCTAGCAGTTCGAAAACATGCAAATGCAAGTAGATAGATAGGTACCACTTTGGTGGGAAGGTAACAGCATTAGGTGCAGTCATGCTGGCCACATGACCATGGATTCATCTTCGGACAACACTGGCTCTTCAGCTTAGAAACAGAGATGACCACCACCCCCTACAGTCAGTTACAACTCATGTCAAGGGACTACCTTTACCTTTTAACCTTTAGTTTAAACTTGCCATTGTTTTAATTCTGATGTATGAATGCTGGCTTGCCAGTCCTGTCCAAAAGTCATAGTAGTTGGCTCTCTCCGTGACTTCAATAAAGGCTTTTCTGTTATTCTATCAGAAGTCTGACTTGAACAAGGGTGTGACAAAGAGTGGCCCGTTACTAGAAAGCTGACCACCAGCTCATGAATGGGCCAAGCAAGTATGGTATAAACACAATGACAATTAGAAACTATAAATACACAGTGTAGACTAGTTGTGATCCGCACTGCAAAGGAGACAGCCTGCCTGGATGAAGTCACTGATTCTAGTCTAGAGACACAAATACATGTCAAGATATAAACATATTGCCTACCCCCATTACAGCTTGGATCAAGGGGGTCTTGTTCTCATCCTCATCGTTCACCCAGTTGACATCAGCACCATGTGCCAAGGCTTCTGCCATGACAGGCAGGTTCCTGGCCCGTGACGCCTTGTAAACCAACAGGCCAGGGTGCAACTCTCGCAGGTCCTCCAGGTCAGAGGCCTCTTGCTCAATTTCTGCTTCTCCACTGGATTCCTCTGAAACTTCACATTCTGCAGGAGCAGTCAGGGAGGAAAAGACTGTGATAAGACATTTGCATTGGTGATCCCCACAACAGTCCAACTCAAGCTCATCCATGTGCCTACCTCACACTCTACTCTACAAACTCTACAAACTGGAGCGTGTCCAGAGGAGGGCGACTAAAATGGTGAGGGGTCTGGAAACCATGAATCCCTATGTGGAATGACTTAGGGAACTGGGTTTAGCCTGGAGAAGAGACGGTTAAGAGGTGATAGGATAGCCCTGGTTAGTATTTGAAGGGGTCTCAGTGAGGATGGAGCAAGCTTGTTTTCTGCTGCTCCAGAGAATAGGACCTGGAACAATGGATGCAAGCTAAAGGAAAAGAGATTCCGCCTCAACATTAGGAGGAACTTCTTGACAGTATGAGCTGTTCCACAGTGGAAGATGCTCCCTTAGAGAGTGGTGGAGTCTCCTTCTTTGGAGGTCTTTAAACAGAGGCTGGATGGCCATCTGTCAGGAATGCTTTGATTGGGAGTTCCTGCACAGATGGCCCTTTGGTATCTCTTCCAACTCTATGATTCTACTATTCCTTTTTTAAAAAATCAAAAAACCCTCCTCTCACACCCTCCCAGTCACTCCCAATTTACAAAAAGGCCTAAAACAGTCAGGATGGGGGAGGGGGCAAGGGAACTGCAAAATTGCCCCCATAGCCCCTTATTTTTTCAATGGAGGTGGGCATGGGAGGGAAATGTGGCATTCCCAGGTCTGGTGGGCAGGTGGTGGTGGGGAGACTTTGGTGACCCTGCATTGCATAATGCCCAAACTTGTCATCCTTCTCATCATAGGGATGACAGCTACTTGCCTACTTTCTACCTCTGTTCCTTTCAAGTAGAAATTATAGACATATTTCTTTCCCCTGATTGGCCTGGGCATTGACTCATTACCTCCTGGATGGAGGCAAGAGATAGAAAGTCGGTAAGTAGGTGTCATCCCTGTGATGAGAAGGATGACAAGTTGGGGCATTATGCAAGGCAGGGATGGAAGATTCCCCAAGGTCTCCTCCTCACCTGCCCACTGGACCTGGGAATGCCACCTTTCCCTCCCATGCCCACCTCCACTGTAAAAGTAGGGGATGTTCAGCCTCTTTTCTCAACAGGGCCCTCTTTGGAGCTTCTTTCTGGACCCCATGAGAGTGTGGGGGCGAATGTTTCCCAGCCAGGCCTTGTGTGTTTTTGGTAATAGCTGCAGTGGGTTTGGCATGTCCATACAGGATGGGGCTAAAGACAAAATTGGGTGCAACCAGAGTTGTCCTATTGTCAATCTCTCTCACACACACATACACACACACATGCACACACACTCCACCCTTCCTTTCCTCCCTAGCTGCATTTCCTCTGGCGGAAAAACAAGCTCCCACTGGGGGAGTTTATTTTAAGGCTTATTTCCATACCCTCCATCATTGCACAGATGAAAACTGGGGTCACGTATGGCCAAGCAACATCAGAGTGCGGTCAAGATGGCAAAAACATCCAGAAGAATACACAAGCTTTTGCCTGAGCCTATTGGGAAGACCAAGATACACTCCCTCTGTTCCTTTCTCCCTTTTTCAGTTAAAGGAGTGCACTTTGGGATCTGGTGCCTTTAGGGTATTTAGGCCTATTCAAATGTATGTCCCCTACTTATTAGGGGACACCCATCTTGCTTCCATCCGTCCATCCATACATCTCGTTTGCAGTGCCTACCTTCCTCCGTGACACTGTCCACCACTGAGCCAAACACCAGGACATCAGTGCTGCCATCAGTGCTGCCGCCAAGTCCGCTGTCACTGCTCAGACCTGCAGGGCCAACAAGGGACAAACAAAATGCATTTTAATATTTAGGTACACTGATGTTCCAGTATATGTACCTCCACTTCCTTTCTTTCTTCTGGCTATTTGTTAATCGATAAGACATGAAAATACCACAGCCCCATCTCCTGGAGCAGGCACAGCATTGCAAAGACATGTGTAAGGGATCAAACTACTCTCTGAAATTGACTGAGCTGAGTCCATTGCCACTATAGTCCACTATAGTGGACTATAGTGGACTATTCCACTGAGTCCACTATACCCGAGAGTCTTTTGGAACAGGATTACATATGATTTCATAAAAGTACTCTCCTTTGCTGATCCTTTCTTTCAGCATAGATTCTGAAATCACTTAGAGAAGAGTCAAATCATGGTCCAGGGGCCACATGTGGTTAACAAGGCATTTCTGAATTCCTGCTACATCCACCTGCTGCAGATGCCACCCAAAAACTACTCCTCAAAAAAGCATGCCACTGAAATTCAGCACTGTCAAAACTGAGAGACTTTTCCTCTTTCTCTTCCCTTACGCAAGAGAGGGAAATATCCTGCCCTTTCCATTTGCACAACTCTATGGTACAGAAGGGCATTCTGGTCCCCATTTACACCATCATGAGCTACCATATTTGCCACTAGATTTTAGCAGTAACTATAGCAGTGGCAACAGTCTTCATAGTAGTCAATGATTTGTGGCAGTGTCCCCCCCCCCCCTGATGAATGGGGGGGGGTTTGACAATGAGGCCCTGAACCTCCAGAAGTTTCCTTTATCTATAGGTTTTTGTGGGTTTTTCGGGCTATGTGGCCATGTTCTAGAAGACTTTATTCTTGACATTTCACCAGCATCTGTGGCTGGCGTCTTCAGAGAATGCTGGCATAGAAGTGAGTGGGGTATATAATATATATACAATATATATTGTGTGACCCTAGGTTGAGAGAAGGTGATTTACATGTTAATCTATGTGTTCTATTGCTGAATGGCAAGACCTCAGGGTGGGAGGATACGCAAGGAGGACTTGTGTCGAAAGCCTTCGACTTTGCATTGCTTTTATCTGCTTTAAAGTGTCTACTTCTAATAATCTCTGTGTTTTAGAAGAAACAGTAAGTGACAAATGATTCAGCTCTTCTCTTCATCTATTGTACCAAGGTACAACAATTGGTAAATGTTGCTGGATAGTTGGCCACACTGCAGAGAGGAAACCCAAAAGACCAAAAACACCAGAAAAGGAAAGTGATGTGACTAAGGCCACGCTGCAGGTTATTAGCAGTGACTTTCCTTTTTCTTTCCGAAGCATTTGAAAGAAACGCAATTATACCTATTTTATTTATTTACCTACTTTGCAGGACACACAAATGTAATTTTTACACCTCACCCTCTTTGAAATTGGGGGGAAGGGATCAATATGAATGCACATGAGCATCTGTATGTTTTATTCCAGAAGACAAATGCCAGCTCTTGGGTTGGGCGGCGGCACAGGGGCTGAGATCAGGAAGCTACTGAAGAAGCAAAGAAAAAATCCTTCCCTGAATTCCTAATTCAGCAACAGAGCAGCTTTTGGCATGCAGAAGATCCCAGGTTGCCGTACCTATGGAGCCACAATTAAGGCTTTGAGGAGACTGTACATACTCCATGGTCACAGCACCCTTGCACTACGGCCGACGGACATCAAAGTTGTCCTACTAGAGGAGATCACACCTCCACCTTGTTTCCCTAAACAAGCAGCCAGATGCCCCTGGGAAATCCAAAAGCAAGTTGTGGAGACATCACCCATCCACTTCTGCTTGTCATGGGCATCTGATACCTCAAAGTATATTGCCTCCGGACATGGAGGTCCTGCTTGGCTAACAGGGCTAAAATAGCCAGGAGGTGAGACTCTCTTGTAGCCCTACATGGTTAAGGCATCTCCCTTACCTCCATCCAGGAGGATGCTTGTCACGGGCATCTGATACCTCAAGGTATATTGCCTCCGAACATGGAGGTCCTGCTTGGCTAACGGCTAAAATAGCCAGGCGGTGAGACTCTCTTGTAACCCTACATGGTTAAGGCATCCCCATTCCCTCCATCCAGGAGGATGCTTGTCATGGGCATCTGATACTTCAAGGTATATTGCCTCTGAACATGGAGGTCCTGCTTGGCTAACAGGGCTAAAATAGCCAGGCGGTGAGACTCTCTTGCAACCCTACATAGTTAAGGCATCCCCCTTACCTCCATCCAGGAGGAACGGTGAACCGCTCCCAGCGGGACCATGGCCACTGTCACTCCTTGGGCTGGCTGCCAGGGGGTGCGGCACCGAGACGTGGTTGCCACCTAAGAGGAAGGTGGACGGAACGTCAGGGGAGTTCATTGTCAAAGAGGCATCTGATGTCGTTCTTTTTGCATTTTCAAAAATGCAGCAGTCAGGAATGGATTTTGTTTCCCTTGAAGGACAAAATGAAGACATGGGGGAAAGGGAGAGGGGAGAGAAAAAGCCAGCCAACTGCATAGGTTTGGCATAAAAGAAGATGGGAAAGGGGGGGAGATATAAGCCCAGCCACCAAAATAGAAAACACTGGGGATGAGGGGAGATAACAAAGGTGCAATGGATGGATTGGGGGGAGGCAAAGATTATAGGTGGAGGTTTCTGAAAATAATTGTCTGCTTCAACCTCTTCCTCTGTCTTTCATACAATGTTTGCCCACATATGAGTGTACAATTCTCCATGCTGCTGTTTCATCTCAAATTCCATGCCCAAGAAGTGCCAGAAGTGGAAGATGCAGCTGGCAGCCAAAATATGGGTAGTTTAGGTCTACTTACTGCGTGGTCCAGCTCCAGCTCCTGTGTCGAAGTAGGAGAAAAGGGAATCCAGCTCATCAGGACAAAAGAGGGAATCTCGTCGGAATTTCCGTTCCAGGGTGGCTGCTGCCGATAAAGAGAGATTGTTTATTGTCAGTTGCTTTCTTGTTTTTCTCCAGTACATGCACACAGAATATATAATAATAATAATTTATTTTTTATTTATTTTTATTTTATTTATATCCCGCCCCTCTGCCAGGCAATCGGGGCGGTGTACAACATTTCAAAACATCAGAACAAATAAAATCAATTCAAATCCCATCCCTCCTTCCCACACCCACCCATCCCCCAAAAACAAATCAAACAAACAGATTGAATAACAATAATTTAAAATATACAATTTAAAAATATACTATGGATGTGGACAGTCCAGAGCCTGATTGGTGATTTAGATATGGATCCAGTTTGGTTCATTTCAATTCAGATCCAATCTGTTCCAATCCTGATCCCAAATTTGAATCAAGATTTTGGAATCAGGGTCATCAGTCCCCTCCTACGGATTTCCATCAACCAAAAATGGCTGTAACTTTTATATGTTTTTCACATAGCTGCGTCCAATTCGGAACCATGGTAAACCTTAAAGAGGTGATTTCGCTGCCCAGTTTCAAACAAGTAGCTAGCTCCCAAGGAATGTGTAAAGATTCCTGTTTTAATATATATATAGAGGGGGGGGGGTGTTTCTGACTGGTCAGTGCTGACAACTCATGTCCTGGCACTGGCACTGTAATAATAATAATAATAATTTTATTTATAGCCCGCCCCTCTGCAAGGCAATCGAGGCGGGTTACAGCATTAAAATAAACAACAAGTTAAAACATTCCCACATCCCCTGACCCAATCCCCTTAAAACAGAATTAAAACAGAATGTACAGCATCATTCAGTTAAATCTGTTAATTAAACTAGGATAAACGATAATTATACCAAATTAATAGTATACTTAAAAGCGGGGGATTACTTTATTCTACCAGCAAACAACTGGTGAGATTCAAACAACTGGTGAGATTCAATGAGGCAGCATAAGGAAGTAGGAGGTGACCAAAGAGTACTTTTCTGGTGAAATTACCCTGCTCCCTTAAGGCATTTCTTGACCTGGGCTGGTGTTGGAAACCAATTTCTCATGGCCCCATATTCCTGCCACCTCATCTCTTTCAGAGTTGGCACTGTTCTTCTTTCCTTAGCAATACAGTTTGGTACTGGCTTTTAAGACACTGGTCTTGTCACTTGGCCTCAAGCAGATGGGTGCCTTGGAGCACCCTCTGGCCACTCCGACCACGAATGCGCCCTGAGTGGCATGGGACTGCGGTGACCGATGCTGCGGTCTCGAGGCTGGCCGCTGCCGTGTCCACAACAGACTGCTGGCAAGAAGAGCTTCTTTTGTGTTCCTTCTACGGTCAGTTTTGGACTACCTTAAGCAGCCACGGCATGGCTTCAGCCTAATCCGGGGGTTTGCATCATCCGAATGCCATGCCCCCAGATCGTCCAAAAAGCAGAGCTTTTGGCCTGTCTGTTTCGGGCCCTTGTTTATTCTGCCTCATTTGCCTCCAGTGAAGGCAGATAGAAATCCTGGGATCCTCAAAGTGGTCCTAGATAATGTTCTTCCTTTTTTGTGGTGCTGCCAATTGACTATCTTCTGTTTAATTCGTAAGAAATAACAACAACTTAGGCCAAGTGGGGCAAGGAGAGGATACTTTTTGCTATGGAAAACACGAAGAGACCCATTCAACTGTCAAACTAACAGGAAAGGTGAATGGATGATTAAGCTAGGTATGACCTACGTGAAACACTTGAGAAGATAGAAGGGATGACAAAGGTCAGTACTTAGAATTGCTTTTCTTACTTTGTTTGGACCATCTTATGCTTGTGAGCAGCTGCTTTCAGCTTTGAATTATATCAAACAGAAACAGACTAGCAGATAACATGAATGCTGCATGTGTTGCTTTCAAATTTACAAAGTATAAGCCAAGGTTAGAATCATAGAATCATAGAGTTGGAAGAGACCACAAGGGCCATCCAGTCCAACCCCCTGCCATGCAGGAACTCCCAATCAAAGCATCCCCGACAGAAGGCCATCCAGCCTCTGCTTAAAGACCTCCAAAGAAGGTCTTTAAGCAGAGGGCTTTCTCCGAGGGAGTGTGTTCCACTCTTGAACAGCCCTAACTGTCAGGAAGTTCCCCCTAATGTTGAGATGGAATCTTGCATCCATTGTTTCGGGTCCTAGTCTCTGGAGCAGCAGAAAACAAGCTTGTTCCCTCCTCAATATGACATCCCTTAAATATTTAAACACGACTATCATATCACCTCTCAGCCTTCTCTTCTCCAGGCTAAACATCCCCAGCTCCCTAAGTCGTTCCTCATAGGGATTCTTGGTTTCCAGACCCTTCACCATTTTAGTTGCCCTCCTTTGGACATGCTCGTTTCTCCACATCCTTTTTGAATTGTGGTGCCCAGAACTGGACACAGTATTATTCCAGGTGAGGCCTGACCAAAGCAGAATAGAGTGGCACTATTACTTCTCTTGATCTAGACACTATACATCTACTGATGCAGCCTAAAATTGCATTGGCCTTTTTAGCTGCTGCATCGCACTGTTGACTCATGTTCAACTTGTGGTCCACCTGGAGTTTTAGATCCCTTTCACACATAGTCTCATTCAGCCAGGTGTCCTCCATCGTATATCTGTACTTTTCGTTTTTCCGCCCTAAGTGCAGTACTTTACATTTCTCCATGTTGAATTTCATTTTGTTAGCTTTGACCCAGCTTTCTAGTCTGTTCAAGTCATTTTGAATTTTGATCCTGTCCTCTGGGGTATTAGCTACTCCTCCTAATTTGGTGTCGTCTGCAAATTTGATAACTATGCCCCCAATACCGTCATCCAAGTCATTGATAAAGATATTGAATAGCACTGGGCCCAGGACAGAGCCCTGTGGCACCCCACTGGTCACTTCTTTCCATGTTGAAAAGGAGCCATTTTTGAGCACCCTTTGGGTTCGGCCAGTCAACCAATTACAAATCCATGCAACAGTTACTTTGTCTAGCCCACATGTTACCAGCTTTTTTGGAAGAATGCCATGGGGAACCTTGTCAAAGGCCTTACTGAAATCAAGATATACTATATCCACAGCATTCCCTTCATCTACTAAGCTAGTAATTTTATCAAAAAAAGAGATCAGATTTGTCTGGCATAACCTGTTTCTCTGAAACCCATGTTGACTTTTTGTGAGTATGAAATTACCTTCCAGATGTTCACAGACTCTCTGTTTAATGATCTGCTCCAGAATCTTTCATGGTATTGATGTCAGACTAACTGGACGATAATTGTTAGGATCCTCTTTTTTCCCCTTTTTGAAGATGGGGACAACATTTGCCCTCCTCCAGTCTGCTGGGACTTCTCCTGTTTTCCAGGAGTTCTCAAAGATTATTGCCAATGGTTCCGATATTACGTTTGCCAATTCTTTTAATACCCTTAGACAAATTATCAGCATGCATACGATAGCAAAAATCATATTAATGGTTCAAAAGCATGCCAAATGCAAACTTGTACCTTTCAATAAAAAGTTGTTTGTGTTATTGAAAGCTCTGTTATTGTGTTTTTCTTTTAAGACCAAAGATGTTAATGTATGAGTTGTTTTTTCTAAACTAAAACCTCAGTACAGTCCTCCCTCCATTCTTGCAGACTTGGGATCCGCGTCCCTTGCTTATCCGCAGGAGGCGAACAGAGGGAGACAAAATGGGGGCTGTGCCCATGGCGCACGCCTATATGCCCCTGCGGGAATGTGCCTCCATTCAAGCCAACAGGGCTTGAATATACGCAATTTTCCGGTTTTTGAGGGGGGCTGAATGGATCCCCCACGAGAAAGGAGGGAGGACTGTATTCAGGTTAAAGTGCCATAATGCCACTTTGCAATAAACAAGTAGGTTTTGGGTTGCAGTTTGGAAACTCAGGGGCTCTGCAGATGGCGCAAAGTGCCGTATTGGAGCCAGGGAAGGAAAGGGGCAGCCGGACGCTGGATGCCCCGACCCCTTCCCGAGGACGTCATCGGAGCACCCACCGTTGCACACAGCGAGCGCTCCGATGACGTTCTTCCAGCTCAGCGTCCAGACACACTGGGCTGGAAGGGATATGGAAGAGACGTGCAGCATCTCTTCGGGCGCTCCTTCTGCCTGCTCTGGAAGGAGCGCTATTTTAGCGCTCCTTCCAAGGCCGCCCAAAGGGGGGATTGGGGCTGAGGCGTGGGGCAGCTTCGGCTGTAGAGGCCCTCAGTCTCTAAAAGGTTCACCATTATTGAGCTAGGATATTCAGCCATACAAAAGGAATTTTAAAAGAGAAAGTGTCATAGGGCTGATGCAGACTGGCCTAAAGGGCTGGCCTGGGGGTGGAGTTTGGGGTGGGGCAATGGCACACTGGCCACCCTGATTCAACCCTGATGCTGTAAGCCCATCTATACGGCGCGTGGCATCAGGGTATCCTCTTGGCACAGCATGCATACACGCTGCGCCTAAAGGATGCAAAAGAGCACGGCGACAGCTCAAAGGGGGCCTTTTGCTGCCCTCAAAAGGAGCGGCATTTTGCTGCTCTTTTGCGGGAGGCAAAAAGGGGGATCGGGGCTGTGGCTTGCAGTTGCTGTGGCCCTGATTCGCTGCTCCCAGGGGTGACCCAGAGCCACCCCAAATGGGCCATCTGCATCGGCCCAGAGTTGGCAGCATGAGTGTATGGGGAGAGGGTAAGGGACTGTTGTCTGAGAACCAAGATCATGTAGTTCATACGAAACCTATCTTTGAGAGATAGGAAAATGGAGGAAAGGAGACAGAGGAAGTTAAATGGCTCCCCCACCTGAAGAGTGTGCTGCCGGTGATGCGTTTCCTGCCTCGTGCCGGTACTTCCTGCGTGCTGTGGGTGCTTTCGTGGAGCTGTTGCGCCTCTGGCACTTCTTCACGCTCCAGCGCCGTGGTTTCCTTTCATTCTCAGCCAGAGCCTCCCCAGATGGCAGCTTCTTCAGGAACTTCTTCTCCACATATTTGACTTTAATCCAAGCTTCTTTGTCTTGCCTGAGAGAGAATTCAGTTTATCAACTTTCAGTTTATCAAGTTTTCATCTTGTCCTTTCTCAAAAGAGTATATTTTAAGGGGTATTTCATTTATTATCCCCACAATGAATTTGACGAAAAATATGTGGCTGCTCATTTGGTTGTATGTAATCTGGAGCTAACTACAGTTAGTGTTTCATTCCAGCCTTGAGTGCTTCATAGAAATATGCTTCTAGTTACAACTCCAAGTAGTTTCTTTTTACACAGAATGTTTCAAAGAGCCTAGCAGTTTTATCCATATAATGAGTGTGTTTAACTTAGAAGGTTGCTTTGTTATTTCTGGTTCTCAAAGTGCTACACATTTTCTCTTGTGACATGGGAAGATGGGCTATTTGCAGTGATCTGACTTATATTGTATATACTCATGTATAAGTCTAGATATTTAGGTTAAAAATTGACCCAAAAACCCTGAGTTGACTTATCTATGGGTTAATGTAAGTATTGTATGTTAAATCATATATATAAAACCATGCTCTGGTGAAAGGCAATAGTTTAATCTGCCCTGAAAGCACTGACCCCTTCTACTCTCTCATCCATCTAACCTTACGAGGATGAATACTTATGTCTGCTGGAATTTTGTAAGTTCTTTGGCATCGTTTTCCTTTGCTTCATCCTTTACATCCTTCATTACATGCCCCTATGTTTTACCCTTGACATATCAAAATCCATAATTTTGGCCCCAAAACCTGCCCTCACCTTATACATGAGGTCGACTTATAGTCAATTAATTTGCTACTTTTGATCTTATTGTTATTCTTATTGTTGCCCTAAGAGCTATTTAAATTAGAAGTCCAGGTACAAACATCTCAAATACATACGTAAATAAATGAGGAAAAGGAATAATATAGGTTTTTGTGGGTTTTTTGGGCTGTAAGGCCATGTTCTAGAACAGGGCTAGGCAACCTTTTTGAGCCGGGGGCCAGGTTGCTGTCCCTCAGACAATTGGGAGGCCGAAGCACCAAAAATAAATAAATAAATAAATAAATATTTAAAAAATTAAAAATAATTTAAAAATATGCATGCACACTCTCTCAGCCCCAGAAAAGCCATGACAAAACCCCTGTGGAGATTTTGCTAAGAAAACCCCAAGAACAAGTAATAACAACAACAATCAATATCATCATGGCGGGGGGCGGCGGCAGAAGGACCGGCCTGGGGCCGGTCCAAAGGCCTCGGGGGGCCGCATTCGGCCCCCGGGCCTTAGGTTGCCTACCCCTGTTCTAGAAGAATGACATTTCGCCTGCATCTGTGGCTGGCATCTTTCTCTGAAGATGCCAGCCACAGATGCAGGCGAAATGTCATTCTTCTCAAACACGGCCTCACAGCCCGAAAACCCCATACAAACCTATGGATGCTGGCTGTGAAAGCCTTCGACCTCACAAAGGAAGAAAGATACTAGACCAAAGTCACCCAGTGAATTTCAAAGAATAAACCCAACTGACAACCTGGGAACTGCTACCAGAAGCGACAGCAGAGGAGTACAGTCGTCCCTACAATTTTCACGGGGGATCTGTTCCTGACACCACCACCCCGTGAAAATGAAAAATCACAAATATTCAAGCCCCATGGGTGCACGCTCCCATGCACAGCCCTGTGCATGCTCCTCGGGTGTGCACACCGTTATTTCCCTCCTGGCTTCCCATCTGCAGAAATTCAAGCCCGCGGACGAGAAGTCCACGAAATAGGAGGGACGACTGTATGCGAATTAATGGTCCGACTCTGCACAAGGACTTCAAGGAAATAATTACAAGTTGTTTGTAATAAGTTACTTGCAAAGTCTAAAAAATACTGGTGACAAAGCAAGAAGATGGACAGTTCTTGCCTATTCACTGGAGAACTGTGACGCTTTTCACAAGAAGCAACGGAGTTGGATGAAGTCCTACCTGGAACTGCCAGCAGTGGGTTTCTTGAGTCCCATCTCCTCACATTGTGCCTCGTAGATCTGATTCATGGTGGCATTGCCCAGCTCACACATCAGCTTTTGGAAAGCATGTAAAGAAGGCAAAGTGTTAAAAGCTTACGTCAGTTCTCCTCCCTAACCGTCACACCATCACCTTCATTTCTCCACAATGTTGTCTTTCAAAGTCATAGGTGTGGCAGGAACCTAATAAGGAAAAGGACTTGTTGGTGCCCCCCTCCCTACATTCTCCATATACTTTTCTCTCTCTTTTTTGGTATTAAAAAAAAACACCTGTTACCCACGTTTTTGAAATTTGTGCAGTCTAAACCCACTGAATTTTATATCTGTTGTAGCATTTAATCATACTGTTTTCCACGCAGCCACTGAAGTTTCATCATATTTTATTTAGAGCTGACAGTGCATTTTGAGAAAGATGGTACTGAGCAATGTAAAATAACCTTGCCTGTACTCCAAATGAAACACGTTAAAAGCTGCATGTTCATTCACAGAGCAAAAATGACCATTACAATTCCATCATACAGTCTTTATAGCCCAACTTTCATTCAAAGACTTCAGGGCAGAGTGTATCATCTGTCCCTCAACCCAACATACACACATTTTACCCTCACAACAACCTTGTAGATAGGTTAGGCTGAGATGTAGTGACTGGCTTTGGCTAATATCACTACGGATTTCCATGCTGAGTGAGGAAATTAACCCAACTACTCCTGGTTTTCATCTGGAAAACACATGGCTCTCCACTTGTAGTTGCACTACAATTGTCATTAGTCCTAGCCAATGTTGAAGGATGATGGGAGCTCCAGTTCAATAATGCCTACAGGGCACTCCTGATCCTACCACTGTACCATATTTGCTCTTGACCCTTTCCCCCTGTATGGGCTAGATTGTTGTATTTTCAGAATTAACTTTGAAAACAAGAATATGCATAAAACAGTATGAACACATACCATTTCACCCTGGATCACTAGCATTCATTAAAAACAACAGAGAGCTTTTCATTCTTTCCCTGCTATGCTTACCACCACCATCCCCTAAGATCCCTTGCAATACAAAGCTTATTTTCCTTCCAATTATCCTATCACCATCATATTCCTTTCCACCCATTTTTGGTATTATGGTTTGGCCTTTACCTTTAGTAATTCTGGCTCCCAGGAATCTAGCGTGAGCGACCGCACTTTGGAGCAGTGAACTCCCAAGCTCCTGTAAGGAAAGGAAACACAACGCAGAGGAGAATTAATAAAATGCAACATCTGTTTGGTAAGCATAGCAAGCTCCTGTAAGGAAGGACAATCCAGAAGAGCATTAAGAAAATGCAACATCTGTTTGGTAAGCATAGCATGCTCCTGTAAGGAAGGACAATCCAGAAGAGCATTAATAAAATGCAACATCTGTTTGGTAAGCACAGCAAGCTCCTGTAAGGAAGGACAATCCAGAAGAGCATTAAGAAAATGCAACATCTGTTTGGTAAGCACAGCAAGCTCCTGTATAGAAGGACAATCCAGAGGAACATTAAGAAAATGCAACATCTGTTTGGTAAGCATAGCAAGCTCCTGTAAGGAAGGACAATCCAGAAGAGCATTAAGAAAATGCAACATCTGTTTGGTAAGCATAGCATGCTCCTGTAAGGAAGGACAATCCAGAAGAGCATTAAGAAAATGCAACATCTGTTTGGTAAGCATAGCATGCTCCTGTAAGGAAGGACAATCCAGAAGAGCATTAATAAAATGCAACATCTGTTTGGTAAGCATAGCATGCTCCTGCAAGGAAGGACAATCCAGAAGAGCATTAATAAAATGCAACATCTGTTTGGTAAGCATAGCATGCTCCTGTAAGGAAGGACAATCCAGAAGAGCATTAATAAAATGCAACATCTGTTTGGTAAGCATAGCATGCTCCTGTAAGGAAGGACAATCCAGAAGAGCATTAATAAAATGCAACATCTGTTTGGTAAGCATAGCATGCTCCTGTAAGGAAGGACAATCCAGAAGAGCATTAATAAAATGCAACATCTGTTTGGTAAGCATAGCATGCTCCTGTAAGGAAGGACAATCCAGAAGAGCATTAATAAAATGCAACATCTGTTTGGTAAGCATAGCATGCTCCTGCAAGGAAGGACAATCCAGAAGAGCATTAATAAAATGCAACATCTGTTTGGTAAGCATAGCATGCTCCTGTAAGGAAGGACAATCCAGAAGAGCATTAAGAAAATGCAACATCTGTTTGGTAAGCATAGCATGCTCCTGTAAGGAAGGACAATCCAGAAGAGCATTAAGAAAATGCAACATCTGTTTGGTAAGCATAGCAAGCTCCTGTAAGGAAGGACAATCCAGAAGAGCATTAAGAAAATGCAACATCTGTTTGGTAAGCATAGCAAGCTCCTATAAGGAAGGGAAACACAATCTAGAGGAGCATTAATAAAATGCAACCTTTGTTTGGTAAGCGTAGCAAGCTCCCATAAGGAGCATTAATAAAATGTAACATCTGATTGGTAAGCATAGCAAGCTCCTGTAAGGAAAGGAAACACAATCCAGAGGAGCATTAAGAAAAGGCAACATCTGTTTGGTATAGACACACTTGTACATATCCAAAGCTTGTAAAGTTATTCTAAGGTAGTGAGTTACAGTTACACTTCCAAGCCCCCCCCCCCCAAATAGTTACCTTTATAGTTATTTTTTAACTAATTCACTTCATATTGTTACTTCTTAAATTAATGTTTAAAAATATGAATGCTACAAATTGCCGGCTTGTGGTACAAAATAACAGCTTCTACCAGCCATCTCATTGCTTCAATATCTGCAGCACATTATTAAGGGCCATCCAGTCCAACCCCATTCTGCCATGCAGGAACTCTCAATTAAAGCATCCCTGACAGATGGCCATCCAGGCTCTGTTTAAAAACCTCCAAAGAAGGAGACTCCATCACCCTCTGAAGGAGTGTCTTCCACTATCCAACAGCTCTTACTGTCAGAAAGTTCCTCCTAATGTTGAGGTGGAATCCCTTTTCCTGTAGCTTGCATCCATTGCTCTGGGTCCTAGTCTCTGGAGCAGCAGAAAAGAAGCTTTCTCCATCCTCAACGTGACATCCCTTCAAATATTTAAACAGGGCTATCATATCACCTCTTAGCCATCTCTTCTCCAGGCTAAACATACCCAGCTCCTTATGTCTATCTTCATAGGCCTTTATGATTTCTAGACCCTTCATCATTTTGGTCATCCTCCTCTGGACACACTCCAGTTTTTCAACATCTTTTTGGAATTGAGGTGCCCAGAAATGGACACAGGATTATTCCAGGTGAGGCCTGACCAAAAACAGAATAGAGGTGGCACTAACTTAAAAAAAATACTTTTGAAAAAAATTACTTTTGACAAGTAACTTTCAGAGGCTGGATGGCCTTTTGCCTGGAACGCTGTGATTGTGTCTTCCTACATGGCAGGGGATTGGACTGGATGGCCCTTGAGGTCTCTTCCAACTCTGGGATTCGATGAATTTTCCAAGCTCTTGCGCGTGCATGAAATACCTGTGTATCCCTGAACATTCAATGCATAGTAAGATGCCCAAGTTGATGCTAGCCCATCGGGGATCCGCTTGTCCACAGTCGCAGCACTGGTCATTCCCTGGTATGCTCTGCACCCTCTGCAAGATGGTCTCCCCTTTGGCGCTGCGATCCCGAGAGTCAGTAGCAGAGTCGATGCTGCTGGTAGAAGGGGAGGCAGTCCGGTCCAGTCTCTGGGGGGGAAGGAACAGAAAATGGGAATCTTGATCTTGCCATTGTAGACAAGCAACACAATTTTACAACGCCATTGTATATAATGGTACTTGAGTATCCATGGGTCGAGGTATCAGTAGGGGATTCTGGAACCACTGCATGCCCCAAATGGGCACAGATCCTATAGCACAGGGGTAGGCAACCTTTCCCCTTTAAGGGCCGAGGGACTTCAGCTCCCAGAATCCCAGGAGCTATTGGCCAACATGGGACTATTGGCCAACATGGCTGAGGCTTCTGGGAGCTGAAGTCCCTCGGCCCTTAAAGGTGAAAGGTTGCCTACCCCTGCTATAGCATGTGCTATAATAATAATAATAATAATAATAATAATAATAATAATAATAATAATAATAATTTCCATCCCGCCCCTCTACCGAAGCAATCGGGGCGGCTTACAACAATAAAAACTCACAACAACCCATCCCAAGCCCAAACCCACCCTCCCCTTAAAACAGTATTAAACATCTTAACATTAAAACAATTAACACTATAAAACAATTATAATACTTTGCACAATTAATTATTAAAAACGCAGTCTAACAGGCAGCCCGCGACGAATGAATGAATGCTACCCAATTCTTTCACAGGGCTAGTCCTAGAACAAAGCGTTTTGTATAGATTAATTTTGTCCAATTTTCTCATAGCCCTCTGAAGCGCTGGGCTGCATCTCCACTACAGAAATAACACAGTTTGATACAACTTTATCTGCCACGACTCAATGCTATGGAATCCAGGGGTTTGCAGTCTGTTGTGGAACCAGAGCTCTCTGACATAGAAGGCTAAATATCTCACAAAACTACAGTTCCCAGAATTCCATAGCAGTGAGCCATGGTAGTTCAAGTGGTGTCAAACTGGATTATTTCTCCAGTGCAGATTCAGCCTTAATTATTTTTACCTCTAACAAATATAAAACTTTTTTTTTTCATTTGGATTACAATTGGGAAGTTTTACCTATACAGCACCTAAATGTTTTCCCAGGGACTTCTTGAGAAATTCAGTGTACTCTGCCTAAGAAAGGGACAGTTAACTTGACACAGGACAGGGGCAGCCTGGATGGATCTCAAAGGAAGTTACTTTTCTGTTGTTAATGGATTTAAATTTTATTCTTTTATTGCCCTTTGTCCCTAGCCCTCACATGGCTGAGATGGAGAATGACCTCTGTCTACATTGATATCCCTCCGGATCATCTCATCTGACAACAGAAATAACATCCGAGACAAAATATAGGCCTGTCATTCTAACATCATCACTTTTCTTCTCCTGCATGATTTTGAACATCTTTGCCTGATGAAAAAGCCAGTGGAACTTTGAAAGCCTGCATGACGTATTTTCTACATTTTGGCGGCCAATGAAGGCATTGCTCTTTTGTGGATTTTGTTATTTGGTTGTGAGATGCATACAGTGGAGCACAGCCTTTTTGAGAGGCTATGACAATGAACAATGAAGAAAGGCTGGATTGGTTTTCTGGCCATCAGGATTTTATTTTATTTTATTTTATTTTGTACTCGGGGGATCTAATCTGGCTATGCTAGCTGTAGGATTCTGGGAGCTGTGTCCAAAAATCTATGTTTTCCAACTTCTGGTTGTAATTTGCTTTACGCTAGAGTCAAGTGTAAATTGGTGCCTATTACTGGAGAACTCATTGCCCACAATTAAGTAAGTGACTTTTTGACTTCTGCTGCTGATAACGTTGTTGTTGTGAAGTGCCTTCGCGTTGGTCTTGACCAGGGGTAGGCAACCTTTCCCCTTTAAGGGCCGAGGGACTTCAGCTCCCAGAAGCCTCAGCCATGTTGGCCAATAGTCCCATGTGGGCCAATAGCTCCTGGGATTCTGGGAGCTGAAGTCCCTCGGCCCTTAAAGGGGAAAGGTTGCCTACCCCTGGTCTTGACCCATGGCAACCCTATGGATGTGACATCTCCAAGACCCTCTGTCCTCTGCTTCAATCCTTTTGTTGTTGTTGTTCCTAACTGCCTTGGCGTCAGTCTCAATCCATGGCAGCAACCCTATGGATGAGACCTCTCCAGGTCCCCTGTCCGTCCTCTCCTGCTCTGTCCAGCTCCTGCAAACTCATATTCGTGGTCTTTTTAATAAAGTCCATCCATCTAGCATGTGGCCTTCCTCTCTTTCTACTTCCCTCCACCTTTCCTAACATTATTATTGTCTTTTCCAACAATTCATGCCTTCTCATGATGTGTCCAAAGTACGACAGTCTAAGTCTTGTTATCTTGGCTTCTTCCAAGGAGATTTTGGGCTGGATCTGCTCTAGGATCCACTTGTTTGTACTTTTGGCTGTCCATGGGATCCTCAGCATTCTTCTCCAGCCCCACATTCTCTCAAATGCATTGATTTTCTTCCTATCCTCTTTCTTAACTGTCCAGCTCTCCCATCTATCCATGGGAATAATAGGGAATACAATGGCTTGTATGATCCCGACTTTTGTGCTGAGTTGCATATCTTTGCATTTTTAGGATCTTTTCTAGTTCTTTTCATAGCCATCCTTCCCTTAATCTTCTTCTGATTTCCTGACTGCAGTCTCCATTTCTATCAATGTTTGATCCCAGGTATGGGAACTCTTTTACTATTTCTGTTTCCTCATTGTCCAGTTTGAATATTTGTAAGTTCTCTGTGGTCATTATTTTTGTTTTCTTTATGTTCAACAGTAAGCCTGCCTTTGCACTTTCTTCTTTGACCTCCCTTAGTAGATGTTCCAGGTCTGTGAGGTTTTTTGCTAGTATTAGGGTGTCATCTGCATATCTCAGATTGTTGATATTCCTTCCTCCTATTTTCACTCCTCTTTCTTCTGTGTCCAAGCCTGCTTCTTTTTTAATATATTCTTCATACAAGTTGAACAGATCGGGTGAAAGAATGCAGCCTTGCCTGACTTCTTTGCCAATTGGGAACCATTCTGTTTCTCCATCTTCTCTTCTGACAGAAGCCTCTTGTCCTAGGTACAAATTCCTCATCAGGACTATCAGATGTGTTGGCACTCCCATCATGTCTTTAAGGGCATTCCATAGCCTTTCATGATCTATGCAGTCAAAGGCTTTACTATAGTCTATAAAACAAATGGTGATTTCCTTTTGGAACTCCCTGCTACGCTCCATTAAAGCAGCTTCATTTATATACCGCTTCATATCACACTATGGGATGTCTAAACGGTTTACAACTGTAAGCTCATTGCCCTGCAACAGTTGGGTACTCGTAAGCCATTGTATGCTTGCAATGTAATCCCTGGTGCCTTTTCCTTTCCTGAACCCTGCTTGGACCTCTGGGATAAACATTACTGTGGCTATTACTGAGTGATGAAAATGTAAAATCCAAATGTTGCTCTAAAACCAACCCAGTTTACTGCTGAATATGTCTTAGAGTGGGCATTTGAGCATTATTGTGAATATCACCACCAAATGATTTTCTGGTAGAAAAAAAATGTTGCTTGTTGAGCAAAACACAACATTGTTGTGCAATTTCTTAAAAAAAAAAAAGTCCCATCTAATTGTGCAGCCCAACTTCCTGCCTTGCCTACACCTTCAGAAGGCTTGAGTACTCGTCGCTCCTGATGACTCCTTGATTCGTCGCTCCTGATGACAAATCAGGTAAATGCGACAGTCAGGAGCACCTGTTAGTTTTGGCTGATACGCCAGCTGTGCCCTTTTCTGGAAGTAAGGGATCTCGAGACTGTTGTGCACGCACTGGTAACCTCACGTCTAGATTTCTGTAATGCGCTCTACATGGGGCTACCCTTGTGCTTGGTTCGGAAGCTTCAGTTGGTTCAAAACATGGCAGCCAGGCTTATTTCTGGAACATCTAGGAGGGACCACATCACTCCGGTTTTGAGGTCCCTCCACTGGCTGCCTATTCGCTTCCGGGCTCAGTACAAGGTGTTGGTTATTACCTTTAAAGCCCTAAATGGCTTGGGTCCAAGCTATATCAGAGACCACCTCCTCCCGTACAATCCCCCCCGCACGCTCCGGTCTTCTGGGAGAAATTTCTTAGAGCCTCAAAGATCCAGGCTATCCGCGACCTCCCAGAGGGCCTTTTCTATTGTTGCCCCCAAACTCTGGAACGACCTGCCGGACGAGATCCGTCAACTAACATCTTTGGACAGTTTAAAAAGGCTGTCAAGACAGATCTCTTCCGGCAGGCCTTTCCAGACTAAATAACCCGGCCCTGGGCAATTCCCTCCTTCATCTAAACCTTGGTTCCCCCGTAGTGCTGCAATGAGATTAGCCGCTTTGGTTTGTATTATTTTAATTGCTGTATATTGTTTTATGTTTTTTAATTATATTACTGTTTAATAATGTTTTAAGGGGGGGAGGGCTATGTTGCTTATTGTAACTGTTTTTATCTTGTAAACCGCCCGGATTGGGCAACCATTGGGCGGTATATAAATACATTTTATTATTATTATTACTCAGCTCTTCAAAGTGAGGCTTTGAATCCCTATGTATTGAACCACATTCCTATGCCGAATTATCAGTGCCACCTCTTTTTTTTCTGACAGGCTTCTCATCTTTTAATACCAACATGGTAAGCAAGTACATGGACTTACTGGACTGGGAATAAATAGACCTTTTTAATTTGGCTAGTGGAGATAGCTGGGACTTTTCGATTGCTCTGCAGAGGGGCGGGATATAAATAAAAATTATTATTATTATTATTATTATTATTATTATTATCATCATCATCATCATCATCAGTTTGGGATTTATTTATTTATTTATTTACAAAATTTGAAAAATGTCCTCATAAGACCTGAAAAACAGAACTTGACCTAAAGGGAAAAGAAAAATCACTGTGAAAGCTTCTGAATTCTGAAGTGACATCTCCGGTTATTAGGCAAAGCAGAACAGGACCATTTCCATCTCTAAATCATAACTCCTCAACTCACTTCAATGTAGCAGCTGTCAGGACTCTCTCGATATGCAGAGGCTATGCTAGCTTGAACTGCCTGGATCCATGCCTGACGCAGTTTCTCCGAATCAGCCTGCAGCATGCAGCTTCTGTGAAGGAAAGACGCAGTAAGACACATGTTACAAACCATAGGAACAATTACAGAAAACACTGCTTGCCAGTCTCCCAAGTTGACATACTGAATAGCATGACCTGGATATATATATATAGCCATGTTAGTCTATAGAACAGGGGTAGGCAACCTTTCCCCTTGAAGGGCCGAGGGACTTCAGCTCCCAGAAGCCTCAGCCATGTTGGCCAATAGTCCCATGTTGGCCAATAGCTCCTGGGATTCTGGGAGCTGAAGTCCCTCGACCCTTAAAGGGGAAAGGTTGCCTACCCCTGCTATAGAATATAGAATCAGTATGTAGAGAGATCTTGCAGTCCCTTTCAGACTAACTGAAAGAAAGAAGTTTGGCAGCATGAGCTTTCGAAGTCTACGAAATTATTATTATTATTATTATTATTATTAAAGTTTATTTCTAGAGCACTGTCAGTGTACTCAGCGCTGTACAAAAGACAATCAAGAATAAAACAAATAAAACAAATAAAACCTGCCAGAGGCGTACAATCTAAGTTAAAACAATGAGCAGAATAATGACTTCCGGGTTGCGGACTGAAGGCGAAAGGACGCGTGAAGTTCGCGCTCCGCGTCCTATCTTTAACCTGGGTGGATTATTTTTGGGGAGACACCAGCAAGCCCTGCTTTATCCACCGCCAGGGAGGCCGTGGAAGGAGGGGTCCGTTGGGAGACCAGCAGAGAACATTGCTCCCCCCCCAAGCGTTTGCAAAAGCGAAGTTTAAAGTAAGGAGATCGATGCGGATAACGCGAGCGGAGGGCAGTTCGAAGGAGCGGCACTGAGCAAGCCGGCAAGCTGACAAGTGGAGAGGAGAGTCTGGGAGCCGGCTGCTGAGGGAAAAGAGAAGGAGAAGGAGAAGAAAGATAGAAAAATCAAGACGCCCTTGGAAACAACTTTACCAAATCCTGTAATAAGACGTCCTCGGAACATCAATATTAAACTCGCAATTAGCAGACGCTGCAAGGGAGGAGAAGCAGCTGAACTCAGAGTGGTCTGCAGGACCAGCCCCACCTTGGTTTAGGAGCCTTAGGGCTACTGCCTTCAAGCAACCTTTTAAAATTTCCTTGACAGTTACAAGCAACAAAATTCTTGCAGGTAAAAGACTTAACTCCTTACAAGAACCCCTTTTCAAAATTTAAAGAACAACAGAAAAGCTCTCGTGGAAAAAACAAATATATATTTCTCCTTGCTCTTTTTTTTTTTTATAGACTTCCCCAATTATCTAATCATATCCAATCATATTGGTAGTAACACTTTGAATTTTTCTTTTTTCTTTTTTCTTTAGAAGAAACAAAGCTAATAGATTTGTCTCTGATTCGTTTCTGTGTTTGGACTTTGTTATTACTGTTGTGCACATTCTTTGGCTATCTTTGCTGAGAAATAGAGGAACAGACAGCGTGGGCAAGAAGATTTATTGGTAAGGGGGAAAAGAGACCTAAAAAAAAAAATACACTGAACTATTTGGACAATATATTCTTGTGGGAAGGCGGATGAGGACAGTGCTGGAAATTTAAGACTGAATAGAGATAAAGCAAAAACGAAAAAGCAAGGGAAAAAAAAAAGAAGCAGCTGAAACTTGTCAAGATAATCACAGACAGCGTTAGATGAGTGGAACGTTAACAGACAACACCTGATTTGAAAACCTTGAAGAGAAGCAACTACCCCCCAATTAAAGAAGATTAAAATTAAGGATAAATTTTATTGTGTAAAATTAAAATTCATTATATATTGTATATTGTTTAGGCTTTGTGTTGTAACAGCAGTTGTTGGTGGAACTTTAATTAGATAACCAGATTTAAGCGGGGGAAATAGAAAAGAAAAAAGAGCTGAAAGGTGGAAAAGCTTGTCTTTAAACTATAACTATAATGTTAGTTTCTCTTTTTTATCGGCTTAATTTAACTTATTTCAGCTGCTGAACAGATGCTATGAAAAAAAAACAATAGGAAAGTCAATTGTGAAACATTAAGATGTGGATAAACATTTAAAAAAAGTAGATATATTAATTATCACTTCACTAAGCTAAGAAAAAGACTGGTGTGTATCTGAATATTCTTAGATTCCATTTATATTATAACCATCTTTGCAATAAGTAGACTGTAAGTTTTGGAGTAAACACTATTATACTATTATACTCCCCTTTTGAATTTCTGAGACATCAAATATAAATAACAAAATAAACAATATATAATTAATACATATATTCTAGAATATATAAAATTAAGCAAGATGGCAACTACTAGAGCAAGAACAGCTCAAATGGTGTCAACACAATCAACAAACAGTCAAAGAAGAAATTCAATAGATTCGGCGAGTAGAATTGATATTAATACAACTATTCTTCAGGAACTGAGAGAATTTAAGAAAAACTTTAAGAAAGAGATAAGGGAAGAACTGAAAGAGACAAGAAAAGAGATAAAGGCAGATCTAGAAATTGAAATAGAAAACTTAAGCAAGAAATTTGACAATATATCGAAGGAAATGCAGGAGATAAGAGATGAGCTGGAACAAGCTAAGAAACATAACCAAGAACTAGAAAAGAGAACAAGTGCAGTTCAGAAAGAACAGGAAACAGAAAATCAAAAACTCTTGATTCAAGAGGCAAGATTTAGAGAGAAATGCGTAAAAATAAGAGGCCTGGAAGAAGTAAAAAATGAAAAGTTATTAGACCGTCTCCTAGTACCATTAGCGAATTTTATAGGAATTGCAGAACAATCTCTGGACTCACAGATCGATAAGATATTTAGAGTCAATACAAAATTTGCGAGAGACAGAGGAACTCCTAGAGATATAATAGTAAATTTTACAAACTACAGAATCAGAGAAAGACTCATTCAAAAAAACTATGAAGAAAGACTGATTATAGAAGATACAGAGATAGAAATTTTTAAAGATTTGCCACAAGAAATACTAAGGAGAAGGCAAAACTATAAGTTCCTGACTAATTTACTTATAAAAAGACAGATAAATTTCAGATGGGAAAAAATAGAAGGGATCTCCCTAACTTTCAACCAAAAGAGATATAAAATAAATACAGTTGAAAAAGCAAGAGAATTCTATAATAAAATAAACAGGAAAATGAGAGAAGAGAACAAGGAAAAACATCAAGGTAAAGCGCAAAACCCTCAACAAGATAAAATGGAGAAGAAGCAAAATCAGATTAAGAAGTATAAAAGACCTAATGAAGAAGAGGAAATGGATTTAGATGAAGAACTGTTAGATAAAAACAAAGACGATGAGTTTCAAGATTTGGATGTGATGGAAGACAGGAATAAAGACAGTGAAAATAGTCAGGAAGAAGACGACTTGTTAACAGATGAGGACGAGATAGAACAACAATAATATATCAAAGAAAGACACAATTGGATTAAAACAAAAAGAAAAATGTTACTCAAAATTGGTTCGTGGAACGTAAAAGGTTTAAATACCACTTATAAAAGGAAACAAGTAAATCATTTATTAGAAAAATTTAATTTTGACATAGTCGCTTTACAAGAAACGAGGATTAAAACAAGAGATGTAAAATATCTGAAGAATCCCAGGTTGGGACATCTCTTTTATGCTGCATTAGGAAATAAGAAAAAAAGGGGAGTAGCACTATATGTAAATAAAAAGTATACAGTCAAGGAAATATTTAAGGATGATGAAGGCCAATATGTTGGAGTAGAAATAAAAATTGAGTTTCTGACAATTTTAGTTGTAACAATATATGGCCCGCAAGAGAAGAATGTAAAATTAAATAAAGAATTGTTGAACTATAATAAAAACAATATTTTGTTAATTGGTGACTTTAATGGAGTGTTAAACCCAAGAAATGACAGAAAATCAGATAAGCCCATAAAAAACAACCAGGGGAAACTTCCGCGAACTTTTTTTGATTTAATAGAAGAACAAAATTTAGTGGACATCTGGACACAAAAATATGGAAATAGAAATGGGTTTACCTTTTTCTCTGAGGTACATAAATCTAGCTCCAGAATAGATATGGGTTTTATATCAAAACATCTTTTGCAATATATAAAGAAAATGGAAGTTAAATCTAAGTTGATCTCAGACCACAGCTTGATAAATATTGAGATATCATTACCGAACAAGGAAAGATATTGGAAATTAAATCCTAATCTTTTAGAGGAAGAAATATTTGTAAAGAAAATGAAAGAAGAACTTAAAATCTACTTTAGGGAGAACATTACTGCAGATATTAAAATCAAAACTATATGGGATGCAAGCAAAGCTGTGGCCAGAGGATTGTTGATAAAACAAGGCTCAGAGATTAAGAGAAAGAAACAAGACCAGATAACCGATATAATAAATCAAATGACTATGATAGAAAAAAAAATAAATCTGTCTCCTAAAAACAATAAATTAAAAATGGAATTGAAACAATTACAACTAAAATTGGAACATCAAAACTTGGAAAAAATTGCTTATAAAATTAAAAAAACGAAACAAAGGCACTTTGAACACGCTAACAAAATAGGAAGAAATCTGGCTAGAATACTTAAGCAAGAGAAAGAGAAGAAAACGATAACTGAAATCATATACAAAGGAGAAATCTTACAAACACAGAAGGAGATAAAAAAGTCTTTTTCGGATTTTTACTCAAATTTGTTTAAAGAAGATTTAGACTCTGAAGAACATAAATTAAAATTACAAGCATATTTAGAAAAAAAATCTTTATTTGAATTTACTGCACTACAAAAGGAACAACTAAATGCACCAATAACAAGACAAGAAATAAGCCAAGCCATAAAGAATCTTAAATCAGATAAGTCACCAGGACCGGATGGATTTTCGGCGGCGTATTATAAGGTCCTTGAAGAAATTTTAATAGAGCCTTTAGAAAAAACATTTAATGCAATCCCACTAGAGGGAATACCTGAGTCTTGGAAATATGCTGATATAGTCCTAATACCAAAGGAAGGAAAAGACATAAGAGAGATAAGCAACTATAGACCGATCTCACTTCTGAACATGGACTACAAAATATATACCAGTATTCTTGCCTTAAGGTTGAAAAAAGCAATTGAGAAGCATATCCAAGAAGACCAAAATGGGTTTCTTCCAGGAAGGCATGTCAGAAACAACATTAGAAGTCTAATAGATACAATCGAATACTATCATATAAATAATGAAAGAAAACTTGGAATGGTATATATTGATGCAGAAAAAGCATTCGATAAGGTGAGATGGGACTTCATATTAGCTTGTTTGAAGAAAACAGGATTAGATGGACAATTCACAACATGTATCCAACAAATATATAAAGACCAGAAGGCAAGACTATTAATTAATGGAGAAAAAACTCAAGAATTTAGACTTTACAAAGGAACAAGGCAAGGATGCCCCATCTCGCCGTTATTATTTATTATAACAGCAGAGGTGTTGATCAGGGCAATAATTGATAACAGGAAGATAAGAGGAACAAAAATAAGAAATAATGAACTAAAAATTAAAGCTTATGCGGATGATATTGTAGTTACACTACAAGATCCTGTAAATACTATACAAGAATTATTCGCTGAAATTAAAACTTTTGGGGAGTATTCCGGATTTAAGATGAATAAAGAAAAAACAGCGATAATGACGAAAAACATTAAGAAAAAAGAACAAAAATTGTTGGCAAGTATGACAGGCTGTAATATAACAAATAAAACTAAATATCTAGGTATATGGATTACCAGTAAAAGTATGGACCTTTTTGAAAATAACTATAAAAGAGTATGGGAGGAAATCAAGAAAGACTTAATAAGATGGAATAAACTGAATTTATCACTTTTGGGGAGAATAGCAACCATAAAGATGAATGTCTTGCCAAAGTTATTATACCTTTTGATAAACCTCCCCATAGTAACAAAAGAAAAGATCTTCTTAGATTGGAATAAAGAGATAAATAAATTTTTGTGGAAAGGTAAAAAACCAAGAATAAAAATATCCATTCTACAAGATGAAAAAAAAAGGGGAGGTTATGCATTGCCAAATTTTAAAATATATCACCAAGCATGTAGTATGTTGTGGATACAAAATTGGTTAAAATTAGATAATCAAAAATTATTAGATTTAGAAGGGGCAAATAACCGATTTGGCTGGCATGCATATGTCTGGTACGACAAGATTCATGTAAACAAAGATTTCAACAATCACATTTTGAGAAAATCACTTATAAAGATATGGTTAAGTATAAAACAAAAATTTTATGTAAAAACTCCCTTATGGATATCAACTCAAGAAGCTTTATTTCAAAGAAGCAAAACAGGAGATTGGATAAAATATGAGGACTTATTAAGAAAGAGTAATAAAGGAGATTTACATATCTTAGAAAGAGAAGATTTAAAGAAAGCTAATATTAACTTATCTTGGTTTAGCTTCTATCAAATAAAAAGTAAATATTTAGAAGATGCAAAGCAAGGTTTCCAACAGAACGCAAACGAAATTGATAAAATTTTGCAATCTCCTGATAAAGGAAAAATCTCCAAGCTTTACAAAAAATTATTAGAACGGGATTTAGAGCAAGATTATATTAAAAGTCCAATGATTAATTGGGCAAGGGATATTGGACATTCCATATCAATTGAAGATTGGGAAGATACCTGGAAAAAAACAAATGCTTTTACAGCATCTCAAGATCTGAAAGAAAATTTTATGAAAATCGCTAATAGATGGTATTTTACCCCCAGTAAGCTAAAGAAAATAAATAAAGGCTTGAGTGATAGATGTTGGAAGTGTCAAAAAGAAACTGGCACAATTTACCACATGTGGTGGACTTGCCCAATTATTCAGAAATTCTGGAAAAAAATACATAAAGTAATGCAGCAAAAATTTGAGACTCAAATCCCATTTTCACCAGAATTATTTTTGTTAAACATAACCACCAAAATTAAGAAAGAAATAACAATAAAGTATTGGAGAGTTATTCTATACTTAGTCACAGCAGCAAGAATCATTATTGCTAGAGGATGGAAGTCGAGGGAGAGTCCAAAATTAGAAAAATGGAAAACTAAGGTCGAAGAAATGAAATATTTCGACAAAATGTCAGCATTGATTTCTCAAAAAAAAAACACAGAAAACAGATGAAGATTGGAAACTATTTGACAACTTATTATTAGAAGAGATAATATAATAATATAATCAAATGTATAAAGATCTAAGCATTAAGGAAAGGGAATGATATAATAAAAAAAAATCCAATAAAATTTAAGAATAAGATAAACACGGGACTTAATGTTATAAATGAAAAGGAAGTAAATTAATTAACTCAATTAATGAGAAAGAAAAAAGAAGAAAAAAATAACAATAATATCAATTAGATAGAAAGCATGTAATGAACAATTAAATGAAGAAAATAGAATATAAATCAAGGAAGACATTTCAAATGCAAATCAATACGCTTGGTAGCAAGGTACAACAAATCTAATCAACAAATACCAGCAAGAACAAGAATAAGGAAGTCGAGAAGATTCATCAAAAAAGGAAACAGCAAGAGTAAAAGAACTGATATTAAATTGATTGAATTCTTCTGGTTTTTTTGTTTGTTTGTTTGTTTGATTTGTATGTTCTATGTATAAGTATGTATATATGTTTTTATTAATAAAATTTGGAAAAAAACAAACAAAAAAAAAAACAATGAGCAGAATAATAAAAGTCAATTTAAACAAAGACAATTACAACAATTACTAACAACATCCACTGTAAACCCAAGTGAGAAAACAAGTAAATGTATATCAGACAATACCAGGGAATGCCCCTCTGAACAAAATAGTCTTTAAAATTCAAAGATAGAGCCCTGTTAGTCTGCAGAATCAATATGTAGAGAGATCTTGTAGCACCTTTGAGACTCACTGAAAGAAAGAAGTTGGCAACATGAGCTTTTCGTATGCATCTGAGGAAGCAGACTTTAGTCTAGGAAAGCTCATGCTGCCAACTTCTTTCTTTCAGTGAGTCTCAAAGGTGCTACAAGATTTCTCTCTCTCTCTCTCTCTCTCTCTCTCTATATATATATATATATATAGTAAAGGTAAAGGTATTCCCCATTGACAAGGTTGCTTTCATTTGCATGCTTTTGAACTGCTAGGTTGGCAGAAGCTGGGACTAGTGACAGTTGCTCACCCCACTTGAGCCATTGCATATATAAAGGTAAAGGTATTCCCCGTTGACAAGGTTGTCAAGTCGTGTCTAACCATAGTGGTGCGGTGCTCATCTCCGTTCCTAAGCCAAAGAGCCAGCATTGTCAGAGACTACTCTGTGATCCTGGGGCCAGCATGGTTGCACAGAACGCTGTTTACCTTCCCATCGAAGTGGTACCTATTTATCTACTTGCATTTGCATGCTTTTGAACTGCTAGGTTGGCAGAAGCTGGGACTAGTGATGGGCGCTTACTCCATCATGCAGCACCCGGGACTCGAACTGCCAACCTGCCAATCTTGCAATCCACAGAGTCAGCATCTTAACCACTTGAGTCACCGAATCCCATATATATATATATAGATATATAGATATATATATACACACACACACACACACACACACACATATACATATAATTCAAAGATATAGCCATGTTAGACTATAGAATCAGTATGTAGAGACATCTTGCAGTACTTTTGAGACACTAACTGAAAGGCAGAATTTGGCAGCATGGGCTTTCGTAGATCTGAGGAAATAGAATGAAGTCTACAAAAGTTCATGCTGCCAACTTCTTTCTTTCAGCGAGTCTCAAAGGTGCTATAAGATTTCTCTCTCTCTCTCTCTCTCTATATATATATATATATATATATATATTTCTTCCACAAAGGGTGGGGAAGGAGGGGGTGAGGGACTGGTCCTATGCACCCTCCATCCATACGGCACATTTCAGCCTAGCTCATAGACACAACCAAGCCCGTAAAACTATAACTGGTGATGTTAATGCCACCACCACCACCAATGCTCGCCTTGGACACTTTCCGTGTCAATCAGTTTCCATGTCAAACCTTCTCTGGAGGTCTTTTGAAAAAGGCTGGATGGCCATCTGTCAGGGATGGTTTGATTGTGATTTCCTGCATGGCAGAAGGGGGCTAGACTGGATGGCCCTTGGGGATCTCTTCTAACTCTATGCTTCGATGAATCACTCAATGCTTCTCATTGGGTGAGAATTTGTTTGATTTGCTCTTTTGTTAAAAAGTTTCCAGAATTCTCAGACTGCTTCATAAGACTCAGGTTAAAATTATTCAAGTATGGGAGGAAATGAAATGCACAGGTTTGTCCATCCAGGAAGAATGTTTTAAGTGCTTAATTATTTGAAAACCTGGGTTTGACTCTTGTATTCCCTCATGTCAGTGCTAAGGTAGATGCTAGCTAACAAATATCATGAACATATCACCCCCCCTTAAAAATATATTAAATCAATTTTAATGTATAATTGATTTAATATATTTTTAAGGGGGGGGGTTGATATGTTCATGATATTTGTATTGTATAGGATTGTATTTTAGATTGTATGCCGCCTGGATAGCCTTGGCTTAAGGCGGGATATAAATAAAATGTTGTTATTATTATTGTTATTAAAATTGGGTTGCTAACATCTGCCTGGCAGGCAGGTTCAGCATCATCCTTTCTGGGCTGGGAATAGCTGTACCTGTTGGATTTGGCCAGTGCACATTATTGGAAATTTTGTTCATTTCTGATACGAATTGGCTAACATTTGTATTTTTTTTTCATAAATATGATGGAAAGGACTTGCAATCTTTAAAATGAATCTGGAAAAAAGCAAAACAGGCATGCCATCCATCCCTATCGGATCCTTGTGTCGTTTTCTTCCTTACATCCCTCCTGCCCCCAGAGTCCTAATGCCACCAGCTACGTCTTCTAAGGGATGCTAGAGGGCTCTTTTCTGTATGGTTTCTCCTCTTTGAGGTCCCCAGGAGAGCATCTGGCTGTCCACTTCCGGAAACAAAATGCTAGACCCTTAATGCTGAGCTGACCCCTCATGGCAATTTTTCTGTTCGTAAGTATTTTACACAAGTCAGCATCTTGTGAGGGGAAAGAAGCCAGTTGTCAGAACGCCTTTACTAATTCCCTTCATTATTATTCAGTGGCGTTGGCTGCTTGACCCTGAGGCTCTGCGGATGTAGGCCTCCTCACTTGGCTGAACTTGGCAGCCGCTGACAATTCTCTTAGCTTCCTAGGCCCTTCCAAAAGCTTTCTGCCAAAAGCAGGAAAGCACTGGCTACATGTGAAGTTGAAGGCCTTCACAGCCGGCATCGAGAGGTTTTTGTGGGTTTTTCGGGCTGTGAGGTTGCGTTCTAGAAGAATGTATTCCTGACGTTTCGCCTGCATCTGTGGCGGCATCTTCAGAGAATGCTGGCATGGAGGTGTGTGGGGTATATATATATACCAGGGGTAGGCAACCTAAGGCCCAGGGGCCGGATGTGGCCCCCCCGAGGCCTTTGGAGCGGCCCCAGGCCGGTCCTGCCGCCACCGCCGCCGCCGCCGCCGCCGCCGCCGCCGCCGCCCGCCATGATGATATTGATTATTGTTGTTATTACTTGTTCTTGGGGTTTTCTTGGCAAAATCTCCACAGGGATTTTGCCATGGCTTTTCTGGGGCTGAGAGAGTGTGCATGCATATATTTTTTTAAAAAAATAATTTTTATTTATTTATTTATTTATTTTTGGTGCTTCGGCCCCCCAATTGTCTGACAGACAGCAACCCAGCCCCCGGCTCAAAAAGGCTGCCTACCCCTGATATATACTGTGTGACCCTTGGTTGAGATTGATGCAGATTTACATGCTAATCCTCTCAACCAAGGGACACACAATATATATACCCCACACACTCCATGCCAGCATTCTCTAAAGATGCCAGCCACAAATGCAGCTGAAACGTCAGGAATACATTCAAGAACATGGCTTCACAGCCCGAAAAACTCACAAAAACTGACTACATATTCTTCTTTAACAAGATTAGACCAAATATAAGGGCCAGGCTTTTATAGACCGCATGATCTATAAACTGCTAGCCTCCAAAGGTGCCTAAAACCAAATCACTGGTTGTATGTCCATTGTGCTAAGTCTGAGGCTGGGAAAGGAATGTCTGGCTTGTTGTAAGGTATATCCCCTTATTTTGCACTGGAGGGAAAAGGAAATGTAAGAGGAGGAAATGAGAAGTGAGCATTGGCTGGGAGGTGATACTTAGGGGCTGGAGGCATGCAAGCCAAGGAGGTGGGACTGGCACAAGTCATGCTTCTGTCTGAACAAGATGGTGCCAGAAACACATTTCAGGTGCAAAGCCGTACATCCCTAGTCAGTAGGCTAGCTTAGAGGCCAAAGAGCAGCCTGTGCAGCATACAGCTCTCTCCTCCCATATCTTGCTGCCACCTTAGAATCATAGAGTTGGAAGAGACCCCAAGGGCCATCCAGTCCAACCCCCTTTTACCATGCAGGAACTCTCAACCAAAGCATCCCCAACAGATGGCCATTTAAAGACCTCCAAAGAAGGAGACTCCACCAAAATCTCCAAAGGAGTGTATTCCACTGTTGAACAGCCCTTACTGTCAGGAAGGTCCTCCTAATGTTGAAGGAAGGAAGTAAATCAAAGACTGCATGGATTACATTTTATTTAAAAATAAATAAATGAAATGGACACAACTTACTTGGTGGGAGACACAACTTCAAAGCAAAACCTCCTCTCTATGTCTTCACAGGGCTTGACGGTACAAAGTCTGAGGTCTTCTACCACCACCGTGAGGACATCCTGGAAGGACAAGAGGCGGCCATCAGTGTAATGGCCCTTGGGAGCCATTCATGGCTGCAAACACACTATCATAGTTACTTGTATTTAAGTACTGTTTGTTGGACTCGTATTTGCTAGTCTGCCTTGCTTTTCTTAGCATTCACAGAGGTGAACCTTATTTCTCTCCAGGGTTATGTGCCACCTCTTCCTCCTCTCTCTCCTCCTTAAGCATCTTTCAGACATCCCTTGCTTTCTCTTTCCTCCCTTCTTCCAGGCTGCAAGGGAAAGGCAAATAGCTTTTGCCAGTCTCTGAACTATGCACTTGAGAGTGCTTTTGAAAGTAGTGCTTTTGAAATTTTGAATTCCAGTTTACATGGGAATCACTCCTCCCTACCCAGTATATATAGACCCACTCTCTTCCATTCCAGCATTCTCTGAAGATGCCAGCCACAGATGCTGGCGAAGCATCAGAAAGAAACTCTTCTAGAACATGGCCACACAGCCGGAAAAATCCACAAAAACCTTTTAGATGATAGTTTTTGGATTTACAATCCCTCGTCCCACCAAAACTATGGTCCTTACTTCCCTGTTACCCCACCATGCAAACATCTATGGGGAACAAATGGTGGGTTTGCATTCAGGGATAGCTGTGTTGGCCATTTAGAAAATTCAAACAAAAATCCATCAGGGATCCCTTTATTGGCCGACCAAAATGCACAATAGACTTGTTGCAAGCTTTCAAAGCTCCATGGGTTTCTTCTTCATCAGGCAAGATGTTACAAACCAAACAAGAGAAAAAGAATTGGAGATGTTAGAGTCAGATGCCTACATGTTGTTTCAGTCTTTAGTTAAGATGGTAATATATGGTGGGGAGGATCTCTTTTGCAGGCAGGATCCTCCTCCTTCTGGCTTTGTGGCTATAGGGAGATTTGCAAAGTCCAGGAAATTTAAAATCCATTTGCACCTCAACAGGGACCCCTCGTTTGCATTCCAATGTCTCTCCACGGTGGGTTTAGTTAATGTTTGCTGCTTCTCAGTTTTCTCCCCTCATTCAGGAGAATATAAATCAAAATCCTCCCTTGTAGAACCATTCACTGTACCAATGCCACAATCATGAGACTCATGCGTGAAGGAGTAGTGATCAATTGGGATGTGCCAAAGTGATCAATCCAATTGGAATCAATCTTCATGATGGACTTGAGCATACTATATTTCCAAAATGTTGCACGCTCTTATACAGCCCAGCGAACCCTATTATTGCACTGCACATATCCATGGAGCCATTATCTGGATTTTATGTGACTGTCACCAGGGCTGCTCCCACCATAAGGAAGAATGAAGCAGTTGCTGCAGGACATGGCTCCTGGAAGTTGGCAGAAATATGCTGGAAGAGACAGTTGTGTGACCTGACCTGCCCTTTGCACCCGAAAGAAGATGCTTCGGATGCACTGGAGGATACTCTTCGGTCATCAGAGTTGAAGAAAGATTTATCTGCCAGTTCAGTCAGCTTGTGGAATGAGAGAAAAGTACAGGGGGTGGGAATCTTGAAACATCTTGATCTTTGCCTAAGGCAAAATATCCTGGGTCAGCCTTGAATTCCATTAAGGAACTTAAGATGGCTATACCTTCCTATTTTAAGTTCATAGAATCATAGAATCCTAGAGTTGGAAGAGACCCCAAGGGCCATCTAGTCAAACCCCATTCTGCCATGCAGAAACTCGCAATCAAAGCATCCCCATAGATGGCCATCCAGCCTCTGTTTAAAGACCTCCAAAGAAGGAAACTCCACCACTCTCCGAGGGAGTCTGTTCCATTGTCGCGCAATTGTATAGCGCAATTGCGAGAAGATTTTTATACATCATGCTTATCCCGTCAGTGTCCCATCATTAAACTGCAAGTGACTGTGATCACGGGAAACTTTCACATGACGTTGCGCTGTTGCTGTCATTATCCTGTCAGTGAAGTAGAATGGTCCTTGCCCTTCGTTTTGTATTAATGGAAGAACATGTTCATGCAATTCCACTTTGCTGACAATTTAATGAAGGATCAGCGCGAATGTATGAAAGCCTTTCATAGAATCATAGACTCATAGAGTTGGAAGAGACCCCAAGGGCAATCCAGTCCAACCCCATTCTGCCATGCAGGAACTCCCAAACAAAGCATCCCTGAGAGATGGCCATCCAGCCTCTGTTTAAAGACCTCCAAAGAAGGAGACTCCACTACACTCCAAGGGAATGTCTTACTCTGTTGAACAGCTCTTACTGTCCTAATGTTGAGGTGGAATCTCTTTTCCTGCAGCTTGCATCCGTTGTTCCGGGTCCTATTCTCTGGAGCAGCAGAAAACAAGCTAGCTCCATCCTCAATATGATATCCCTTCAAATATTTAAACAGGGCTATCATATCACCTCTTAACCATCTCTTCTCCACTCATGGACGGGATAAGGATGGGTTTTGCTCCCGTCCCCCGTCTGATAATCTCCAGCGTGGAGGATGCTGCAACCCATTCTGGATCCATGTGTTGGCAGGACTAGCATGGGATTATTATTCTGACCTGTCCCCTTTCCTTCCACCCCATGGAGAATGGCTCTGCAATCCCTTGAACAACAAGATATCAAGACAAGCCAACTAATCCGCTAATGGCATCACAGGCAACCTTCCTGACCTTTAGCTTCTTCTGGTACACCAGCTGGCTGTTCTGTATGGAGAACCACCTCCTGGGGAGACAAATGGAGACAGAGAAGGAGAGAAAGACAGAGGGGAGGGGAAGAGGGAGATGGAGGGGAACAGAAGTGAAAAATGATTTATCTTCCTTCTGAATTAAACAAGAATCATAGAGAGTTGGAAGAGACCCCAAGGGCCATCCAGTCCAACCCCATTCTGCCATGCAGGAACTCAAAATCAAACCATCCCCAACAGATGGCCATCCAGCCTCTGTTTAAACTAGAGAAAGTTCTAGAAAGAGCAACTAGTTTTAAATTTAAATAAATTTCATTTATTTATTTATTTCAAGGATGTATTCTCCCACAATGGGATTCAAGGCGGGTATATGGCCACATGGTTGTCTTAGTAGCACGGTTGTCTCAGATGCACCTGCGATGATGCCCTTTTTCTGGCCCGCAAACAGTGAATTACCTCTCCTAGAAGTGTTCAGGAGATGCAATTCACTTTTAAATAGGTCACACAAGCCCAGCTTTCTTTTAAAAAACTCCACCAGATTTCAAAGCCAGATGGCTGCCTCTGGCCTTGTGCCTCCCTTCCATTTGTTGGCAGTCCTTGTGCCAAAAAATGGAGGGTCTCAGTGGCCTGGAGACCTGCTGGAGTAGCCCACCTCTATTTTAAAGTGTATTTCCAACAGATTTTAGATCAGGCTAAGTGCTGCCAGGTTATTCATTCAGATTTTAGACTCATTTTACTTTGGACAGTCATGCATTAATTTTTTTATTAAAGGGCGAATGCAGAACCAAGAGGATTCACTGTTCAAGAAAGGTACATTTCGACCAGTGACAGGATGCTATGCAACTCTGAATCCTCATTTTCATGCATGTTACAGTAGGAAAATAAAATATTTTTGCATGCATATACCCAAATACTTGGCCATACTGTGGCACCTCTGCAATAATTTTATTCCCTCGTTCCTATTTCTAGAATACTTGGAATATTTACATAGCTCTGTTCCTCCATTTTCCCCAGTAGTTTAAGGCAGCATATATGGTCCTTTCCTCTCCCTATCATTTTATCCTCACAAAAACCCTACAAAGGAGGTTAGTAAATCAAAGAACTGTCCACTAGCCAAGGGCAACCAGAAACCTTTGGGCTATAAGTGTTTTATTTGTTATAGTCTATATGAATTATTTTTATGGTTACTACTATTTTAAATTCGAGATGTTTAATACTGTTTTAAGGGGTGGGTGGGTTGATTTTTTGGGATGATATTGTATGGGTTTTTATGTAAGCCGCTTGGATTGTTTTTCAATAAGCGGAATAGAAATAAATATTATTATTATTATTATTATTATTATTATTTTAAGGATAATGCCGTGTGTGCAGTTTTATGGTCTGTATAACCTTTGAATGAATATTCGGGTTGTAATATTTAAAGTTTTAACTTTATAAATGGTTTAATTGCTTTTTAAATTAACTTTTATGTTTATACTTTTGTCATTTTTGTCTATTTTTTAAAAAAATCTGTATTATTTTTAAACTTCTTATTATTATTATTATTATTATTATTATCATTATTATCATTATCCCGCCCCTCTGCATACGCAAAATGTTGTCAGCTACCTTGAGTCCCATTACTGGGAGAAAGGAGATATATAAATGAATAAAATCATCATCATCATCATCATCATCATCATCATCATTATCTTTATGGCTGAAGATAAATTTAAAATTGGATCATTCTAGTCTTAGTTGAAAGTTTAACCCTAAGGGATAACCTCAAAATGTCTGGGACTGCAACTCCCATATCCCTTGACAATTTGTTGCACTGATTGAGAGTTATGGGACCTTTAGCCCAAAACATCTGGAAGGCATAGTGTTGTCTATAGCCTGCGCCACCAACTATATCATGCTGTTTTGTGTCCTTCCAAGGACATGCCTTACCGGTTCCAGGTCTTGAAAGCATTGCTTGCTCTTTTGAAGAGGTAGCCTTCCATCACCACTCCATTTGGGGCATCAACATTGAATTCCACTTTGGAGTCATCGTAAGAGAAATCCTAATGGCACAAAGACAAGCAAAATAACAACAGTATGTTATCAAGTCTCCTTCTTTGGAGGTCTTTAAGCAGAGGCTGGATGGGCATCTGTCGGGGACGCTTTGATTGGGAGTTCCTGCATGGCAGGGGGTTGGACTGGATGGCCCTTGGGGGTCTCTTCCAACTCTGTGATTCTATGATTCTATGAGTCTAAGAATAAATATGGGAGAGGAAAGGTGAGAAACAAGCAGAAAGACAGAAGGGAAATTCAACCACAAAGCAGAAAATCTTAGGACATAGGACCAGTAAACCCTATTGACTTCAATGACAATAACTTGTCAGTCCCCTGTATCAGAAAACTTAAGAAGCACTGGACTAGAGGACCACAGATTCCCCAGTATGGGTCTTTCAAAGCATTTGATGGCCATCTGTCAGGGATGCTTTGATTTTGAGTTCCTGCATGGCAGAATGGGGTTGGACTGGATGGCCTTTGTGGTCTCTTCCAACTCTATGATTCTATGAGTCCCAGTAAGTGTGTACAGCATTGCAGCCTAAGTCTGAATCCAACCCAATGGGAAGTAATCTTGAGTTACTTAGTCCGGATTCAGCTATGTATGGGTGGAAAAAATATGTTCCCTACACAGCTCAGGTACATATTCCATCTGCGCCTCCTCCCCGTGTTTTGAGATCTTCAGGCAAGGCCCTTCTCTTTGTTCCCTCAAAGAGTACATCTGGGGGGAACCTTCACATTTGCGGGGGACCCTCACAGATATATCTGGGGGGAACACAGGGCAAGACCTTCTTTGTGGCTGCCTCCAGGCTCTGGTACATTCTTCCTAGAGAGGTTAGACCACTGCCTCATATCTGAAATTTATAAGGTAGAAGGTTACGTGGTGAAGGGATGTCATATTGAGGAGGGAGCAAGCTTGTTTTCTGCTGCTCCAGAGAATAGGACATGGGGGGTCAGCGATATGCACAGACAGTATTATTATTAAACCATAAAACCCTGTGAGAAGAGACTTAGGGAACTGGGTATGTTTAGCCTGGAGAAGAAATGGTCAAGAGGTGATATGATAGCCCTATTTAAGTATTTGAAGGGAATGTCATATTGAGGATGGAGCAAGCTTGTTTTCTGCTGCTCCAGAGAATAGGACTCAGAACAATGGATGCAAGCTACAGGAAAAGGGATTCCACCTAATTTTTTGCTGTGGAGTCACTTTTTTGACTAAAATTTCTAGACTTAGGGGCTAAGCAGACGGCGCAAAGCAAGGAAGGGGAGGGGCAGCCACACGCTGGGCGCCCCAACCCCTTCCCCAAAACGTCCTCGGAGCAGCCGGCCCTCCGCACGGCTGGCGCTCCGAGGATGCCTTTCTGCTGCAGCGTCCACACGCGCTGCAGCGGAAAAGCCGCCAAAGGTGAGCCGGCAGCCTTTTGCAGCGCACCTTCGGTGATTTGTGGAAGGAGCGCTATTTTACCGCTCCTTCCAGAGGCGGTGAAGCTGCGCCGCGGGGCCGAGGTGTGCGGATACCTCGGCCCCGTGGCGCAGCTTCCTGGGGCGGCCCCGTGCCGCCCATCTGCTTCCCCCCTTAGACTTATACAGTATATACCAGGGGTCAGCATACCATTTTTGGGGGGGGGCGGTTTCGCTGTCCCCCAGATCATCGGCGGGCCGAAGGGGAAAAAATGGCACCAGAGGTGCGCGCTCGCTCGCGCATGCGCACTACTCCCAGCATTGTGCGCATGCGTGCGTGAGCACGGGGCACCAGTTTGTGTTCCAAAATGTCGCCCACGTTCACACAAGCACGTGCACGACGCTGGGAGTAGTGCACATGCGTGCGCAAGCACGAGCACCATTTTGGAACACAGAATGGCGCCCCGCGTCACACGCACTCGGCGGCAGCACCAGCTGCAGGACCGGCCACGGGCCACCCTGGGCCGTAGTTTGCCGACCCTTGGTATATACAGTAATTGTGTATGCATTTTTCTTTGAATATTTGGATGTGTTGTTTTGAAAATTAATAAAGATTTATTTATTTTTTAAAAAATAATAATGATTGAAATAATCAGAAATAAAGGTGTGTTTTTTCCTCACACCTAACCGGGTTTGCCACTGGCCTCCCTGGGTCAGAGGGTTATATCACATCCTTCTGCCCTATCCTTCAATTGACCGAGGCCCATGCTTCTCAGCAATGGCAAACGCAGCGGCAACAACCATCATTAACTTAAGTGCCTTTTGCCCACACAAAGCTTGGTTGCTAAGCAATCGGCCCTTCACTCTCATTAGGATGAGTTATTTCAGTGCGGAAAGATGCTGGCTCTCCAGGAAGCGGTCCTAATGAACGGAAGCAGACAGACGGAGAAGATGCAATGGGGACCAAGTTGAGTCATGGCTTCACAAGGGTAGCCAGGTGCTCAGCTGGAGCAAGTGATGCCAAGGGACCCCCAATTCAAAGAAAGATGGCTTAGCGCCCATGCAGACCAGACTAAAGGGCCGGTCTGGGGGTGGAGTTGGGGTGGGGCGGCCACAAGCCGGCTGCGCCATCACTGCCCCGATGACGCCGTCTCGCCACACACCCGACCGCATGGTGCGCAGAGTCAGGGCACCCCATTGGCGCAGTGTGCACACACACTGCGCTGAAGAGCTGCGGCGTGTGGTTCTTTTTGGAGGGCAAAAAGGAGGAGCGGGGCCATGGCGTGTGGTTGCTGCTGCCCCGATCTGGAGCTCCCAGGGTGGCACAGAGCCGCCTCTTAGGGGCCGTCTGCATTGGGCCTTAGACTATGAGCTTGTCCCCCCCTAAAAAGCTCATATTATCATACTGTTTCTCTTACAAACTTAGGATGCATCGGCATGGAATTCTGGGAATGGTATTTTGTTCTTCATCATCATTATTTAATATGATCGACAGATCCAATATATCCAATGGAGAATGTGAAGTCGAAGGCTTTCACGGCCGGCATCTAAAGGTTTTTGTGGGTTTATCTTTCTCTGAAGATGGCAGACACAGATGCAGGCGAAACGTCAGGGAAATATTCTTCTAGAACATGGCCTCACAGCCCGAAAAACCCACAAAAACCTATCCAATGGAGAACTCAAACATAAAATTAAAACAACATCCAAAAGGAACACCGTATACAGTCACCCCTCCATTCTCACGGACTTGAAATCTGTGGATTTGCATATTCATGGGGGGGGCGACCTCCATTAAAATCAATGGGGTGTGCCCCCATTCAAGCCTATGGGGCTTGAATATTGGCTTGAATATTGGCGAATCTCCATTTTCATGGTGTGGGTGGGTCTGGAACGTTTCCCCTACAAAAACGGAGGGACGACTGTATACACATGTAGAAGTCTAAAATATTTAGTAAAAAAAAGTGGCCCAAAAAACAGAGTCAACTTATCACGGGTTGATGGAAGTACTGTACTTTAATTCTTTTTTTAAAAAAACATTTTTAAGGTAAAAGATAAGAATGTAATATGTTCTGTAAGCACTGACCCCACCTCTACTTTCTCATCCATCCAGTCTTTAGTATGAGCACAAACACTTAGGCTTGCTGAAATTTTGTAAATTCTTTGGCATTGTTTTCCTTTGCTACATCCTTTGTTTTACCCTCGATTTATCCATGGGTCGTGGCAAAATCCATAATTTGGGCTCCAAAACCTGCCCTTGACTTATACTTCATGTCGACTTATGCTCGAGTATATACGGTAAGTAGTAGTACAGTAAAAACAAGAACATGATTGCTATCAGCTTTATCTAAGGACCTTATTGCTCCGCTCAAATAACCTGGCTTACCTCTTTGGAATTGAAATCTAATTTGGGAGGCAACTGGGTCCTATTGCAAGGATTTTGCTGTCGAGGGAATCCAGCCCGGCTGCAGCCAGGTGCCCTGCGCACTTCAGCAGCCATTTTTTGAAGTCGGAAAGCTCCCGGTTTTGAAAATAAGGCTGCCAAAGCGTGCCTGGGACCTGGGCTGCAGGTGGGCTGGGTTCGCCCGGTGGTTTCAGCGGCAAAATCCTTGCGATAGGACCCAGCTGCCTCCCAAATTAGACTTCAATTTGGAAGAGGTAAGACGGGTTATTTGAGTGGAGCAATAAGGTCCTAAAACACATAGAGCACTCTAATTGGCTTTGACTGTGAAAGAAATTCAGCAACGGCCAACATTACATTTGGGGACTTATCCTCCACCAAGAACCTGGGCAGAACATCCAACAAATTTTCTCAGTAGTGGGATAATCCGATTCTGGCGCACCTACAGGACAATAAAATATATGCTTCACTGACTCAACAAACTACAATTCCCAGAATTCCACAGCACCGAGCCGTGGCAATGAATGTGTTGTCAAACCAGATTATTTCTGCCATGCCGATGAAGTCAAGAGAGACAGAGAGTGAGCAAACAATAGTACTGTATTGCTTTGTCATTAATGTTTGGATGGAGGAAAGTGAAGCTCAACTACTTCCTCAGTGGTCCATTTCTTTGAGATTTCTAGCCCTCAAGACTTTTGTGTGTCCTCCAGTTGCAAGCCTTTCTTCTCAAATCTCTCAGAAAGTGTTCAGGAAAGGGGAGATTGCACCTTCTGGGAGTTGTAGTCCCCAAAAAGCAACCCTTCCAAGTACTATATTCTCAGTCTTTGTGCATTCGCTAGATGTATAATATGACGAGAGATTACTGCTTCTAAGCCAGTGGTTCCCAAACCTTGGTCCTCCAGGTGTTTTGGACTTCATCTTCCAGAATCCAACTTGGCCAACAGTCAGGAATTCTGGGAGCTGCAGTCCAAAACATCTGGAGACCCTAAGTTTGGGAACTACTGCTCTAATGTATCTACACATGTTGTACCGTATGGTTTGACGAAAAGCTTGATGAGGGTAACATTTTTGATCGAGAGCCAAGTCTGGAACAGAAGGAGAAAAGGAAGGGCCATCATTAATAGTGGCTGGTGAAGAATAAGGATAGGAAAATATTTTGCAGTAGTCAAGATTCTCTATGAAAATATTCATTTTGCAGTGGCATAAACTGACGGCAAGACTAAATAATAAAATATATGAATAAAACGGACAAGGAATGAACTCCAATTGTAGAATTTTGCAGAAAGAGATGGAAAATTTAACTACCAAACATTAAATAACATCAATCACAAAGCTTCCTTTAAGTCAGGGGTAGGCAACCTTTCCCCTTTAAGGGCCGAGGGACTTCAGCTCCCAGAATCCCAGGAGCTATTGGCCAACATGGGACTATTGGCCAACATGGCTGAGGCTTCTGGGAGCTGAAGTCCCTCGGCCCTTCAAGGGGAAAGGTGGCCTACCCCTGCTTTAAGTAATACTGTTTGAGATGAAGAATAGATATGATTATCAGAAGACTATAATAATGAGCAAATAAAGGTTTCCCTATTTTAAGTCAAAGGGGAGGAAGGTGTACATAGAATGTTTATAGAGTATTTAAATGATGTTTTTTGATCATAGGTAATGTTTGTAAGTGTCTCTCTGTGTTTTTTTATATGTTTTACAATAAAATATATAGCCATCCCTCTGTTTTCATGGGGGAATCTGTTCCATTCTGCCGCCCCCCGAAAACAAAATATTGTGCATATTCAAGCCCCATAGGCTTGAATGGGTGAGCCCCTATGCGCAGCTGTATGCAGCCATGCAAACACGCCATGGGCACGTGCACCATTTTAAGTCTTCCCTCTTGTTGGTCCATGTAAAGTGCAGACAAGTATCTGTTTTGTACCTCCTGAGATTTTCGGCAAAATAAGACAAGCTTGGAAATTTCCCATATGTAAAGCTGATGGTAAACTTCAGAAAAATAAAACAAAGTCTAAACCATATGTATACCTTAAAAAGTGAATGGCTAAAAATGCATAAATAGGGAAAAATGAGCACACATCTCAGAAATGAGCATGCGCAAATGTGCACACTGAATAAAATGTGTATATAAATATGGACCCTCGAAAAACTTCTATACACATTTTCATGGGGGGGGGGGGGGGGAACCCAGTCTTGCAACTGGATATGAACGAAGAATGGGACAAAAAAATAGGTAGGATCTGGAGAGGAGCAACACAATGGAGAGCATTTTAGAGGTGGGGGGCACCAACGCCATTTCCATTTGTGCATGCCATTTGTCACTTCAGAAAAATAAAACGAACAGTAGGAGGAAGGTGCGGAAGATTTAAAAGCTCAAAAAATAAAAAAAGAAAAGAGAGAGAGGAAGAAAAAAGAAAAAACAAATAAATAAAAGAAGGAAAAAGAATGTGTAGAAGGTAAGAGAAAGTGAAGAAGGTTGGAGTATGTAGGGAAAGACTAAGAGAAGAGGCTAGAAAGGAGCTTAGAAGAGAGTACTTAGAGGAAAAGGATATAAGGAAGGAGAGAGAGAAAAAGGAAGAGGTAGAAGGATAGAATAGATTCAAGAGAGGGAGAGAGGAAGAAGAAAAGAAGAGAAAGGATTAAGAGAAGAGGAAAAATAAGAAAGAGAAAGAAAGAGTTATTAAAAAGGGGGGGGAGGAAGAGAACATAAGAAGGAAATGGGAAGTATAATCCACCCTACTCTGAATATTTATCTGTTATACCATATCTAAGTAAGCTCTCCTATTATTACTTTTATCATAATATTATTCTTGTTATAATATAATTGATAACAATGGAATTACCAAAACTGGGAATATGTCATACTAAGATACAAAAGACAAATTATGTAAATAAATGTAAAATAATATGTTATACATTATACAAGAAGAAGAATAAGGGAAGAAGAAAAAAGAAGGAAATGGATCAAGAAGAAGAATGTATTGTGGAAAAGGGGGGGGGGGGAAAGGACATTAAAAAAAATAAAAATAAAAATAAAACGAACACTAAACCACATGCATACCGTAAAAAGTGAATGGCTGAAAATGCATAAATGGGGGGGGGGGGGCATGAGCATGCATCTCAAAAAAGGAATGCACAAATGTGCACGCTGAGTAAAATGTGTATATAAATACAGATCCCAGAGAAACATTTTCACGTGGGCGAAAAACTCAGTCTTGCAACCTGATATGAACGAAGAATGGGACAAGAATGCAGGTAGGATTTGGAGAAGAGGGACACAATAGAAATGGAGACCTTTTTCACATCCCTACTGGAGAGAGTATTTTTTTAAAAAGAGAGATTGCTGACTTGGAAAATTAGCTAAAGGTGCAGGGCTTTAGAGAGCAAGCCAAGGGAGAGGCTTAAATGAAGCAGCCACTACCAAACTGAACCTCTTGCAAAACTCCGCTCTCATCTGTTCTCTTTGCTTTTATGTCATTTCAATAAATCACAGCGTCATCCTCCTCCCACTCCACCCTAGAGGCACTTGGCTTCCATTCCCCCATGGATTTGGATTTATATATCCCAGGCTGCCCAGGCAAGGGCTGAGAGCTCTTTTTCAAAGAGGGAAAAATGACATCAGAGAATGGTTTCCCTGGAAACACTAAATGCCACCACAAAAGAGGGACCAGATTCCAAGAAAGGCGAGCAGCCTCCCCCATTCTCCTTTGGGATGGAAATGGCACCTCCAAAATACCAGTGCTTTTGAAGTGACCAATGAGGATACAGGAGGAAACCGAAAAAACAGCGTCCAGCTGCCTCAAATCCCATTTTGGGAGAATGATGGGATATCGATCCAATAAATAAATGAAACAGATCATGTTTGATCTTAGAAGCTAAGCAGGGTTAGCTCCGGTTAGTACTGGGATGGGAGACAGCCAACAAATAGCAGGTGCTGTTGGCTATGTTTCAGAGGAAGGGACTGGCAAAACCATCTCAGAGGATTCCTTGCCTAGGAAAACCTTGAGAAATTCTTGGGGTCCCCATAAATTGACAGGCAACCTGAAGGTACACAGATACACGAAGGAAGGAAGGAAGGAAGGAAGGAAGGAAGGAAGGAAGGAAGGAGAGACAGAATCTAGAACAAAACACTAAATTGGTATGACACCAAAGTCAAAAAAATAAGTCATGAGTTTGGAATCAGAGTTCTAGTGATAGAAAATAGATGTATTTGACACTGGCTCTGATTTGGCATTATACTTGAGCATGTACTCTAGTCAAAACCAGTCACGATGGGCTATTTGCAATCCAGATTTTAGAACATTAGAGTGCTTGTGGGTTTAAATAAGGTCATCTCTACCTGTTTCTCCTGTAATATAAGTTAAGTTAAGGATATGCTATTGAGAGCCAGAATAATGTAATGGTTTGAGTGTTAGTCTAGGACTCTGAGAGACCAGGGTTCGAATCCTTGCTCAGCCATGGAAACCTAATGCATGGCCTTGATAAGAGTCACAATGTCAAACTCCCTCTGAACAAGTCTTGCCAAGAAAACTCTGTAATAGGCTTGTGTTAGTTGGAAATAATGAGAAGGCAGACAAGAACAAGAACAAATGGTATGCTATACGACAAACATGGAGTAATTCTGGCCTCTGGGCTTAATCTGGCCAGCTGGAAACCCCAGTACATACAGCTTTGCAAGTGCCCCAAGCAAGACTGATAAGACCAATAGCGGAATATTTAGGACACTCTAATGAAAGGACTGAAATGGAAATAGATAAAATGTTTAGAGTGAACTCTAAACATGCAAAAAAAAAAAAATACAACACCAAGAGATATAATACTATGTTTTACAAGAATGAGGACTCGTGATTTTATAATCAATAGAAGCTACGAAACAAAATTATGGATTGAAGGAAATGAAATTAATATATATAAAGATATTCCACCCCAAATTATGATTGAAAGACAAAAATATAAATTCTTCACATAATTGCTGAGAAAACTAAAAATAGACTTTAGATGGGAAAGAATAGAAGGATTGACATTTATATATAAGCAGAAAAGATATAAAATAGACACATTAGAAAAAAGCTAAAGAAATGGAGAAGAAAGCCAGATGTTTTGTTTCAACCCTGCCAACCTGCCCTGCAAGTGGCATTCTCACACCCTCCAAGTGTCCCAGTTTGGCAGCGACAGTCCCAATTACTTGCATTTGCATGCTTTCGAACAGCTAGGGCGGCAGAAGCCGGGACTAGTGACAGGAGCTCACCCCTTCATGTGGCGCATGGGCCTCAAACTGCCAACCTGCATGATGGGGTGAGCTCCTGTCACTAGTCCCAGCTTCTGCCAGCCTAGCAGTTCGAAAGCATGCAAATGCAAGTAGATAAATAGGTACCACTTTGGTAACTGCGTTCGATGCAGTCATGCTGGCCCCATGATCACAGAGTAGTCTCTGACAATGCTGGCCCTTCGGCTTAGGAACGGAGATGAGCACCGCACCCCTACAGTCAGACACAACTTGACAACCTTGTCAACGGGGAATACCTTTACCTTTACCTTTACCTTTTAACTAATTTATCCTTGAAAAAATTGCAAACATTACAGAGTAGGAAAAAGATTTGTCCACCCTCGACTAAAGCCTTGTTAACTTCACTACTGCAGCAATAGCCAGTTTGTTCTTTTGGTGGTGGGGGGGCTTTAACTGCACTTATGAAGCAGACTTTCCATCAGACCATTTGAACTGCTTCCTTCCCAACTAGCTCTTATAAAAACTAACTTCTGGAGATGATTTTCTGTTTGTTAACTGCCTTGTGTCAATCTCGACCCATGGCAACCCTATGGATGAGACATCTCCAGGCCCCTCTGTCCTCTATTCCTCAATGCCTGAGCTTATTTCTTCCTCCTCTCTCTCCTCCATTCCTCTGATTTTGTATGCTTTTTCTTTGAGATTGTTAAGCCCATGGCTAGACCTCTCCTACTAGTAATTTTTATCAATCACTCTGGGAACCATTCTTAGCTAAACTGCAAGGTTTAAAATGCTTAGAAATGTCATAATATTCTAACTCAAGGATGAATGTAAATGAAAGGGTTTGAGGAAAAGGTATGAAAAGAAAGGAAGAGATTATAATAGATCAGTAAGAACTACATTATTGAATCAAATAGATTAAGAAATAATTGATGTAAGGTACTCCTCTATAATTGGAACTGTCTGAATTATATGTTTGAACATATATGGTATACAATTTATGATGAAACTAATATGACAAAAGACAATTATGTACAATAAGAATTGAAATGCATGTTTGAATGTGTTTTTAGGTTTTAATTAATAAAAAATTTCCAAAAAAGAAAAAGAAATGTCATAACATTCTTAAATTAGGGTTTTTTTCAATATGTTCAGATCATTTACATACATTTTCAATAACTCTGATGTGTACCACTCCAATCCACAATTTAGTCAATTTAGTTAAGGTCTAACAAGTTGCAATTGTTTAGGGTTTTTAAAGAAAAATCCTCATATTAAAACCACACACAAATGCAAAGAAATACTACAAACCTAGTAAACTCTTCAGATGTACACGAAGTAGCAAAGTTCATAGACAGTTGTTTTTCTATTTGGGGACTGGCCACGGCTCTTCATCCCATTAAGCTATGGTTTTTGTTTCCATACTTTATATTTGTTTTACCCATAAATTCTCCCACAAACAAGCCAGTTTGTATGGTTCATGTCTGCCATGGTTCTCTCTTACCCCTTTTATAATCAGTTAGGGAAACAAGCTAGGGACAAACAATGTTTCTAGGTTTAGATGTAACAACAAGCCATGATTTAAACATGCCCATTTTTTTTTGTTTTTTTGTTTACAAAGTATGGTTTCTAATAGCTGTTCGCAACCTAACTAAACCACGTTGGGAAGGGTTGCATTTATTTATTGTTAATGTTTTATTGTTTAATCTTTATTGTTAATGTATTTATTGTTATTGTTGTTAATGGAGATTGGTTCAGATACAACAAACTAAAGCTTTGAAAAATTATTTTGGGGGTCCATCACTCAAAATCCTCCAAACCAGCATGGCCAATGGGATTTTGATGATTTCTTGATTCTGGGCCATATAGTTTGAAAATTCTGCCCAAACTAGACTTCTGATCACACAACGCAAGAGTAGAATCCATTGCGTAACTCGGGAAGATGCATGTACAGAATCTCTTCCTTTCCTGATCTTGTCCCTGAACAACCCCAAAAAACTGTTCAAGGAAGGGCGGAAAACCCACTAGAACACGTTTTTGGGCAACTGCAAGGATAATGTTCAAGTATTGCAAGGGGAAAAGGGCCAACAATCTTGATAGCATTGCAAATATCATGTCGGTTTTATGCCTTCCAAAGTAATTTTCAATGCTTTGCAACAAACCAGTGTTCAACACATTATACTCCGACTTTCCATTATGGGTGAACCTAGACAAAGCACTGGAGAGTGAAGAGATTCCTTCCTGAAGAAGCCTCTCAACACACTCTCGCTTTCTTATTCTCTTTATTTCTCTCACTCTGTTTTCTTTCTTTCTGCGTTTCCAGTTCCTTGTGACATCTACCACAGTTCTCAACATTGGATGTGGCAGGTCAGGTCATCAACTGCATATGTGGAGTCACCCATGCATAGAAAGAAAGCAACCAATCACATTCAATAAGATGGCTTTCTTTTTAAAAAGATGCACAAAGACAAGACAGGAAGAGAAAGGTGACCCTGTAGACCAAAAGAGGCCCCTGACATTGTATGATGCCTACATTCTGTTCATTTCTCTTGATCCTGGTGCTTGTAAAGCACCTGCCTTGCATTTGATCCCTTCTCTAGTTAAAAAGAATTGCATAGCAAGTGAAAGACCCTTTACAAGAAAGTCCGGACAGTGAGCACAGGAGATAAGACAGAATGGCAGTCTGACCATAGCACAACCAAGACTTCTTGATAGCGAAGGCAGAAAAGCAATGTCTCACCAAATTATGGTCCATTGTAACAAAAGCCGGGGGGTTTATTCTAGCGCCAAATCCCACAAACATCTGTCCTAATTCTTAGCCATTAAAAAATGACCTAACAATTTGTAACCCTTTTATGATACACCAAAGCCCTACCATCTGACATTGTATAAAGCATTTCCCTAAGAGAGGTCTTCCTTCTGGAGCAGAGAACGTCCTTTGTATAAAGAAGATTTATACAGGTTCAATCTCTACCTAAAGAGACCTGGTAGAAGGTGATGAAAAAGACCCATCTCTGTCTGAGACTCAGGAGAACCACCGTCAACAACAAAAACACCTAACTGGGTATAAACAGGAAAAAAGAAAGAAGTTAGGTAATGGTAAAAGTAATATATTCTATAACAAGGATATCAACAATGTTTGTTAGATGTTCAATTGACCTTAAAAACAAAGGTATATCATGCAAACTTTGTCTTACATAAAGAACCTAAAATGCACACCTTAAGGATGCAACTACAGTGTGTGCCTTAAAAATAACAATCAAAGTTTGTAATTATACAAGTCCTGAGAGGACAAAGCCCACGCCAAAGGCTTGATAGTCCTGGATAAGTACTCCAATGTATCTCTTGGCATAAGTTCTGTGAATTCAGTCGCAAATGATCACCAGCTAGACGCGTTTCGATTGTGGTCTTCTTCAGTGGCTAGGGTATCAATAAGTATCCGCTATTATAATAAACAATATATGGAGTAAATAGCATCCAACTAATTCACCAACCTATTATCAGAGCATAGAAAGCACTACCATCTGACTCCGTATTTAGCATTTTCCTAAGAGAGGTCTTCCTTCGGGTGCAAGAGAACTTGCTTTGTATAAAGAAGGTTTATACAGGTTCAATTTCTATCTAAAGAAACCTGGTAGAAGGTGATGAGAAAGTGTATGAGATGCAGGAGAGCCACTGCCATCAGAGCAGACCTGACATGCAGAGACATTTTGCAGGCAGAGAAGAGATGACATTCTTTATTTTTTAAATGTAAAAAAGCAACTGGGAGGGATGCTTAATCCTTTCCCCTATCAGCTATTTCCCCCCCAGAATTGCTGTCCACTTTTTGTACACACGTTGTAGGCTTAAACCCAAGCCAGATCTACCAGCCAAGGCTGTAATATTTTTTCAGCCTTGTGTGTTCACACTGTACAAGTATCAAATTTGGTCTTTGGTCCAGGATTTACAGGATTAGAACCCTGTAAATACAGAATCTTGAAAAAGCACATGTGGCCTAGTAGTTTAGATTGCTGGAGTGGGACTTGGAAGATCCAGTTTCAAGTTTTCAACAGCCCATGGGGTAGCCATCATATGCCACCTTGAAGTTCTTGAAGGACAGACATTTTGAGGATGAGGTTCAACAACTTGCATAGCCCCTACAAGGTTCAGAGAAAGACCTGTAGCAGACCATTAATTACAGTTAGCTCTCCATAGCCATGGATTTTTTATCCACAGATTCAAGCATCCATAGTTTGAAAATATTCAAAAACTATTTTGTTGTTAACTGCCCTTGAGTCGATCTCGACTCATGACGACCCTATGGATGAGACATCTCCAAGAAGACCCTCTGTCCTCCACTGCTCTGCTTCATTCCTGCAACTCCTTAATACCGAAAGTGACCTCCTTCATAGAGTCCATCCATCTGTTCTTTGGCCTTCCTCTCTTCCTCCTTCCCTCCAACTTTCCCAGCATTATTGTTTTTTCCAAAGAGTCCTCTCTTCTCATGATGTGTCCAAAGTACGACAGCCTCAGTTTGGTCATCTTGGCTTCTTCCAGGGAGTTTTCTGGCTTGACCTGCTCTAGGACCCATTTCTTTGTCCTTTTGGCTGTCCATGGGATCCTTAGCACTCTTCTCCAGCACCACAGTATCTCAAATGTATTTGTTTTCTTCCTATCCTCTTTCTTAACGGTCCAGCTCCCATATCCATCCATGGGAATAGGGAATACAATGGCTTCTATGATTCTGAGTTTTGTGCTGAGTTGTATATCTTTGCATTTTAGGATCTTTTCTAGTTCTTTCATAGCTGTTCTCCCCATTCTTAGTCTTCTTCTGATTTCCAGACTGCAGTCCCCATTTCTATCCATGTTTGATCCCAGGTATGGGAATTATTTTGCTATCTCTATTTCTTCATTGTCTAGGTTGAAATTGTGAAGGTCCTCGGTGGTCATTATTTTTGTTTTCTTTATGTTCAACATTAAGCCTGCCTTTGTACTTTCTTCCTTGATTTTCCTTAGTAGGTATTCCAGGTTTGGGAGGTTTTCTGCTAGTACTATGATGTTGTCTGTATATCTTAGAATCTTAGAGTTGGAAGAGACCACAAGGGCCATCCAGTCCAACCCCTTGCCATGCAGGAACTCAAAATCAAAGATTGTTGATATTCCTTCCTACTATTTTCACTCCTTCTTCTGTATCCAAGCCTGCTTTTCTTATAATATGTTCTGCATACAAGTTGAACAGATAGGCTGAAAGGATACAGTCTTGTCTGACTCCTTTGTCAACTGGGAACCATTCTGTTTCCCCATATTCTGTTATCATATAGAGCAAAATTCACCAGTGTTTCCTTTCTACACGAGATGGAATCTTATTTAACATGCTGAGTAAATAAATTTACTCTCTCAATTCATAGTTTATTTTGAATATCTTTTCAATCGTTATGTGAATCCTTTTCCAAAAGATCTTTAGTTTGGGGCATCGCCACCACATACGGATCCATGTACCTCCCTTTTCTTGGCATTGCCAACATTCGTTAGAATTCGTCTTATATATCAAGTGCTACCTATGCTCCATTTTGAAATAATTCTCCCTCATGTCCTGTGCTCTTGAATTTTTTTGTTTTTGTTTTATTTCTGGCATACCTCCAGCTCTCTAATCCAATGACCCAGTCACAATCTGATGTCCATTTTATCAAAACTATAGGCCTGTGTCATTGCTGCCATTTTTGAGCACGGTGATTGAGAGGGCGGTTGCTCTTCAGCTCCAGGCAGTCTTGGATGAAACTGATTATCTAGACCCATTTCAAACCGGCTTCAGGACAGGCTTTGGGGTTGAGACTGCCATGGTTGCCTTGACCGACGATCTGCGTCTGAGCATCGACAGGGGTAGCGTGACCCTGTTGGTGCTCTTAGACCTCTCAGCGGCTTTTGATACGATAGATCACGGCATCCTCTTGGACTGCCTGAAGGGGTTAGGTATCGGGGGCACTGCTTTGCAGTGGTTCCGGTCCTTCCTCTCGGGTCGGTCCCAGAGGGTGCTGCTTGGGGACTGTAGCTCCAGTAAGAGAGACCTCACTTGTGGGGTCCCTCAGGGAGCTATTTTGTCCCCGATGTTGTTCAACATCTATATGAAGCCGCTGGGTGAGATAATACGGAGTTATGGTGCTGGGTGTTATCAGTACGCTGATGACACCCAAATCTATTTCTCCATATCTCGTTCGTCGGCCTCGAATTCCACTGGCATCTCTTCTCTCAATGAATGTCTTTGGGCGGTAATGGGCTGGATGAGGAAAAACAGATTGAAGCTGAATCCAGACAAGACGGAGGTGCTCACGGTAGCGGCCCCAAAACCAGGAATTGGGTTGCAACCTCCAGTCCTGGATGGGGTCACGCTCTCCTCCAGTGACTGTGTTCGCAGCTTGGGGGTGCTCCTTGACTCGTCGCTCCTGATGACAAATCAGGTTAATGCGACGGTCAGGAGCGCCTGTTATCAGCTTCGGCTGATACGCCAGCTGCGCCCTTTTCTGGAAGTAGGGGACCTTGAGACTGTTGTGCACGCGTTGGTAACCTCACGCCTTGACTTCTGTAATGCACTCTACATGGGGCTACCCTTGTGCCTGGTTCGGAAATTACAGCTGGTACAGAATATGGCAGCCAGACTTGTTTCGGGAACATCTCGGAGGGATCACATTACTCTGGTTCTGAGGTCCCTCCACTGGCTGCCTATCAGCTTCCGGGCCAGGTACAAGGTGTTGGTTATCACCTTTAAAGCCCTAAATGGCTTGGGTCCAAGCTATCTCAGGGACCGCCTTCTCCCATACAATCCTCCCCGCGCTCTCCGGTCCTCCGGGAGGAAATTGCTGCAACTTCAAAAATCGAGGCTAGCGGCTACCTCCCGGGGGGCTTTCTCAGTTGTTGCCCCTATACTCTGGAACGGCCTGCCGGACGAGATCCGTCAATTAACATCACTTGACAGCTTTAAAAAAGCTGTCAAGACGGATCTCTTCCGGCAGGCCTTTCCGGATTAATTATCTATGCCTCGGGTATAAATAAAAAACATTCTCCCCAGTGATCCTTACGTGGCCCCATCATCGATGGTTGGATCTCACTGGCTGGACACATACTCTGGGTCCCCATTTTATCTATTTTAAATAGTTGTGTTTTTTGTTGTTTTAAAATTTACTTGATTTAATATTGTTTTAAGGGGGGGTGGGGGGTTACTGTATATATATGTTTTATTGATGTACTCATTCTTAATTGTAAGCCGCCCAGATTGATATTTCAGAGGGCGGGGTATAAATTTTATTATTATTATTATTATTATTATTATTATCATCTCATCAAGACCTGGTGCCTTTTACTGTGGAAACTCTTTAACCAATGGCACTGGCACAGAAACCAGCCATCCTGCACACACTTGTCATTCACACTCATGACATAGTGCCAAAACTTGACGCGCCGATGTCAGTACCAAAGCGGTGCCCCCTCCCAAAATGGAAACATCTGGGTTGATCCAAAGCATTGTTCACTTCCAACAGTAGGTCTTTTAAAAGTTGAATTACCCATTCAGGCCAAGCAAACCTAATTCGTTCGCATCAATACATAGTTGTTGGCGACATCCTTTCCCCCTGCCCTTCCCAGCCACTATGAAAACTCCATAGAAGGAATAGGAAAGCCTGAGAGAGGAGCTGTTAGGCTTACCATCCTTGCTCATCTCTGTGACTCCTGACTCTGCTGGACCACTGTGTTCACACTCCTGCTGCTCAGCCGCACAGGTGATGGAGCAAACAGGAAGGTACATAGAATCATAGAATCATAGAGTTGGAAGAGACCCCAAGGGCCATCCAGTCCAACCCCATTCTGCCATGCAGGAACTCAAAATCAAACCATCCCCGACAGATGGCCATCCAGCCTCAGTTTAAAGACCTCCAAAGAAGGAGACTCAACCACACTCCGAGGGAGTGTCTTCCATTGTCAAACAGCTCTCACTGATTGCAGAAGAAAACAAGACTTTGGAGTCTTTGGACTTTGGAGACCAGGGTTTAATTCCCAGCTCAGCTGGGCCATGAAACCCACTGCGTGACCGTGGGCAAGTCACACTCTCTCAGCCTCAGGGCAAGGCAATGGCAAACTGCCTCTGAGGGTTGCTATAAGTCAGGAACGACTTGAAGGAACACAACACCATCAACAACAGAGACCGTACAACATCCCTGTTGAAACAGCTCCGCTGGTTGCCAGTTCATTTCTGGGTAAAATTCAAAGTGCATGATGCCCTGGCTCTCTGTTTGTGTCCTTGAGCAAGGCTCAGTTGCACATGTGTGCATACACATGCAACATTCCCTGTGTGCATCCTTTTAGGCACCTTACTCAGCCAGCCTCCTGTCTTGAAAGAGCTGCCTTCGAAAGGAAGGAAGAATCCACCCAAAGGCTCTACCTAATCCAGTGATACCTTTGATAACATCCCAGCCAATAAAGGTATCACTGATGGATTTTTGTTTGAATTTGCTGAATGGCCAACACAGCTACCCCTGAATGATCGCAGCTAGTAGTCACGGATAGCCCTAGCCTCCACGAATCCATCCGATCCTCCTATAAAGCCAATGAAGTTGGGAGCCATCACAGCTTGTGGCAGTGGCCAGGATTGTGGAAGTCATGGTACAAAAAAGGATCTGTTCCAAGCTCTAAGTGAATGGATGTACTGCACATAGAATCACAGAATGATAGAGCTGGAAGAGACAGAAAAAAAGTAACAGTACACCTGTACACCACTCTTTGAGGACATAATCTAAATATATTTATATAGAGACACATATATACACACCTATATGATATACACGCAAACAGATATGCATACTCATATATGCATATGTATATATGCACATATACATATATATGCACATGTATGGATGTGAAAGCTGGACAGTCGGGAAGGAGATAGGAGGAAAATCAACGTAACTGAGAGAATGTGGGGCTGGAGGAGAGTGCTGAGGATCCCATGGACAGCCAAAAGGACAAACCAATGCATCCAAGAGCAGATCAAGCCAGAGATATCCCTAGAAGCCAAGATGGTAAGACTTTGGACACATCATGAGAAGGCATGAATCATTGGAAAAGACAATAATGTTAGGAAAGGTGGAGGGAAGTAGAAAGAGAGGAAGGCCACATGCTAGATGGATGGACTTTATTAATATGATTTTGCAGGAGCTAGGCAGAGAAGTAGAGGATGGGGGGCCTGGAGATGTCTCTTCCATAGGGTCTCCATGGGTTGAGACAACAAATATCATAAACAAACAAAACTGTTAAGTATTACCACCATTCATGCGTATGACTGTGTACAGTGATAATCTAAAAAGACAGTTCCCTGAGCAAAGGAGCTTACAGTCAAAAAGCTGATTGCAAATGAGTAAGGCTCAAGAGTCCTTCCAAGGTGCAATTCACAATACATACAGAGTTAGAAGGTTGTAAGTGCCATGAAAGCCAGGGTTGAATTGCCAGCAACTCCTGTTTGTAAAGGTTCAGGCAGTGAATGATAGAAAAGACACCTTCCTGCCTGAAACCGTAGAGAATTGGTGTCAGTCGCAACAGACAATACAGAGCTGCGTGGACAAAAGTCTGATGGAGATGTACAGCAGCTTCCTCACGTTTCACATACGAAGGCTGTGCTTTTGTACATCTATTTCCCAAAGCTCCAAAAGAGTACAACAGCATCAAAAAGCAAGACTGACAACATGCAGACTCCATTCCAGAAACATCCAGATCTGTCACGTGGAAGAACCCTTTCGAAGCGAAAATTCTTGCCTCATCCCAAGCTGGAGTCAGGAGGATTAAAGCCACGGGACGGAAACATCACAACCAAGCTCAGATGCTTCACTAAAAGCCACATACGCCACTGGACTTTTGCAAACTACCTTCTGATGCCACGGGAAACAGGGGGAAAGAAGGTGCAAGAGCATGAAACAACAACCTCAGAACTACAACACTGCGTCCCTTTTAGTTGCCTAAATGCAATCCCTTACCAGGAGATACTCAAGCCGGCCAAAGATCTTCATGATGCCCGCGCTTTCTGGTCTTGTGTCAGATCAGGGAATGCCACGCAGTGCCAGAAGCAGAGAAGGGAGACTGGATCTCTTTGCCTCCGCCTCCTTCTCATCCACTGCTACCAAATGTACACTACACACAGAGACACACAGAGGTTTTGCTTTGTTTTAATCCCTCCCAGCAATGCTTCTTTCTGCGAGAAAGGCTGCCCCTCTGGCTCCTCCTGTCAGAGTGGGCTACACCAGGGAGAGTGTTGGCTCCTTGTTTGTGGACCACCTGCCCACCCCTTCTTTTCTGCCGCCTCCTCCTCCTCCTCCTCCGGGAGCCTGGGGCTTCTCTTTCAGAGTCAATCAGCTTAGCACAACGTCTAATTATCATACAGCTGTCATCTTGGAATTGAGGGGCAAGAGAAAACACAACCGAGTCAACTGGGGGAGGCACAAAAACACCGCAGCGTGACCTTTGACATGCACCAGAGATTTAGAAATCTGCTAAGGAAGAGAACTTTCTACCGACATCACATCCTCCTCCCCCGTCCATCTGCACCAAGATCACATCCTTCTTCGCCATCCATCTGCAGCAGGCCATCATTCCTGGGATCCCACTTGGGGAGACAGGGACCACCACCCCCCTTGGTCAATCAAAACCTGGACCTGCCCAGTTGGAGGCAATAAAGCAGTGCCATATGGCCAGCTGGTTTACTTACTGTATTTATTTTTAAAGCCTCCCCAGTAAATCCATCTGCACCAAGATCGCTCATGAGATGGGGAAAGAGGATGCGATCTTTGTCCAGATGGATGGGGAAGGAGGATGCAATGTTGGTAGAAAGTGCTCTTACTTAGCAAATTGCCAAATTCTCTGGTGCAGGTCAAAGGACACACTATGGTGGTTTTTTGCTTCCCCCTAGTTGACTCGGTTGTGTTTTCTCTTGCCCCTCCATCCCAAGATGACAGCTGAATGATAATTAGCCATTATGCTAAGCTTGGTAGAGCACTTTCTACCAGGATCACATCTGCCTTCCCTATCATATCTGCACTAAGATCACATCCCCCTTCCCCATCCATCTGCACCAACATCGCATCCTTCTTCCCCACTGATCTGCACCGAGATCACATCCTCCTTCTCCATCCATCTGCACCAAGATCGCTTCCTCCTTCTCCATCCATCTACATCAAGATCACATCCTCCTTCCCCATCATATCTGCAGCAAGATCACATCCTCCCTCCCCATTATATCTGCACCAAGATGACATCCTTCTTCCCCATCCATTTGCACCAATCGCATCCTCCCTCCCCATCCATCTGCACCAAGATCATATCCTCCTTCCTCATCCATCTGCACCAAGATCACATCCTCCCTCCCCATTATATCGGCACCAAGATGACATCCTTCTTCCCCATCCATTTGCACCAATCGCATCCTCCCTCCCCATCCATCTATACCAAGATCATATCCTCCTTCCCCATCCATCTGCACCAAGATCATATCCTCCTTCTCCATCCATCTGTACCAAGATCACATCCTCCTTCTCCATCCATCTGTACCAAGATCATATCCTCCTTCCCCATCCATCTGCACCAAGATCACATCCTCCTTCTCCATCCATCTGTACCAAGATCACATCCTCCTTCTCCATCCATCTGCACCAAGATCGCATCCTCCTTCTCCATCCATCTGCACCAAGATCCCATCCTCCTTCTCCATCCATCTGCACCAAGATCATATCCTCCTTCCCCATCCATCTGCACCAAGATCATATCCTCCTTCCCCATCCATCTGCACCAAGATCATATCCTTCTTCCCCATCCATCTGCACCAAAATCACATCCTCTTTCTCCATCCATCTGCACCAAGATCCCATCCTCCTTCTCCATCCATCTGCACCAAGATCGCATTCTCCTTCCCCATCCATCTGCACCAAGATCACATCCTCCTTCTCCATCCATCTGCACCAAGATCATATCCTCCTTCTCCATCCATCTGCACCAAGATCACATCCTCCTTCCCCATCCATCTGCACCAAGATCACATCCTCCTTCTCCATCCATCTGCACCAAGATCATATCCTCCTTCCCCATCCATCTGCACCAAGATCACATCCTCCTTCTCCATCCATCTGCACCAAGATCATATCCTTCTTCCCCATCCATCTGCACCAAAATCACATCCTCTTTCTCCATCCATCTGCACCAAGATCCCATCCTCCTTCTCCATCCATCTGCACCAAGATCGCATTCTCCTTCCCCATCCATCTGCACCAAGATCACATCCTCCTTCTCCATCCATCTGCACCAAGATCATATCCTCCTTCCCCATCAATCTGCACCAAGATCATATCCTCCTTCTCCATCCATCTGCACCAAGATCACATCCTCCTTCCCCATCCATCTGCACCAAGATCACATCCTCCTTCTCCATCCATCTGCACCAAGATCATATCCTCCTTCTCCATCCATCTGCACCAAGATCATATCCTCCTTCTCCATCCATCTGCACCAAGATCATATCCTCCTTCCCCATCCATCTGCACCAAGATCACATCCTCCTTCTCCATCCATCTGCACCAAGATCATATCCTCCTTCTCCATACATCTGCACCAAGATCATATCCTCCTTCTCCATCCATCTGCACCAAGATCATATCCTCCTTCCCCATCAATCTGCACCAAGATCATATCCTCCTTCTCCATCCATCTGCACCAAGATCACATCCTCCTTCTCCATCCATCTGCACCAAGATCATATCCTCCTTCTCCATCCATCTGCACCAAGATCATATCCTCCTTCTCTATCCATCTGCACCAAGATCATATCCTCCTTCTCCATCCATCTGCACCAAGATCACATCCTCCTTCTCCATCCATTTGCACCAAGATCGCATTCTCCTTCCCCATCTATCTGCACCAAGATCACATCCTCCTTCTCCATCCATATGCACCAAGATCATATCCTCCTTCCCCATCCATCTGCACCAAGATCATATCCTCCTTCCCCATCCATCTGCACCAAAATCACATCCTCCTTCTCCATCCATCTGCACCAAGATCATATCCTCCTTCTCCATACATCTGCACCAAGATCATATCCTCCTTCTCCATCCATCTGCACCAAGATCATATCCTCCTTCCCCATCAATCTGCACCAAGATCATATCCTCCTTCTCCATCCATCTGCACCAAGATCACATCCTCCTTCTCCATCCATCTGCACCAAGATCATATCCTCCTTCTCCATCCATCTGCACCAAGATCATATCCTCCTTCTCCATCCATCTGCACCAAGATCATATCCTCCTTCCCCATCCATCTGCACCAAGATCACATCCTCCTTCTCCATCCATCTGCACCAAGATCATATCCTCCTTCTCCATACATCTGCACCAAGATCATATCCTCCTTCTCCATCCATCTGCACCAAGATCATATCCTCCTTCCCCATCAATCTGCACCAAGATCATATCCTCCTTCTCCATCCATCTGCACCAAGATCACATCCTCCTTCTCCATCCATCTGCACCAAGATCATATCCTCCTTCTCCATCCATCTGCACCAAGATCATATCCTCCTTCTCTATCCATCTGCACCAAGATCATATCCTCCTTCTCCATCCATCTGCACCAAGATCACATCCTCCTTCTCCATCCATTTGCACCAAGATCGCATTCTCCTTCCCCATCTATCTGCACCAAGATCACATCCTCCTTCTCCATCCATATGCACCAAGATCATATCCTCCTTCCCCATCCATCTGCACCAAGATCATATCCTCCTTCCCCATCCATCTGCACCAAAATCACATCCTCCTTCTCCATCCATCTGCACCAAGATCATATCCTCCTTCTCCATCCATCTGTACCAAGATCACATCTTCTTCCCCATCCATCTGCACCAAGATCATATCCTCCTTCTCCATCCATCTGTACCAAAATCACATCCTCCTTCTCCATCCATCTGCACCAAGATCATATCCTCCTTCTCCATCCATCTGTACCAAAATCACATCCTCCTTCTCCATCCATCTGTACCAAAATCACATCCTCCTTCTCCATCCATCTGTACCAAGATCACATCATCTTCCCCATCCATCTGCACCAAGATCACATCCTCCTTCTCCATCCATCTGTACCAAGATCACATCCTCCTTCCCCATCCATATGCACCAAGATCACATCTTCTTCCCCATCCATCTGCACCAAGATCGCATCCTCCTTCTCCATCCATCTTCACCAAGATCACATTCTTCTTCCCCATCATATCTGCACCAAGATCACATCCTCCTTCCCCATCCATCTGCACCAAGATCGCATCCTCCTTCCCCATCCATCTGCACCAAGATGACATTCTTCTTCCCCATCCATTTCCACCAAGATCACATCCTCCTGCCCCATCCATCTGCACCAAGCCATCATCCCCGGGATCCCACTTGGGGATACAGGGACCCAATCCAAAGCTGGACCTGCCCAGTTGGAGGCAATAAATCAGTGCCATATGGCCAGCTGGTTTACTTATTTATTTTTAAAGCCTCCCCCGTAAATCAACCCAATGGGTCCCACCCAAGGCATACACACCCCTCCTCGGTTCCCATGCATTCACAATCCACATGCTGTGGGCAGTTCTCCAGCTCTCTGGAGGAAGAAGAGAACTGTGGAATTCTCCACAGATCAAATTATATAAGAAGAGACAGAAAGAGAATGAGGTTTGGGAGAAAAGAAGAGCATTCATTTAAGTCTGCGTTGGTGTTTTATTTATCTTTGCTTCATTAACTTGACAGATAATTCAAAGATACAGCTGTGTTAGTCTGCAGAATCAGAATGTAGAGAGATCTTGTAGCACCTTTGAGACTCACTGAAAGAAAGAAGCTGGCAGCATGAGCCTTCCTAGACGTAAGTCTACTTCCTCAGATGCATATGGATATAGACCAAATGCATATGACGTTTTACTATGTAGAGCAGGGGTAGGCAGCCTTTCCCCTTTAAGGGCCGAGGGACTTCAGCTCCCAGAATCCCAGGAGCTATTGGCCAACATGGGACTATTGGCCAACATGGCTGAGGCTTATGGGAGCTGAAGTCCCTCGGCCCTTAAAGGGGAAAGGTTGCCTACCCCTGATGTAGAGAGATCTTGTAGTACCTTTGAGTCTAACTGAAATAAAGAAGTTGGCAGCATGAGCTTTCCTAGACTTAAGTCTACTTCCTCAGATGCAATAGTATATAGAGAGATCTTGTAGCACCTTCAAGACTGATTGAAAGAAAGAAGTTGGCAGCATGAGCCTTCGCAGACTTCAGTCTACTTCTTCAGATGCATTTGACCAATTTGACCAAATGCATCTGAGGAAGTAGACTTAAATCTAGGAAAGCTCATGCTGCCAACTTCTTTATTTCAGTGAGTCTCAAAGCTGCTACAAGATCTCTCTACATATTGACAGATAATGTTGGGCTTCAGAGCCTCTGGTCCACCATTAAGGCTCTTCAGCCTTTAGAAAAATATTTACTGGGATCTGGCCAAGGGATCATTATCCAAGGTCGCTAAACAGAAATCTCCCACCACAGAGACAAAGGAATATTTATTTTCTTGCTCAGGAAGAGGGTTGTCCAGAGAAATCTGGGGTGCAGAGAAACAGCATGGCCGCAGGCTAGATGAGCAGTCTCACTTAAAATGTTTTTGGACAATGCAGAATGCCTGCCACCAGTATGGCCAATGGCCGTTTTATGTAAAGATTATATTTTATCTGCGGCCTCTGCTTTTGTTGTATTTTTGTGACATCCATTATGGTACTATTTTAGATTGTACACTGCCCTGAATAATACATAGGTGCTGGAAGAGCAGAATAGAATCATAGACTCATAGAGTTGGAAGAGGCCTCAAAGGCCATCCAGTCGAACCCCCTTCTGCCATGCAGGAACTCTCAATCAAAGCACCTCTGACAGATGGCCATCCAGCCTCTGTTTAAAGACCTCCGAAGAAGGAGACTCCATCACTCTCTGAGGGAATCTGTTCCACTTTCGAACAGCTCTTACTGTCAGGAAGTTCCTCTTAATGTTGAGCCGGAATCTCTTTTCCTGTAGCTTCTATCCATTGCTCCATGTCCTATTTCTCTGGAGCAACAGATTGCTCCCTCCTCATAGAATCGTAGAATCCTAGAGTTGGAAGAAACCCCCCAAGGGCCATCTAGTCCAACCCCATTCGTCCATGCAGGAACTCTGCATCAAAGCATCCCCGACAGATGGCCATCCAGCCTCTGTTTAAAGACCTCCCAAGAAGGAGACTCCAGCTTTAATATCAATGAAAAATAATACACATTTTAAAATGTGTATATATTAAGAGCCACTGTTGGATCTATCTTAACTGGCAATTATCACTGTCATCTTGAGGTCGTGATTTACACATGCTACTCTTTAGAAATGGGTGTCAGGTTCAAGTCCTGCACCATTTCTGATGGATTTCTCTAAAGACAAACAAAGTATAGACTTGTTCCAAACTGCCTTACCCATTCACAACAAAAAAAACATACTCTGCATTACGTCGCAGGCAACTATCATAGGAAGATTCTTAACAAGCGAAACCAATAGATAGTAAACATCATGGTATCCTCTTTCTTTTCCCTTCTGACTTTCCCAGCTGTCAGGAAATTTAAAGGAAGGCCATAAAAATTCAAATGCCTGTGCACTCTCAGATAAAGGGGTTTTGTTATTTGGGTTTTTTTGGGGTGTGTGTGTGTGAGATCAAGCATTATGAGCGGAGCTTGGAGTTGGTTTGACTTCTGTTTAAGCAAAGCTGGTTCTCCTATGGGGAATAAATTAAGAAAAAGGAAGAGTTCTTTCTGAGATGTGAAAGGAAAACGGTGTACAATCCACAAGAAGACAGGCAGCTCATGGCATGAGAAAAGGAGTCCGGAATGATGGTCTTTGTGGGAATATGTATAATAGTTCCCCTGGGAGAAGAAAGAGAAAGGAAGGGGGGAAAGAGTGGCTCAGTAGCTACATGTAATGAAAAGAATAATCCAGATTTCGTTTGAAGGTTCTCCAAGCTTCTCCTTCTCCGTCGCATAGTCCGACTGTTGTCCTCTAGGTACAAGAGTTGCAAGCCACACTCATAACCCTTAGCTATCATAATGGAAGAACTACCAAGAATTAAATCCTTCCGGAAGAGGGTCTATGCTGAATGTGTGTGTGCACATGCACAAGGTCCCATAGAATCATAAAGATGGAAGAGACCCCAAAGGCCATCCAGTCCAACCCCATTCTGCCATGCAGGAACTCAAAATCAAAGCACATTAAAACAAGGAATCACAGAATCGTAGGACCTTAGAATCCTAGAGTTGGAAGAGACCCCAAAGGCCATCCAGTCCAACCCCCCTTCTGCCATGCAGGAACCCAAAATCAAAGCACATTAAAACAAGGAATCATAGAATCGTAGGACCTTAGAATCATAGAGTGGGAAGAGACTACAAAGGCCATCCAGTCCAATCCCCCTTCTGCCATGCAGGAACCCAATATCAAAGCACATTAAAACAAGGAATCACAGATTCATAGGACCTTAGAATCATAGAGTTGGAAGAGACCCCAAAGACTATCCAGTCCAACCCCCCTTCTGCCATGCAAGAACTCAAAATCAAAGCACATTAAAACAAGGAATCATAGAATCGTAGGACCTTAGAATCATAGAGTTGGAAGAGATCCCCAAAGGCCATCCAGTCCAACCCCCCTTCTGCCATGCAAGAACTCAAAATCAAAGCACATTAAAACAAGGAATCATAGAATCGTAGGACCTTAGAATCATAGAGTTGGAAGAGACCACAAGGGCCATCCAGTCCAACCCCAATCTGCCATGCAGGAGCTCACAATCAAAGCATCTTTTGGGTGTGCATCTTCCAGAATTTACAAACTTCCGTAAATTTGGGGGGTTTTGTATGTATTTTATCTTGGTTTTAATACTGCAAGCCGCCCCGATTGTGTCGCAGAGGGGCGGGGTAAAAATAATTTTCTTTTATTCCTTTATGTTCTCATTTTGTGTACCTTTTCTGCATTTGTGCACTTTTTCCAATTGTAAGCATTTTTTTAAAAAAAATGCATGCATGGTTTTACGCAGAGGAAACAAACGGCAAGCCTTGCAAATATGGAATCATTTGGGGCAAACATACAAACCAATGAGGAAAACTGATTCACTTTGTGGAAATCTCAGGAGGTGCAAAATGGACAATTACACCGAGAATCTCAAAGCCACTGGGATTATTATTTTTTTCCATTCCTAATTGTAGGAGATTAACCAGAGAAATAACCCCATAACAAGCCCAACTGTAGAGAAGCACAACCCAAACCTATTGCCAATGTCCAAAACAAGAGAGAGTAAATAAATCCAAGACCAAAGGGTGATGGTGAGCAAAAAGTAGAGGTTTCATAAGCATGACTGTCTGAGGACATAATCGGAAAACATTGAAACTGGTACTCACCTGCAACAGAGTCTGGGTGGGCATGGCCGAAATTGGTGAACCAGGGAAGACAAGAATGAGAAAGAAAGAAAAAAGGAAAAGAAAAAAAAGAAAGCCAGTGTTATTGGAATTTGTGTGTTTGGAAACAAAGACAATCAAAGTCAATAGGTAGAACTAAGAACTATGTACACTCTATGCAAACAGACATAGGATGTTATCACACAGGGCCAAATCCACACAAAATCCACACAAAATCCCAACCGAAACCAGATTAGTGGCCCGTGTTTTCACACGACGTCGCACAGAAACTGGACAGAAAGTGGCCAGAAACGAGATCTTTTGAAATTCGGTTCTTTGGAGGAAATGCCAATGCGCAATTAAGGTAATTTCGAATTTACTGTAATGTGATAACCAAATGCGCATTTGGGAGCATTTCCCTGCTGTTGCCATGGTTCCAGCAAGCATTCCTCTATCTGCGCATGTGCAAGAAGCTCATTTCTAGTACATTTATGGGCTTTTTTCGCTTGTGTGTGGACGTTTAATGCGATTACTGTAAATTCGCAATTAAGGTAATGACGTTTGCGGAATTATTGTTTATTTCCCGTTTATTTTCGGAATGCCTCATTTCCACTTTATTTTCGCTTTCTGGCCCACGTGTGATAACGTCCATAAACCCAGTGATACTCTGTATGCACAGCATCCCGGTTCTGTAACATGTCTACAATACTCAAATGTACAGTCGTTCCGGACCCCCCCCCCCCGAAAAAGGAAAAAATGCAAATATTCAAGCCCTATTGGCTTGAATGGAGGTGCGTGTCTGCGGGGGCGAGCGGGTGTGTACCCCATTTTGTGCCCCTCCATTCGTCCCTCGTGGATACAGACTTCAAGTCCGCGAAAACAGAGGGACAACTGTCGTATCATTCTTATGCATAGGGGCAAATCCAATGTTAGTCCCACTAAAATGAATAGAATTTGTTAGTCACAAGAATTCGGAGATATAGCCGTGTCAGTCTGTAGAATCTGTATGTAGAGAGGTCTTGTAGCACTCTTGAGACTGACTGAAAGAAAGAAGCTGGCAACATGAGCTTTTCGTATGCATCTGAGGAACGAGACTAAAGTCTCTGAAAGCTCATGCTGCCAACTTCTTTCTTTCTTTAGTCTCAAAGGTGCTACATGATCTCTCTGCATACTATTGCATTTGATACAGCAGACTTTAGTCTAGGAAAGCTCATGCTGCCAACTTCTTTCTTTCAGTTTATAGTCTCAAAGGTGCAACAAGATCTCTCTACATACTATTGCATCTGAGGAAGTAGACTGAAGTCTAGGAAAGCTCATGCTGCCAACTTCTTTCTTTCAGTGAGTCTCAAAGGTGCTACAAGATCTCTCTGCATACTATTGCATCTGAGGAAGTAGACTGAAGTCTAGGAAAGCTCATGCTGCCAACTTCTTTCTTTCAGTGAGTCTCAAAGGTGCTACAAGATCTCTCTATATACTGTTGGTCACAAGTAAGAGACAACTTAGGAACTGGGTAGCTTGGAGAAGAGCTGGCTGAGAGCCGCTTTTAGACAATCTGAAGGGATGTGAAGTCGAAGGCTTTCACAGCCGGCATCCATAGTTTTTTGTGGGGTTTTTGGGGCTAGGTGGCTGTGTTCTAGAAGAGTTTATTCCTGACATTTCGCCAGCATCTGTGGCTGGGATTTTCAGAGATGCCAGCCACAGATGCTGGCGAAACATGAGGAATAAACTCTTCTAGAACACAGCCACATAGCCCCAAAAGCCCACAAAAACAATCTTGAAGGGATGTCATATGAAATATAGTGAGCTTGTTTTCTGCTGCTCCAGAAGCTAAAACACCAGTCAAAGAATTCAAATTACAAGAAAAGAGATTACAGGTAAACGTGAGGAAGACCTACTTGGCTGTAAGAGCTGTTCAAGAGTAGAACAGGGTGCTTCACAGAGTGGTGGACTCCTCTATATGGCAACCTTTCAGATCTTGGTCTTTCGGCACCTCCACCACAACCCTTGACAAAATATCCCCTTAACAGAGCTACTGCAGAAGCGGACTAGTAGTCCCATGATTTCAAAGATTGGGACTGTTCACCAGATTACTGTTAATATGGTTGAAAAACTGGAGCGTGTCCAGAGGAGGGAGACTAAAATGGTGAAGGGTCTGGAAACCATGTCCTATGAGGAATGACTTAGGGAACTGGGTATGTTTAGCCTGGAGAAGAGAAGGTTAAGAGGTGATACGTTAGCCCTGTTTAAGTATTTGAAGGGATGTCATATTGAGGATGGAGCAAGCTTGTTTTCTGCTGCTCCAGAGAATAGGACCCAGAGCAATGGATGCAAGCTGCAAGAAAAGAGATTCCACCTCAACATTAGGAGGAACTTCCTGACAGTAAGGGCGGTTCGACAGTGGAACACACTCCCTCGGAGGATATTGGAGTCTCCTTCCTTGGAGGTCTTTAAGCAGAGGCTGGATGGCCATCTGTCAGAGATCCTTTGGTTGGGAGTTCCTGCATGGCAGGGGGTTGGACTGGATGGCCCTTGGGGTCCCTTCCAACTCTAGGATTCTATGATTCAAAGAGTGAGACCGTGGACTCAAAGTCCGTGAATGGGGAGGGACAACTGTAATGTGTTTTTATTTGCAGTTTTCCCACATTCATGGGGGTCCTTCACCGTTTTTGGGCTTGCGGAGGGAGATGACCCACGGGAACCGTCCCCTGGCTCCCATATCATTGCCCACCCCTAATCCGGGTTGATCATTTGAGCGTATTGGCAATGTAAATCACCCTCCCCCACTCCCCATTTTCTATCCTTAGCTTTTCTTTTATTCCGATACGATTTTGTAAAGTGTCATTACTAAAGACTGAGTGTCATTTCTAAATACGTAGTTTATATTTTAATTGTGGGAATTATTTCAGGTAGGCTGCTTTTTGCAGAAGTGCCTGATGCTAGTGTATTGGGGAAAAAATTGGTTAGGGATTTATACAGACATTCTCTCTCTTTTTCTTTTTTTTTCTTCCTTATTTTTGCTCTGCCCCAGAGCGCCTACTGTTTTAATTGTTGTCATTGCTTATCGTTTTAAAATTTCCTTATCGTTTAAATTAGGTTTTAACTGAGACTTGTATTTAATGTATTTTTAATGGGGGGGTTATCATGTTTGTTGACATTACTTAGTTGTTATTGTCGAGGTTTTGTATTTGTTTTTAGTCGTAAGCCGCCTTGATTGCTACGGCAAAACGCGGGGTATAAATTTATGATGATGATGATGATGATGATGATGATGATGATGATCCTGACTCTGCTAACCTTTGGAAACACGACTTCAACAGGTAATTTTTCACAGCCAGGAAGAGACTCACCCGCTGTTGAATAAGTGCATGCTTGTGCTCCATTTCCCTCTTCTCCACGGCAGAGTCGATCACCAACTGGTCCAGCTGAATGCAAGAAAGAGAATAAACAGGGTCCAGTAAAAAATAATAATAATAATAATAATAATAATAATAATAATAACAACAACAACAACAACAACAATAACATTTATTTATACCCTGCCCTATTTATTTTATTTTATTTTAACTTCTTTCCATTTGTTTTCCATAGTGCCCTTCTTCCTGAACCCAATAAAGTCATTACCTCCTGGTAGAGATGAAAATAATATTAGTCTTAATTAATATTCTTAAATAATATTCTTAAAAAATAATATTCTTAAAAAAAATTTTTTTTAAATGATGGTAAAATAATATGTTGAAGAGGAGCTTTCGTAGACTTGGTTTGCTTCCTCGGATGCTACAATCTCTTTCGCACAGTTAATCTCAAAGGTGCTGCAAGATCGCTTTGTATTTTTGGGAGACGGGGGGGGGTTAACAAAATTCACAAGCTGCTGCATAAAATTAACAGAAAGAACTTTAGTCATTAAATCTGAATATGAGTCAGTGAAACTGATAGATTTGCCCGATCCTTTTTATTTTATTTTATTTTTTTAACTTCTTTCCATTTGTTTTCCATAGTGACCTTCTTCCTGAACCCAATAAAGTCTTACCTCGGAAGCCAATTTCTTCATATAGGGATCCAATTCATGTAGGAGACTGTAGCCTTGCTGGAAAAAGGTATATTGGGCATGCATAAAGGACAGCATCTGGGGGACAAAGAAGGAAAGTCTGAATATGAATGTCGAGGCGCACAAGAAAAATTCACCTTGACTCCCACAATACCGAATCCGCCAACTTTCTAGTAGTATCTGTGAGTGCAGAAATTAATTGTTTACTCGCTTTTGTGCTGACTACAAATGAATATGAGCCAAAAAAATAGTTCTGAAAGAAAAAAGTACCCCCTTTTTGTTTTCTAATGATGGACATATAGATCAATGAATATATTCCCTTAGACATCCCACCTTTGTAGGGTTAAAAAAAAGTGGGAGAGCTCTTCCAAGAAAAGAAGGGGAGCTCTCTTCTAGCACTGAGTCATTACCTCCTGGTAGAGATGAAAATAATATTCTTTAAAAAAAAATTTTTTTAATGATGGTAAAATAATATGTTGATGGTTTGTGGTTTTATTGATGAAAATAATAATTTTAAAATGATTAGAAAATGTGTTTCTTGAGTGTCGATAAACCCTGATGCAAAGGATCCTGGACTGATAAGAATCTTCACAATTCAAGATGTATTCTACACAAAAATCCCACACGGCTGTTTTGCACAGAAACCAGAATTTTTCTGCACAGAAAATAATATTTGTGCAGAAATATCGCTTTCTGTTTTCCTCTGCCAGAGCAACTGAGTGTTGGACTGCATTTTGAGAGATCAATGTTCAAAAAACCAAACTGAAGGGTTCTGCCAAAAAATAACCAAGATAAAATAATCCCACTTCCAATTACAAAAAGGCAACAGTATGAAGAAATAAAAGGACAATTAAACCCTAGAGCAGAAAATCCAATAAAATTAAATTTCTGAAAGGGTAGAAATACCCCACTGAAAAGTATGCAAATGCTAAAAGTAAATATTATAATGATAATAAAAAATTCAAAAATCAAGGCCAAAAAACCCCAAACCCTGAAGTAGTCCTAAAAGGGTAACAATACCCCACTGAAAAGTGTGCAAATGCTAAAAATAAAATAATATAATAATAGTACGTAAATAATAAAAACTCAAGGCCAGGTGCGTTTCGACAACAGTCTTCCTCAGTGGCCTACAAGCATTCAAAATATATATTATATATATATATATATATATATATATATATATATATATATATATATATAATAACAACTCCTCACCTCACACAATGTTGCTTTTGAACTGAGCAGAGTCACATTGTGTGAGCTGAGGAGTTGTTATATTACATATATAACACAAATGATGTCTTCAGCTCATTGGGTAAAAAGCAAAATATAAATGTAACAACAACAACAACAACAACAATAATACATTTTATTTATAGCCCACCTCTCCCTGCGGATCGAGGTGGGTTACAACAAATAGGAACAACAATAAAATACAAATATACAATTAAAATCCACATTTCTAAATAATCCCCTACCCCAACCCCCCTCCCAACCCTAATGAATTAAATTAATTATTTAATTAAATTAATAATTAAATGAAGATTCCACTGTCCACACCTCCTTAGCTAAGGAGGTTAAGATGTTTAATACTTTTTTAAAGGGAGGGTGGGTTTGGGTTGGGATGGGTTATTGTGAGATTTTTATTGTTGTAAGCCTCCCCGATTGCTTTGGTAGAGGGGTGGGATAGAAATAAATAAATATATTATTATTATTATTATTATTATTATTATTATTATTATTATTATTAGGCTACTGGTCTACAAGGTACCACAGGAACTTTAATGGACATGGAGGGAAAGAAGGTAAAATGAGAGAGAGTGGGAGAAGAAGGTGAAGAAGGTGAGAGTAGGTGATATAGAAAGAAAGAGAATGTGAGATGGTATGAGTGAGTAGGTAATTTTGAAAAGGAAAAGAGAAGAGAGCGAAGAGGTAGAAAGAAGAGTAAATAAGAAGGAAGAGATATAACTAGATGGAGAGAAAGTGTCAGAAGGTTTTAGATGTAGAAGGGTAAGAGGAGAGGAGGATGAATTGAGGGTTTAAGGAACGGAAGAAATAGGGAGGAGAAGAATGGAAGATAGTAGGACATTAAGGGGTAGTGGTAACGGTCTTTATAGGAAATTTAATGTTAAATAAGGAATTGGAACGAAGATGATAAATAGATTGAAAGGAATTAACATTAAGTGGTAGTGGTAACGGTCTTTATAGGAAATTTAATGTTAAATAAGGAATTGGAACGAAGATGATAAATAGATTGAAAGGAATTAACATTAAGTGGTAGTGGTAACGGTCTTTATAGGAAATTTAATGTTAAATAAGGAATTGGAACGAAGATGATAAATAGATTGAAAGGAATTAACATTAAGTGGTAGTGGTAACGGTCTTTATAGGCAATTTAATGTTAAATAAGGAATTGGAACGAAGATGATAAATAGATTGAAAGGAATTAACATTAAGTGGTAGTGGTAACGGTCTTTATAGGAAATTTAATGCTAAATAAGGAATTGGAACAAAATGAAGATGATAAACAGATTGAAAAGAATTAAGACATTTTGTACAAAACAATACATAGCTTTCCTTTTTTGGGGGGTCATTTTCCCTCCATTTTGATAAGTGATATTTGTATATTATGGAACTGAAATATGGATGATGTGTTATATGATGTCTTACTTTGATTAATAATTTGACAGAGAGGGCCAATGTGAACTGAAAGAAAGAAAGAAGGAAAGAAAGAAAGAAAGAAAGAGCCACCCTAAAGAAGCCATCCACCCTACTGTTCTTGTAACAATAATAACCCTGGTTTAAAGTTATCTCCAATTTGCAACCCAGATTTGCTTTTCCCCCCCGCCTCTTGAAAAGGGAGGGATGAACCTAACAGAAAGCACCTGCAAATTAAACACAGTTCTTACCGCATCCAGAATTTCGAATTTCTTCTTAGCCTGGAGGACATTGATCTGGGGGGAAAAAATAAAGTAAAAGGGGGGAAATGCATGGACAAATAGTAATAAATTTACTAGATGTAACATACTAAAAGAAAATTTTCATAAAATATTTCATAGGTGGTATATGACTCCGGTCAGATTAGCTAAGATAAATAAGCACAAAGAAAACAAATGCTGGAAATGTAAAGAAGGGATTGGAACTATGTACCACGTGTGGTGGCAATGTAATAAAAGAATTTTGGGAGAAAGTTCACAAAATAATGTGTAAAATAACACAAAAGAATATTCCACTAAAACTGGAATTGTTTCTCTTAAATATAATTGATGTGATAGAATATAAATTGAAGCAAGAGGAAAAGAGTGTGATACTCTACGTGGTAACAGCTGCGAGATTGGTATTGGCAAAACATTGGAAATCTGAAATAATATCTACAGTACAAGAATGGAAAATGAAATTGAATGAACTGATAAGTATGGATAAGTTATCTATGTATATAGCGGGAAGAACATTCCAACAATATGAAAGTAAATGGAAAGAAGTTAAGCTGGATTGATTTAGTTGGTAACAAAGTATAGGGGAAAGTTAAATACATGAATTTAAAGCTATATTGGACACACGATATATGATATAAAGCTTAGTATATATATATATATATATATATATATATATATATATATATATGTAAGGAATGATACTCATGTTACCCTCTTACCTAGCCTGTAAATAGCATGTATAAATTTATTAAAATTATAATAAAAATAATGGAAAAAGGGGGGGGATGAAAATTGAGATTTCCTTGCTAACTGATCTGAAACAAAGCAGCCTGAGGTGGTCCCGGGCGTCTAACAAGAGTCAAAAACCTGCAGAAATCAGCACAGATGAAGGTGGCTGCGCAAAACCCGACATCATATTATCACCATCACCATCATCTTTATTTATATCCCATCTTTTCACCAAGATTGGGAATACAGGTGGGCAAACCCCATGGGCCCATCTCCTAACGTTAGGATCTACCAGGAGTGACATACAAACACACACACAGAGCAACAACAGCAAAAGAAACCCAACCAGATGTGGCTGAAAATATACTTTCAGTTTTGCAAAAATTCAAGGGAAAGTAAGGGAAATGAAGACTACTGGCTCCTTTATAAATGGGGTGGTGAATCTGCTCTAGGGCAGGGGTCAGCAAGCTAGGGCCCGGGGGCCGGATTCGGCCCCCCAAGCCCTTTGGACCAGCCCCAGCCGCTGCCCCCGCGCTGCCCTGCCGCTGCCCCCGCGCGAGTCACAGCTGCCATTTTGTTTTCCAAAATGGCGGTTGCGACTCTTTTGCGCATGCCTAGTACTCTGGCGCATGCGCAAATGACTCGCGGCACTATTTTGGAAAACAAAATGGCGGCCGCGACTCGCTCGCGCATGCGCAGTATGCCTGAAGTACTGCACATGCATGAGTGCGCGTGGCGCCATTTCCCCCCCCCCTCGACCCACGGAAGAGCTGGAAGACCAGTGGACCGGCCCCAGGTAAGAAAAAGTTGCCTACCCCTGCTCTAGGATTTAGTCTGAGCTTTAAATTCAAGTTTAAACTAGCCACGTTTCTGAAGTTTAGCTCCAAAATAAATTCAGCACCTTGGACAGCTGCTCCCTGAGAGCAGGGAACTATCAGATTAGCGGTGTGTGAGCCATTCTGGGGGGCCCTTCACACTATGGAAATAAACTGGTTTGGAACCAGTTTATTTCCATGATGTTCACATTTGTCCCAACTGCAATCGATGCAGTTTGTGGTGGAGCGGCCTAAAAGCCCACTTAAAGCAGTCCATTTGGCACCGGACCCCTTAGCGGCTCTTTTGTAAAGAGCTGCAACGATCCACATCTTCAGTAGTTCAATTACACTACCGAATCAATTTGGATTGTGCTGCATCATTCTCAGAATTGGAGGTGCCCCCATTTTAAATCAATATAAGAATCATAGAATCCTAGAGTGGGAAGAGACCCCAAGGGCCATCCAGTCCAACCCCATTCTGCCATGCAGGAACTCACAAGCAAACCATCCCCGACAGATGGCCATCCAGTCTCTGTTTAAAGACCTCCAAAGAAGGAGACTCCACCAAAATCTCCGAGGGAGTGTGATCCACTGTCGAACAGCTGGAACACACTCCCTCGGAGTGTGGTGGCAAATGTGAACGGCAACAGGGTTAAAAAGGCACGGATTGCGGCAAACATAGTGGGAACACCAAACCAGTTCTGAATCGGTTCCAGATCGGTTAGGAGATGTGAATCGCTTCGTTAAAAAAAAAGAAGTAAGTGTGAATGAAGTATAATTTTTAGGCTGCAACAATAAAAGTATAGTATCTAGATCAAACCACTCTATTCTGCTTTGGTCCGGCCTCACCTGGAAGAATACTGTGTCCAGTTCTGGGCATCACAATTCAAAAAGGAGGTTGAGAAACTGGAGCGTGTCCAGAGGAGGGAGACTAAAATGTTGGAGGGCCTGGAAACCATAAAGCCCTATGAGGAACGAATTAGGGAACTGGGTATGTTTAGCCTGGAGAGGAGACGGTTGAGAGGGGATATGATAGCCCTGTTTAAGTATTTAAAGGGATGCCATATTGAAGAAGGAGCAAGCTTGTTTTCTGCTGCTCCAGAGAATAGGACTCGGAACAATGGATTCAGACTACAGGAAAAGAGATTCCACCTCAACATTAGGAGGAACTGTGAGAGCTGTTTGAAAGTAAAACACACTCCCTGGAAGAGTGGTGGAGTCTCCTTCTTTGGAGGTTTTTAAAGAGAGGGTGGACGGCCATCTGTCAGGGATGCTTTGATTTTGAGTTCCTGCATGGCAGAATGGGGTTGGACTGGATGGCCCTTGGGGTCTCTTCCAACTCCATGATTCTATGATACTATGACCCCGGGTTTCCTTGCCCAATTTGCTCTCCAAATGATGGGCTATACTTTAGATAAATAAATAAAACCCAGAGAAGATTTGGCAAGGAAGACACCAGGCAGCTCTGGGTGGCAAGGAGCAAGACTACACCTCTGTAAAAAGGAGAATTGCCCTTCCTGGAGGCTTGGAGGAACAGTAATTCTCTTATTTGTGTCCCCCTATTTTTGGCCAGTGTGGGGCATGTGACTATATATATATATGATCCATGCCCCAGCTATAGACAGAAAGAGAACTCACTGAATGCTAGTCCCAATGAAGCTATAAGTGTGCTATCACAATGCACAGGACAGAGGTATCTTTAATAATAATAATAATAATAATAATAATAATAATACCCCACCCCTCTGCAGAGCAATCGGGGTGGCTTACAACATTAAAATTTCCATACAGATATATTAATACAATCTAAACAGAACATAAAAATCCCAAATCCCACTCGTCCATTAAGAAGTAAGGGCTCTTTAGACTTAAACTTAGAGGCAGCTGTGATAATTTGAAGTGGATTTTTTTAAAAAATGAAGAGACTTGAAATTATTATTATTATTATTATTATTATTTTAAAAAATATTTTTATCCTGCCCCTCTGCAACGCAATCGGGGCGGCTTCCAATATTAAAACTAAGACAAAATACATACAAAACCCCAGAAAGATTGGTCTCAAGAATGAAAGTTGCTCGCTAGACTTTGGAAGATGTCAGGAATGGGGATCTGATCATCACAAATTTATTTCGGTCATGGACCAATATAAAAATGATGTAATATAAAGTGTATAAAGAAATGATGCACAATTATTAAAACAAATAGAGATTGTGATAATGTACCACTTTCTTTCTTGTCCAAGATTTTATGCCGGTCACAAAACATGGCACCATGAAGCCATCTTGTGGCCAGATTGATATATTGCCTCCCATTTACAAAATTTCACAGGAAACGCTTGAGCGAGAAAGAGAGAGAATGGATATGTTTTTCATAGAATCCTAGAGTTGGAAGAGACCCCAAGGGCCATCCAGTCCAACCCCATTCTGCCATGCAGGAACTCAAAATCAAAGCATCCCCAACAGATGGCCATCCAACCGATGGATGACTACAATCAAGTTCATCCAGATGCATACTCCATCCCATATCCACACACACACACACACACACAAACACACACGGAAATTTGGATCGAAATAGGTCAGCTGAATACATACTTTGTATATACTTCGTATATAAATTTTATATTAAAATTTGTATTAACATTTGTGATTGCATTAAAATTTGTTGCATTTTTGTATACACTCCATCCTACAACACCCATTTTAATGCATTTAAGTGAGCTAAACGTTGTTTCATAAAATATGAAGAAACACATATTCTGACAACGCAGCATATTTATTCTGATATTTACAGTCTTTGATTTATAGACCATTTTCCTGCAAAATCTGGGATTCAAGAGGGCTCACAACAGGATTAACTAAAAAAGTATTGATAAATACACAAAAAAATTATGATATTACAAACACAAATAAACAAATGTTAAAACACATTTAATATTTGTCCAGGCAGCATGAAGCAGGACAGTTTACTTTAAAATATGGGCAGTGCTAAATTCCTAAGCATACTTCAGCAGAACAGGCAACAACGACAGATTTTGCATAATTAATTAATAATTAATAACTACTGTTTAATTTATAACGGATAACTAATTTTGGAGATTAACTAGGTCCACTTTGTAAAATAACACAAACCCCGGGAGCTCCATTGAACATCCCACCCAACTGTCCCAATCTGACAAGGACAGTCCTAGTTAATCCTCTGCAGTCTCACTTTTTCAGTTGCTTTTACAATGTCCCACCTTTCATCTCCTCCTCTCCCTTTCCCCCTTTGTCCTCAGGTTACTGCAATTTGCTGCAAATGGAGTTCAAACGCAAAAGCTGTCTGCACTCAGCCAGAGGGATGAAGCTGAACTGTCCAGTCTTTGCATCCAAATAAATTCATCAAGAGACCTCTATCAGGAGATACTAAAGATCAGGGGTAGGCAACCTTTCCCCTTTAAGGGCCGAGGGACTGCAGCTCCCAGAAGCCTCAGCCATGTTGGCCAATAGTCCCATGTTGGGCAATAGCTCCTGGGATTCTGGGAGCTGAAGTCCCTCGGCCCTTAAAGGGGAAAGGTTGCCTACCCCTGCTAAAGATGATAATCAATAGTAGAACCTCCATATTCAAGCACAATCTACCTCTGAGCAACAGCAGTAGCTTGCCTTTGGGTAAACAATGGAAGCAACTCTCATGCCTGAGTTCAGCAATTCCTTGAGTTGTCTTGGCTGCTTTCAGAACAGAAAGTGGAGTAGAAGTGGCCCTCCAGATGTTGTTAGCCTCCAAATCCCATCATCCCCAGACTGTATGGCCAATGATCAGGGATGATGAGAGTCCGAACCAAAAATATCCAAAAAGCCAGATGTTCCTCAGTTCCTTCTTTAGAAAGGGATTTATCTGGTACATCATTATGACTACTAAGGAAGCATGACTCTGTGCAGCTAGTTTTCACAATTTTATAAATATGCTTTACACCTGACGCCTTAATACCACTCTGCACTGCATCTGAACAAGTAGGGTTATATAATAATAATAATAATAATAATAATAATAATAATTTTTATCCCGCCCCTCCGCGTAATGCAACCAGGGCGGCTTACAAGCTCATGAAAGCTCATGGTAAAATAAAAGTTTGTCCTAAAGGTGCTGCCACATTTCTTTCTTTTTTCCTCCCTCCTTTTTGTGCAGTTAGTCTCTGATCAGATTGTCAGACTTCAGTATATTTTTTTTAATTTAATTTTTTTTAAAAAAAATCATTCGTTTTTGTTTTCTAGTGGAATATTGGATTATCCGTGTGTTTGTTTTTTAAAAAAAAATGCACAAAAATCTATGTCTTTGCGTGCATTTTTCTAAGCGTGTGCACTCTTATGCACATTCGGGAAATGTGCCAACGCACACCCCGCAAGGGACGAAAGGCACATTTCCACACACATGTAGGTATTGCATAGTATGAAGCGGTATATAAATGAGGCTGCTTTCGCTTTGCTTTGCTTTGTTTTGCTAAAATATTAAAAATTGACCGTTCCTGGGCAACTTTTTTTGTATTAATATTATTAAGGTAAACACAATTTCCCAAGAAGGTGATTGGATTCTTGTCTCCTTTTCGGACTGAGGGATGGTACGAATTCATGTAGTTGCTCAACGCATTAGCCAACCAAGTTCTCACCTCTCCTGAAACGATTACTTCCAAGAGCTTAAAATAAATGCCACTTCCAGTAATGTTTCCCAGCTTGTCACCAAGGAAGCAAAGAAGGTAATCATGGTGACCCACGCCATTGAGGGCACGCCGTCTCTCTTTTTTTGTTCCTCTTCCCTGCTCATTCGTGCTGATCAACAGGATCTGACAGCGTAAGCAGTCCGGGGCTGAGACAGAAGGTCTCGGCAGATGGCTCCACTTTGAAAGGATGGAGAGCGAGGGGGCTAATGGAACAGCTTGGATCAATATTAGCTTGGAATCTGTTTTACGGTGCAGCAAACCCATTACTAGGGACGTGGGAGATTCACGCTGAAGCAGCAAATCGGGGGCTCGGGGAATGAACCAGTCTGGAAATGGCTTTAGGAGTAATGATCTCACACTCCCGAGAGAGGGGAAAGGGTTGGATAAAACTAATGTTAAGCAGGGTCTCAGTCAGGGCAAAGGAATTGCTAAACTGAATTGGTGGACCGTTTCCCTCTTCAAACCAAGCTGAAGCAGTCAGAATATCAGCTGCTGCATTAAAGGTGAAGGTATTCCCCGTTCACAAGGTTGTCAAGTCTAACCATAGTGGTGCGGTGCTCATCTCCGTTACAAAGCCAAAGAGCCAGCGTTGTCAGAGACTACTCTGTGATCCTGTGGCCAGCCTGACTGCACAGAATGCTGTTACCTTCCTACCGAAGTGGTACCTATTTATCTACTTGCATTTGCATGCTTTCAAACTGCTAGGTTGGCAGAAGCTGGGATCAGAGATGGGAGCTCACCCCATATTGTGGCACCCGGGCCTCAAACTGCCAACTTGCCGATCTTGCAATCCACAGAGTCAGCGTCTGAACCACTTGAGCCACCGCATCCCTCATGCTGCATCCCTCATGCTGCTGCATTACATGAGATCAAATGATTTCCAACCTAGGAGATTTTCACATGGGCAAAAGTGATGGAGTGCCTGTTATCAGCTTCGGCTGATACGCCAACCGCGCCCTTATCTGGATATGAGGGATCTGGAAACTGTGGTACATGCTCTGGTAACCTCAAGTCTGGATTACTGCAACGCACTCTACATGGGGCTACCCTTGTGCCTAACTCGGAAACTGCAACTGGTACAAAACATGGCAGCCAGGTTAATTACTGGAACATCTAGGAGGGAACATATAACACTTGTGCTGAAATCCCTCCACTGGCTGCCAATTAGTTTCCGGGCACAGTACAAGGTGTTGGTTATGACCTTTAAAGCCCTACATGGCTTGCGGCCATCTTATCTCTCTCCCCATATGATCCCCCGCACGCACTTCGGTCCTCTGGGAGGAACCTGCTGCAGCCCATGAAGACCAGGCTCTTGCAGACCTCCCAGAGGGCCTTTTCTGCAGCCGCCCCCAGACTGTGGAACGGCCTGCCAGACAAGATCCGTCTTATTACCACTCTTGCTGCCTTTAAAAAGGCAGTAAAGATGGATCTCTTCCGGCAGGCCTTCCCGGAATAGCCTCTTGGCGAGAGGAGTCCAGCTACCTGCTCTGAGCCCCTCCAATGACTGATGTATGCTGCCCACAAACTGTTTGATTTTAATTATATAATGTATTTTAATTATTCATTGGTTTAATTCAGTTTTAAGGGGTGGGAGGGTTAGGGATTGGGATGTAAGATGTTTTAACTTCTTTGTGTTTTAATTATGCTGTAACCCGTCCTGATTGCCAAGCAGAGGGGCAGGCTAGAAATAAAAATTATTATTATTATTATTATTATTATTATTATCATCATCATCATCATCATAGGAACACAGAGGGATGCTCCCGTCATTGTCGCCAATTGCACAAAGATTATCAGACAAAGTCGCCCGACTTTCCCATGAATAAAAAGTGATGCTAAAATTCCTCTTTATTCATGGGATAATGATGCAATTATCACAACGTCACGCCACGTCGTTTGATAATCTTCATGAAATTGCACAATAGTGATGGAAGCATCCCGCTATGCTCCTGTCACTTTTGTCCATGTGAACATCTCCCTAATTTGAGATTTTCTACTCTGAATGGCAAGAGTTGTCCAAAGTGTCAAGTAGAGAAGAGACTTTCCCATTGCTGCTACTTGATCCATCTAATGAATGTAGATCCTTGGGGACTCAAACTACATTATTCTTACCATGCAATGATAGTCCTTCCATTAAAAAGAAAAGTAATATTCCAATTTACACGGCTCTTAATAGAGAATAGATTTAAACAGAAACACAGGGAACTGCCTTCTGCAAGATCAGTGTTCTCAGCACTGACCGGTAACAGCATTCCTGGATTCAGGTAAAGAGCCTAGAGCTGTGTCTACTCTTCAGAAATAATCTGATTTGACCCTACTCTGTGCCATGGCTCAATGCTATGGAATTGTGAGAATTGTAGTTTGTTGAGGCACTAGAGCAGCTACAGCTCTCCCTTAAGACACGGGAACCGAATGCTACCCTATAGTTGGTCAAAGTATTGGTCCATCTTGGGCAGCCACTATTAGCTGTTCCATCCACTGAGAACATTGTCTCATCCTTCGAACTGAAGACACCAGGAGGTGAACTTTTCACTTTCTGCATATGAAGCAAGAGCTTCGCCACTGAGCCATGTCCCCACTTTGCAGACTTCTCCTGATCCATAGAAATGAATATGTGATCCATGTTCAGCTTGTATCTTTAATTCAGGCATGGGATCCACAGAAAGAGCTAACAGGGAAGGATGGAAAGTCAGCCACAACTTTCCAAGAAAGGTGAGGAATCAGAGGAAAACAGTGGTAGCATTTTGTTTTCTCATCCCCCACCCCCCCGGACTTTTTTTCTGGAAAAAGTGGAGAAAAATTGGGAAAATAGATTTATGAGTATTTTATTTCAGAATGATGACTAATATGTTTGAGATAACAGTTGCTCCCCAAAATTATTTCTGAAAACTATGTAATAGAAAGATTTTATGTACGACAAAGGACAGTATCTGATTGCTGCAGTTCCTTGTCTTGGTACCCTTTTCTAGGTCTCACCTGCACTGCAGAACAAATGCAGGTTGATACTGCTTTAACCGTCATGGCTCGATGCCATGGAATCCTGGGATTTGTAGTTGTTGCGACACCAGAGCTCTGTGTGTTTGTGTTGTGTGCCTTCAAGTTATTTCCGACTTATGGTGACCCCACGGCGTTTTCTTGGAGTTTTCATCATGCCGTTTTCTTGGCAAGATTTGTTCAGAGGAGGTGGAGAAAGTGAGATTTGCCCAAAGTCACCCAGTAGGTTTCGTGGCTGAGCAGGAACTGAACCCTGGTCTCCAGAGTCACAGTCCAACATTCAAACCATGTTAAATGCCTCACAAAACTACAAATCCCCAAATCCATATCACGGAACAGTTAAAGCAGTGTCAACCTGCATTATTTCTGCAATGCAGGTGCAGTGTCAAAACGCATTATTTCTGCAGTGCAGACGAGACCTAGAAAAGGGTACCAAGACAAGGAACTGCAATAATCATACTGTACTTTGTCTTACATAAAATCTTTTTATTACATACTTCTTTTCATGGGAATGAATACTTAATGGCTACTCAATACGATCAAAGATGAGGGAAAACAAAATAATTTTCTCCCTTTGACCAAAGTTGATCGTTTCGTTTGTTTTAAAGTGTTTTTGCCTGTTCCTTACGAAGCGGCAAACGCAAACAAGTTCTGTACATTCAGAACCTTGTAGCTCTATTTGTTAGCAAAACATTTTAGGAAAAAAAATATTAAAAGAGAATTCAGCTTGCCTAACTGAACCATCAACCCAACTTGGGGAAAAGTACCTGAGCTGGAATGGAGAAGGAGAGAAGAGCATTTCCAAGAGACAACTGGCAGGCAGGGAAAGGGTTAAGCACAAAACTCGCAAATCTGTTCCGGTTTCTGTCCATCATATTTCAGTCTTCTCCCACCCTCATATCTTGGCATCTTTCCATGTTCTCTCTCTCTCACACACACACACATTTTAATTTAATTATTACCTTTTTAACCCACTTTCATTTCAAGGAGCTCAAAGTAGCACATTATGCTATGTCACCTAACACAATTTATTATCACAACAACCTGCAGATTATGTGAAGCAAAGAGATGGTGGCTGTTCAGAGGTCACCAAGTGAGTTTCCCAACAGATTTAGACCCAAGCATCCCTGATCCTCATCTAAATCAGCGTGGGCAAAATGCCCCCTTCCAGATGTTGCTGGACCTCTGTTTCCATCATCCCTTACTGCAATCCTACCATGCCATCACAGAATCATGGAGTTGGAAGAGACCTCAAGGGTCATCTAGTCCAACCCCATTCTGCCATGCAAGAACTCACAATCAAAAGAGCCCCAACAGATGGCCATCCAGCCTCTGTTTAAAGACCTCCAAAGAAGGAGACTCCACCATAATCTCCGAGGGAGTGTGTTTCATTGTCAAACAGCTCTCACTGTCAGGAGGTTCCTCCTAATGTTGAGCTGGAATCTCTTTTCCTCTCGCTTGCATCCATTGCTCCATTGTGTCCTATTCTCTGGAGCAGCAGAAAACAAGCTTGCTCCATCCTCAATATGACATCCTTTATCACCTCTTAACCATCTCTTCTCCAGACTTATGTTGAGGTGGAATCTCTTTTCCTGTAGCTTGCATCCATTGCTCCATTGTGTCCTATTCTCTGGAGCAGCAGAAAACAAGCTTGCTCCATCCTCAACATGACACCTCTTCAAATACTTAAACAGGGCTATCATATCACCTCTTAATCGTCTCTTCTCCAGATTTAACATACCCAGCTCCCTACATCTCTCCTCATAGGGCTTCATGATTTCCAGACCCTTTATCATTTTGGTTGCCCTCCTCTGGACATTCAGATAGTACTTCTCTCAAAGGATTTTTCCATAAAATCATAGAGTTGGAAGAGAATTGGAATCTCTTTTCCTGTAGCTTTCATTCATTGTTCCGGTTCCTATTCTCTGGAGCAGCAGAAAACAAGCTTGTTCCATCCTCAGTATGACATCCCTTCAAATAGTTAAACATCTGGAGCAGGGGTAGGCAACCTTTCCCCTTTAAGGGCCGAGGGACTTCAGCTCCCAGAAGCCTCAGCCATGTTGGCCAATAGTCCCATGTTGGCCAATAGCTCCTGGGATTCTGGAAGCTGAAGTCCCTCGGCCCTTAAAGGGGAAAGGTTGCCTACCCCTGGAGGGTCACAGGTTGCCCATTCCTACTCTAACCACTAGCCAACTCTGCTCACCAAGGCAGCCTCTTAACCTTTGTGGCTTCACACATTAAGTCTTGACTTTTAATAATAATAATTATTATTATTATTATTTTTATTTATATCCCACCCCTCTGTCAGACAATCGAGGCGGCTTACATCATTAAAACTCAATATAATGTAAAATACAGTCCCAGACCCATAAACCCTCCCACCCCTTAAAACAGAATTAAACAATGATAGAATTAAAACGTAATACTTTAAAACAATTTAAATTAAATAAAAACCTAATCTTTCGACAATGAGCTATTCCAATACTCAAAGAAAGCTTGAGGTCCTAGGCTACAGAGCTGGCTCAGACCAGGAGATGGGTTTTAAGGTCTCACCTGTAAGACGTAGTCGAGGGCTAAGTGCCGGAAGCATTTCCTGGTGATGGTCAGGGTGCCGGTGGCCTCTTCGACTTCGTGAGGCTTGTGTCGTGGCGCCTGGGCATTCTTGACCAAGGCAATCTCCATGTCTTCCCGCACCTTGTCAAACTGCTTCTTAGTCTCCTTGAATTTCCGGACATCACTGCAAGGTAACAAGCGCCTGTTATTTCTCAAGTTGGATAGTTAGCTTGAAATCCGAACACACAGGACCAGGGGTAGGCAGCCTTTCCCCTTTAAGGGCCAAGGGACTTCAGCTCCCAGAATCCCAGGAGCTATTGGCCAACATGGGACTATTGGCCAACATGGCTGTGGCTTCTGGGAGTTGAAGTCCCTCAGCCCTTAAAGGGGAAAGGTTGCCTACCCCTGCACAGGACGATCAATTGATGTGTCTGGGAAGGTTGAGAAACCACTTGGACAAGAGCAGCTGGAGGCTCCCATATCAGTGGGGCAGCAAACCCACTCCGCTGCTTTGAAACCTTTGGATCTTCAGGCAGAGACAGCTGGTGGACCCCCTCTGCATCTGGTCTGATTTTTAGTCCAACCATTAAAGGAGCTATCCAAGGTGCTAAATGTATTTGGGGGATAGGATGGAGTACCTTGGATAGCATTCAACCAGAGCAGATTCACATGGAAGCCACCAGCTGCCACTACGTCTGGGGATTTCAAAAGACTGCACAACACTATACAATATGAAGCCAACTATAAAATTAAGACACAATATTTAAATTATGAATAAAAGATATTTGGATTTGCTTGATCGGCCAAACTCAAAGGGTGCTCAGCAATGGCTCCTCTTCATTCTGGAGAGAAGTGACCAGTGGGGTGTCCAGTGGGTTCTGTCCTGGCCCCAGTGCTATTCAACATCTTTATCAATGATTTGGATGAAGGAATACAAGGCATGCTACTCAAATTTGCAAATGAGACCAAATTAGGAGGAATAGCTAATATCCCGAGAACATGCTGAAAATTCAAAATGACCTGAATAGATTAGAAGGTTGGGCCAAAGCGAACAACATGAATTTCAACATGGAGAAATGTAAGGTCAGGGCGGAAAAATGAAATGCATAGATATAGGATGGGGGACACCTGAGTTAACAAGACTACGTGTGAAAGGGATCTAGGAGTCCTAGTAGATCACAACTTGAACATGAATCAACAGTGTGATGCGGCAGCTAAAAAGGCACTCCCTCGGCTGGATGGCCATCTGTTGGGGATGCTTTGATTGAGAGTTCCTGCATGGCAGAATGGGGTTGGAGTGGATGGTCCTTAGAGTCTCTTCCAACTCTATGAGTCTATGAGGGCAGGCTGGACTACACTGAGAGTCTGGAAAAATGGGGAAATTTTCCATGTGCATTTGTTGTTATTATTTGCTATCAAGTCAGATTTTACGGGGTTTGTTATTTCAGAGGAAGGAACTGGCAAATCCACCTCTGAGTATTCTTTGCCTATGAAATTTATGGGGTCGTCATAAATCAATAGGCAACTTGAAGGCATGTGTACACATACACACACACATGCATACATGAAGGGCTGACCTCCTGGGTCATCAAGAGCCATGCCCAGCTCTTCCAAACTCAAGGCTGTGACCTCTTTGACTGAGACAAAATCTACACAAGTCTTGGACCCGTACTCTACTGTGCAATACCCCTGCCTCGTTTTGACCCTTTTATTGCCATAAAAATGTAAAAGCAAAGGTATTCCCCATTGACAAGGTTGTCAAGTCATGTCCCACCATAGGGGCCGGTGCTCATCTCCGTTCCTAAGCCGAAGAGCCAGCATTGTCAGAGACTATCTGTGATCATGGGGCCAGCATGACTGCACAGAACACTGTTTACCTTCCCACCAAAGTGTTACCTATTTATCTACTTGCATTTGCATGCTTTCGAACTGCTAGGTTGGCTGAAGCTGGGATTAGTGGCAGGAGCTCACCCCATCTCACGGCACTTGGGCCTCGAACTGCCAACCTACTGATTTGACAATCAACAGAGTCAGCGTCTTAACCACTTGAGCCACTGCATCCCAGTGGCCATACACACCCATTTTAATCCAAATTTGGAAAACTATGCACATACCCCACCACCACCACCATGTAGAAGATGGTGTTTCCACTGTGGGGCATGTCCTTGCCATATCAAATTATGTCCACTCACACAACCATATTGGCTGTGGGGTTTGTCTTTTAGTTCCCACCATACATGTGCATATTCACACAGTCGAATAGCCCTCTGTCTCTTTTCCTGCCATGCATGCACACAATTCTGATGACACTCAGACAATGTATATTCATATAATCAAATAGCCTTTCTGAATTCAGAAAGTGTAATTCCAGAAGATTAGGAATGGGAAGGGCAGCTATGAAGGAACTAGACAAGATCCTAAAGAATAAAGATATATGACCAGGCACTAAAGTTAGAATCGTCCAAGACATTGTATGCCCCATCGCCTTGTACGGATGCGGCAGCTAGACCGCTGAGGAAAGCCGACAAGAAGAAAATGAACTCATTTGAGGTGTGGTGCTAGAGAAATGTTGTGAGAATACTGTGGTAATCCAAGACAACAAATAGATCCATGAACAGATCAAGCTTGAACTCTTGCTGGAGGCCAAAATAATCAAATGGAAGCTGTTGTAAACTTTGGCCACATCATAGAATCATAGAATCATAGAGTTGGAAGAGACCACAAGGGCCATCCAGTCCAACCCCCTGCCCCCTGCCCCCTGCCCCCTTCTCAACATCATGAGAAGGCATGACTGGTTAGAAAAGATAATAATGGTAGATTAGGTAAAAGGCAGTAGAAAGAGAGGGAAACTACACACCAGATGGCTAGACTCAGTCAGGGGGATCATGGGCCTGAATCTATGGGACTTAAGCAGAGCAGTGGAGGACAGGCATCTTGGAGATGTCTCATCCACAGGGTCACCATGAGTCGACTCAAGAGCAGTTAACAACACCAGCAACGCCTATGAGAGGAGCAAGTCATTTTCTGATGATCTCAAGAAATTGCATTTCATAGAATCATAGAATCATAGAGTTGGAAAAGACCCCAAGGGCCATCCAGTCCAACCTCATTCTGCCATGCAGGAACTCAAAATCAAAGCATCCCCAATGACAGATGGCCATCCAGCCTCTGTTTAAAGACCTCCAAAGAAGGAGACTCCATCACTCTCCGAGGGAGTGTCTTCCATTGTTGAACAGCCCTTACTGTCAGGAAGTTCCTCCTAATGTTCGGGTGGAATCTCTTTTGGAAGAATGATTTTGATGCAAGCTGGTAGCTAAACTACAACACCTGGTGCCTTGCTGCATGGACTTTTTAAACAGTGAAGGCATCAAATAGTTTGCTTTCATCTTTGAGATAAGTCACCAAGGTCTTCTGGTGCTTTGCTTCACAAAAGAGAAAAGATAGTTGTTCTGTGCAGAGACTGTTTTGCACAAATTATGGCAACTTTGATGAAAAGCAAAATCAAGATCCAGTAGTTACGCTAGTGGAGCATAACTCTTGGCCGTAGTAGCTACATTTGGAGTGTGTGTGTGCGATGGCTTCCTCTGCTTCCCTGGATTGGCAAAGGCAGAGAGAGGCTCCATAGGGCAGCTCTACTCCCTGGCCACTGAGGAGAAGATGCAGCTGCCACAAAGACAGAAGCTGCTTCTTCAATCACATTTTTGTGAGGCATAGAGGCCACGAAGAAGTGTTTTTAATGCCGAAGACACACTGGCATCCTTTGGAGATCGTCAACAGTCTCCTTCTTTAGAGGTCTTTAAACAGAGGCTGGATGGCCATCTGTCGGGGATACTTTCATTGTGAGCTCCTGCATGGCAGAATGGGGTTGGACTGGATGGCCCTTGGGGTCTCTTCCAACTCTATGATTCTATGAAAGAAAGATTACAATGATCCCAGTGCTGTTAAATATCAGATACTGACTAATTAGGCACCCGGTGTCTTGAGACAGCGGCCTATAAATCCCACAGCAGCTCACTGGTGCATTTGTTGCTTGCAACCATCTTATCTAGACAATTGGCAGTACTCTTTGGCATGCATGTTTCCTTGATTTTGGACTGGCTATGATTTGATGACTCTGTTTACTCCTTGCTGGCTTCATGTATCGGGACTTTGCTATAGCAACTTCTGGACTGGCTGACAACCACCCTCTTACTTCTGGTTTGGATAACCTGTGACTGATTTGGACTGGATTAACTCAAGACAGCTCTTGAACTTCCATCTCCTGCTTCTTGGGCCGCTTGCTGACCGGAGCATAGGACAGGGGTCAGGTTGGTGGGTCATCACTTGATCAGATCATTCCCACTATAGAAGAGTATCTGCCTTGTTCTTGTTCTGGAACAGATGGTGTCACCATTTTTGCTGTGTGTGTGTGTTGGTGTTGTGTGCCAGCCTTCACGCTTTGTGCACATCTACAGGTCAGCATTTCAGCTCCTCTTGCTCAGCTGGCTTCAGTTTACAAAATGGCAAGTGCCCATTTGAACAGTGGGGAAAAATGGAGAGGTGTCTCATGAGCTCTCCTTGCCTACAAAGGGCAGTGTCCAGTCACGCATACGCTCTTATAGTATTTTGGAGTAAGGCAAAAGCCAACAGGACCAACCCCTGTGTGGTCTCCATCTCCATCCCAAAAATGAAATATTAAATGCGTTCAAGGAGGATCAGGGCAATTGCACCTCTGCAATTTAATTTTAAACATCAGAGTGGTCAGAGGCAAGAAATAGGAGAGTTTAGGTAAGTGCCAGGCATGTGTCCAATCCGGTGGGAGTGCAGGTGGGCAGTCAGATAATAATAATAATAATAATAATAATAATAATAATAATAATAATTTTTATTTATATCCCACCCCTCTGCTAGGCAATCGGGGCGGCGTACAGAATTTCAAAACATCAGAACAAATATCAAAAATAAATCAAATTCAAATCTCATCCCCCCTTCCCATACCCTCCCATCCCCCCAAAACAATAAACTAAGCAAGTTGAATGACAATAATTAAAAAAAAATTGAATGATGAATTTTAAATGTGGATTGTTTAATTGTTGTTGTTCTCCATCTTGATCCATGGGAAGAGGTGGGTACGATGATGATGATGATGATGATGATGATGATGATGATGATAATGATAATAATGATGATAATAATAATAATAATAATAATAATAATAGTAATAATGTTTTATTTATATTTCCCGCCTCTCCCTACGGATGATGATGATGATGATGATGATATTTATTATTATTATTATTATTATTATTATTATTATTATTATCCTGATTGCAGTCTCCTTTCTGATCAATGTTTGATCCAAAGTATGGGAACTCTTTTAACTATTTCTATTAACTATTTTAACAATCGCAGTGTTGGAAGAGACCACAAAAAAGGCCATCCCATCCAACCCTTGGGAGGTTGTCTAGGTTGAATTTATGTAGTTCCTCCGTGATCATAATTTTTGTCTTCCTTATGTTCAGGACCAAGCCTGCCTTTGCACTTTCTTCTTTGATCCTCTTTAGCAATCATTCCAAGTCTATGACCTCTTCCGCTAGTAGTACGGTGTCGTCCACATATCTCAGATTGTTGATGTTCCTCCAATCTTCACTCCTCCTTCTACTGAGTCTAAACCTGCTCTTCGTATGATATTTTCTGCATACAAGTCAAACAAATAGGGTGGTAAAATGCAGCCTTGCCTGATCCATTTACAAATTCGGAACCATGGTGTTCCTCCAAATTCTCACAGTAACCTTTTGTCCTAAGTGCAGAATTTTTTTTCATTGGGACTATCAGATGTAGTGGCACTCCCATGACCTTAAGCCATCCATAGCTTTTTGTGATCTGTGCAGTCAAATGCTTTGCTGTAGGCTAGAAAGCACATGCTGATTTTTTTTCCTGGAATTCCATTATACATCATATGTTTGCAATATGGTCCCTAATGTTTCTTCCTTCCTCTTCCTCCTCTGGGATTTCTCTTTCCATGTATGGCTGGAGTCTGGGTTGAAAAATTTTGAGTATAGTTTTGCTTGTGTATGAAATTAATGCTACGGTCCAATAACTGCTGCAGTTTTTTGTGTCTTGTTTTTGTGTGAATGGGGATGTATATTGATAGCTTCCAATCTGTTGGCAACTGTATTTGATTTCTCATTCTCATATGAAAGAAGAAGACAACAGAGGGTTAACATCTCTAGACCAAAGCTTTCGGCTATTCAGCTGCCCATGGGAAGCCCACTGAGCTTCCAAGAGTCTCAAGGGACAACAACCATAGAATCATAGAATCATAGAGTTGGAAGAGACCCCAAGGGCCATCCAGCCCAACCCCTTCTGACATGCAGGAACTCCCAATCAAAGCATCCCCGACAGATGGCCATCCAGCCTCTGCTTAAAGACCTCCAAGGAAGGAGACTCCACCACACTCTGAACCATTCAGCTCCTGGCAAAGGAAGCAACCTCAGGATCGTGAAAAACTGAATAATTTTAAAAATTAATAATTTTAAAAATTAAGAAAGCTTTTGTACATCTGATCTAGAAGTGGTCAAATGGCACCTTTTGACCCTTAGATTCTGGATCAGGCAAGCAAGGAGGCCTGCTTTTTCCCCCAACTGCCGACTTCATCTCCTTTTCTCATCCTCTCAAATGGAAAGCTGGCATATAAATATTTTAAACAAGCATACAAGCAAAGAAAGTGCACAGAAGCTGGGCCCTGGCAGTTGCTCGGGTTTAGCGAACCATTTTTGCAGCTGAGCAACCATTCATTTGACCTCTGATGTAGAACTTGTAACTCCTCCGAGAATCTCAGCATCTTAATTTTTTTTTCACAGGATCTATGATTTTATTCTATTTTTCTAAGTTTCTAGTCTCCGTGGAAATGGGTGGGACAGTGAGTTCAAATACAAATACAATCTGCCTGCCTCCAGATGCACAATGGGGAGTCTGGAGGGGGTGGCATTTATTTATCAAAAGGTCCAGATGCTCTCTAACTTTCTAGGACAAAAACCAATCACATTTATCTAGACTGCACCAAAGACAACATATATTCCCAACTCATTCCCCAGACAGAAAATTAAGAAAGCAGCTCAGGGAGGATTATATCTGTCTGAGAATCATTTCTGTCCCCACTTCCACAGCATTATGATTAGTTACATATTTATTTCTCTTTTCCGCAAAAGAGCTCAAGACAACATATATCGTCTCCATGCTACCCTTTCAGATCTCATCAACCCTGAGGAGTAGCATCAACTAAGAGATAGGGGCGAAAAAGGGTGCATCAATAGAAGCTGCATCAATAGAAGTATAGTGTCTAGATCAAGAGAAGTAATAGTGCCACTCTATTCTGCTTTGGTCAGGCTTCACCTGGAATAATCCTGTGTCCAGTTTTGGGCACCACAATTCAAAAAGGAGGTGGAGAAACTGGAGCGTGTCCAAAGGAGGGCAACTAAAATGGTGAAGGGTCTGGAAACCATGAAACCCTATGAGGAATGACTTAGGGAACTGGATATGTTTAGCCTGGAGAAGAGAAGGTTAAGAGGTGATATGATAGCCCTGTTTAAGTGTTTGAAAAGGGTGTCATATTGAGGATGGAGCAAGCTTGTTTTCTGCTGCTCCAGAGAATGGGACCCGAAACAATGGATGCAAGCTGCAAGAAAAGAGATTCCACCTCAACATTAGGAGGAACTTCCTGACATTAAGAGCTGTTTGACAGTGGAATGGATTCCCTTGGAGAGTGGTGGAGTCTCCTTCTTTGGAGGTCTTTAAGCAGAGGCTGGATGGCCATCTGTCGGGGATGCTTTGATTGGGAGTTCCTGCATGGCAGGGGGTTGGACTGGATGGCCCTTGGGGTCTCTTCCAACTCTAGGATTCTATGATTCTATGAAAAGATGGTCAAAATAAGCAGGTTTGTGGCCGGCTTCAAGGTGGGGCATTTAGACAATGCATGCCTTGAAGTCGGCCAAAAAGTGGACCCAAGCCACGCTACATGGAGAAAAGACGGACTAAAAAGGAGGTGGATTTTTCCGCTTCTTCCTGGAAAATGCACACCTTGCATGTATGTATAAATGCACCGATACCAGGGTAGCTCTGAAGGGGCACTCCTTCCAAACCTTAGCCCTAGGTCTTGTTCCCACTAAGATTTAAAGCAAATTGCGGATCGGGTTATATGATTGTCGTTCCCACTTGAAACCGGTTCCGATCCTATTGAGCTCGGTCGCAAGTGCGATGAAGCGAGGCAAACGCAAAAAAACCCTGCTGTTTCCTGACACTAGTTTTTCGGCGGTTCTTTTGAAAAGAATCGATTCCAAAGTGTGTTCAACAAGTGGGAACAACAGATCTGGATCGGATCATACTGAAGGGGAGGAACTAATGGCAGAGGGGTGTTTACCATCCCGACTCAGTTTTGGGAAATCAGCCATTCCCCTTCCCCCAAGTGCTGCCTTTGTGCTTGTGGTTTGACCCTATGGGTGGATTTTATATATATGAAAGTTGCAATCCATTATATTTGCAACTACGGTATTTGCAATTACAAGCGGACTGCAGCTCAGCGAGGCAAGTAGTTGCAAAACCAATGGATTGTATATCCTGTCTCTCTCTCTATATATATATAGTTCCCAATCTGGGCTGCTGAAAGGGGAAATGTTGTGCTTGAGCAGCCTGGGTTGTTGCAGAGCAGAGGAAGGCTCAGTTGCTAAAGTCACCCCACTCAGCGCCTGGAACAGCCCTGTCCTTACCACGTTGCTGCTTGCGTCACCGATGATGCGTAGGTGATTGACATGCATTTTGAAGCGGCACAAACTAGTGGGGACGACAATCGTGCCAAAAAAGAAGCGATTACAAGGGAATAATGAAAACATCCGCTTTCATAGCGGGAACGACAGACCTTTCGGAACCAATTCACCGACACGGAGTAAAGGCAAATCGCAAACTGGTTTAAATGTAGGTAGGAACAAGCCCCCAACTGTGCACGTAAATGCCCTGTCATAGGAGCACGTTTAAAAGGGACGGAGCTGCCATACCCAAGCAGTGAGGGTGGCAATGTCTAAAAGTAAAACCGTGACACCTCTCATGGAGATAAGTACAACACACACAAAACAGACAGTCAAAGAAGGGGCATGGGGTGAAGGGAGCCATGACTGTACCTTGCTGGCATCTGCATGGGTACACCTCTACCCTGATGCCCTGACCCGGTACATGCGAATGTGTGCAGGTTCACAGGGACGGCCACGCAATGGGATGGCAGTCGCTGGCGGTTCGCTCCTCTGAAGGTGTGCAGGGATGGTGACGGGGACAGTAAAAAAAATGTACCCAGTGGCATGGCTTGAAGTCGCGCCATGTGGTTATGACATGCGCACTCCAATCGCTTTGGGAGCGGGCAGTGTGGTTGTTGGGGTCTCAATGCGGCTTTTGGAAAAGGCAGCTTCAAGACACTTTTTCCTGCCCGTCTGTTTCACCCCATAGTCTCTGCGGCAGCAAGATTTCTAGTTGCTTGGGTATGTCAACAAGGCACTTTCCAGCGTGATTCTGCAAATGCCACTGGTGTTTTGCCAATGTATCACTGGGCGCACCGATGCACCACCTCTACAGCACAATCATGGAGACCCGCCATACATGATTGTGCTTTGCCAATGTATCACTGGGCACACCGATGTACCAAAGCACTGTACCAGTAGTACATCGGTGTGCCCAGTGATACATTGACAATGCACAATCATGTATGGCAGGTTTCCATGATTGTGCTGTACCAGTGGTGCATTGGTGTGCCCAGTGATACATTGACAATGCACAATCATGGGTCTCCATGATTGTGCTGTACAGGTGGTGCATCGGTGTGCCCAGTGATACATTGACAATGCACAATCATGTATGGCGGGTTTCCATGATTGTGCTATACAGGTGGTGCATCGGTGTGCATCAGTGTGTCCAGTGATACATTGACAATGCACAATCATGTATGGTGGGTTTCCATGATTGTGCTATACAGGTGGTGCATCAGTGTACCCAGTGATACATTGACAATGCACAATCATGTATGGTGGGTCTCCATGACTGTGCTGTACAGGTGGTGCATCGGTGTACCCAGTGATACATTGACAATGCACAATGACGCATGGCGGGTCTCCATGATTGTGCTGTACCAGTGGTGCATCGGTGTGCCCAGTGATACACTGGCAAAACACAATCATGGAGACCCACCATACATGCTCCCTTCACCCCCCTACACCCCATGTCCTCCTGTTGGACTGTCTAGTTTGTGTATATTGTAATTACATCCATCGGAGCTGTCGCTCTTAAATTTCATTGCTTTGCCGCAGCCTGAGCGAGGCTTTTAAACGGAAATGTTAGGTAAGATGATTTTACCAAATCAGATAGAGAGATAGATAGACAGATAGATAGACAGACAGACAGACAGACAGACAGACAGATCAACTGAGCAAAGTAAAGGGAGATGAATTTAACTGAAAAGAGCAATGTATTACCAATTAATCAATGCACAGCTAAACTGGGATATTGGAAACGTACAAAACTGTTGGATCTCAGCAGTGCCATACATCTGACATTTGATATTGTGCCCTCGTTGTTCAGCAAGTTGCTAATTTCACAAGCAGATGTTGCTTTTGGACTCTGTTCGGCAGTTACACCTTTGCTGGACCTCTTTTTCTCAGTATTTCTGAGAAGGGGGGGAAGAATTTTGGCAAGTGTTGAGGCAGACAAAACTGAGATTCTTTTAATTTCTCTTAATAATACGAAAGTGTTAATAGAGATGTTTTATGCGGACAAAGCAGAGCGCGCAGCAAGCGAGATCAGACCCTGTTGCTTGAAACGGAAAAAGGCCTGATGGAAAGGGATATCCCATATCCAAAGACCATTTCCTTCCATCATGAGTAATGGAAGCTCTCTGGAAAGCCTCAGAACGGAGACGGAAAAACAGCTGGGAAAGGGAAGAAGAACTGCCAAGGCCGGAAACTGAAACTCTTACCGCTCTGAACATGGTGAACATCCCTAGGAACTAATGAAAGACCAGATCCAAGAATGGAACACAAAGAGCCTGGAAAAGGACCTTTTTTGGATGACAACTCCCATAACTCTTGACAGCCAATATGTCCAGTGACCATTTCAGATGGGGGAATGGGGACTTGTAGCCCCAAACATAATTTTCCCAAGTTTGGGTCATGTACGGTTCATCTGAACCATAAGCCAAACTTACTGCTCACTACTAGAAAAGGCAGAACATGGGAGGGATACTATTTTGGACTGCAATTCCCAGGATCCACTGGCCATCTTGACCAAAAGAGCCATGCATGCGCACTACTCAGACGCCATTTTGTCTTCCAAATGTCCCCCACAATGGCTTTAAATTAAAGTTTAAAGAAGCTTCCTGCTAATGAAATACAGCTTTAGTAGGGATGGCTGCAAATGTTGTTATTTTTGGGTATATTATTTTTTAATTATTTTTAAATCATAGAATCATAGAATCCTAGAGTTGGAGGAGACCCCAAGGGCCATCCAGCCCAACCCCATTCTGCCATGCAGGAACTCCCAATTAAAGCATCCCTGACAGATGGCCATCCAGACTCTGTTATAAAACCTCCAAGGAAAGAGACTACACTACAATCTCCAAGGGAGTGTGCTCCACTGTAGAACAGCCCTTACTGTCAGGACGTTCCTCCTAATGTTGAGGTGGAATCTCTTTTCCTGTAGCTTGAATATATTGCTCCTTTTCCTATTCTTTGGAGCAGCAGAAAACAAGCTTGTTCCCTCCTCAACATGACATCCCTTCAAATATTTAAAGAGGGCTATCATATCCCCTCTTAACCATCTCTTCTCCAGGCTAAACATACCCAGCTCTCTAAATCATTCCTCATAAGGCATGGTTTCCAGACCCTTCAACATTTTGGTCACCCTCCTCTGGACACCTTCCAGTTTCTCCACATCCTTTTTGAATTGTGGTGCCCAGAACTGGACACAGTCTTATTCCAGGTGAAGCCTGACCAAAGCAGAATAGAGTGGCACTATTACTTCTCTTGATCTAGACACTATACTTCTACTGATGCAGCCTAAAATTGCATTGGCCTTTTTAGCTGCTGCATCGCACTGTTGACTCATGTTCAACTTATGGTCCACCTGGATTCCTAGATCCCTTTCACATGTAGAAATCTCGTTCAGCCAGGTGTCCCCCATCATATATCTGTGCTTTTCGTTTTTCCGCCCTAAGTGCAGTACCTTACATTTCTCCCTGTTGAATTTCATTTTGTTAGCTTTGGCCCAACTTTCCAGTCTGTTCAAGTCATTTTGAATTTTGATCCTCTGCTCTGGAGGTATTAGCTATTCCTCCTAATTTGGTGTCGTCTGCAAATTTGATAACTATGCCCCCAATACCGTCTTCCAAGTCATTAATAAATATATTGAATAGCAGTGGGCCCAGGACAGAGCCCTGTCACTCACCTTTGTGTAATGAATTCCCAAAAAGCCGGATAACAATGCGACATAACACAAAGACGCCAAATACTCACTCTTTCACGAAATTGTGCAACTGTTGCCGGACGGACCTCTGAGCTTGATCAAAAAGGATCTGAGACAAAGGAGAGAGCAATGTGAAGATGAGAACATGCAAACAAAACTCTCTTAACCAATAACTTAATATTTTCCCAGGCAGAAAATCCCCGGAAGTCCATCAAGCTTGCTATTGATTCATTTATTTCTCAATTAAAATATTTATAACCCACCCTTTTATCTGAAGATATCAGGGTGGTATACAATTTAATCAATCAGAACAATTTAAAACAATAGAAGAATTCAAAAACGAAAGACGTGTTAAGCTATTTAACACCTAAACAGAACAGTTTGAAAGCAGTCAAGTCGAGTGAAAACCATTCAGAGGTTTCAAATTTTGATGAAATCAACTTTCAATGTCTACGATGCTAGACATTTGGAAAATATCATTTGGGGGGGGACAGAATTCTTATTTGGAGGAGCAATGCTTCATCTTTCCTCCCCCTGCTTCATGGGTTACCCCCAATACACAAACAGATAGATAGTTTAAAAAATAATCACACACAAAGATAATATTTTTAAAAAGACGTCTATAGAACTGAATTTTTCATTTTTGGCAGAAGAGGGCACCATCATCAATATAATACGCCAGGACCTGCCAGTGCCATATGAACATATTCCCTTATAGTAAGACCCTTGATCACTCTTGTCCAGTATTCTGAATGAAAGCATGATGATGATGATGATGATGATGATGATGATGATGATGATGGTGTTCTTGACCATTAGGTCATCAAAAGAGGTCAACAATTTTTTAACATACAATGTCACTGTTCCTTGCCCCCATTCCCTCCTGGTGGGGGCTGTGGGATTTGGATGGTATTTTAATATTGCATGATGTTTTTAAATTGTTGTGAGCCGCCTCGATTGTGTGACAGAGGGGCAAGATATAAATAAATTTATTATTATTATTATTATTATTATTATTATTATTATTATTATTATTACAACTTACCTCTCCACCACTCTTTTATAAACTCTTTCCCAACTTGGTGTCTTGCCAATGTCATAGTATATTTTAATGTTGCAAGCCGCCCTAGTTGCGCTATGCAGAGGGGCGGGATAAACATTGTCATTATTATTATTATTATTATTATTATTATTATTAGATTACAACTACAAAGAGCCCTGGAGGGGCCATGGTTAAGCCCCAGTCCTGCAGCCACAAGGTTGTGAGTTCAAACGCAAAGGAAGGCTCCAAGGTTGACTCAGCCTTCCATCCTTTCGTAGGTCGGTAAAAGGAGTCCCCAGCTTGTTAATAATAATAATAATAATAATAATAATAATAATAATAATAATTTTTATTTCTATCCCGCCTTCTGCCGTAGCAATCAAGGCAGCTTACAGCTAAAACATATAAAAACCCCAACAATTGACAATAATACCCCCCCCCATTAAAAATATATTAAATACAATCTTTGTTAAAACCAGTTTAAAAGAAAACAAATTTAAACAAAGACAGACAACAAATTAAGTCTATAAAAACAATGGAGACTCCGGAGCAGGCAGGGGTGAAAAAGAGGAGAGCATCTTTGTAGGGAGAAATTGGGCAATTGACTAATACATTGTAAACCGCTTAGAGAGTGCCGAGTTCAGTGAAAAGCGGTACGGAAATGGAAATGCGACTGCTATTGCTACAACCTCCCCATCTCCATTCTGGTGTTCAGATTCATTCCCATCACCACCATCACCACCATTACCACCAGCACTAGCACTTCACATCTATAGAGCACATTCAATCCTCATTGCGTCGTTTTTCTGGGACGGCTGCCTTTTCCAGACTTTTGCCCAGATTTTTAAAACTTTCGCAGACTTCAAGTATGCGGGGGCGCATCCCATTGATTTAAACCAGGGGTAGACAACCTTTCTGAGCCGGGGCCCGGGTTGCTGTCCCTCAGACAATTGGGGGGGCCAGAGCACCAAAAATAAATCAATAAATCAATAAATTTTTAAAAATTTAAAAAGTATGCATGCACACTCTCTCAGTCCCAGAAAAGCCATGGCAAACCCCCTGTGGAGACTTTGCCAAGAAAACCCCAAGAACAAGTAATAACAACAATAATAAATTTCATCATGGCGGGCGGCGGGGGCAGCAGGACCGGCCTGGGGCCACTCCAAAGGCCTCGGGGGGGCCACATCCGGCCCCCGGGCCTTAGGTTGCCTACCCCTGATTTAAATGGAGGTCACCCCTCCATGAATATGCAAAACCATGGACTTCAAGTCTGCGAGAATGGAGGGATGACTACATTGCCCCAATATAAACAGCCATGGGCCAGGATGGAGTGCGCCTGCTACTTCAGGTTAAGGTGACCCCAGCTCAAACTGCGGGCCAACTGTGCCCCCAGAATAGTCCAAGCCAGGGGTAGGCAACCTTTCCCCTTTAAAGGCCGAGGGACTTCAGCTCCCAGAATCCCAGGAGCTATTGGCCAACATGGGACGATTGGCCAACGTGGCTGAGGCTTCTGGGAGCTGAAGTCCCTCGGCCCTTCAAGGGGAAAGGTTGCCTAACCCTGGTCCAAGCCATGCCTTGGACTTGCACAGTGCTGTTTGGGCTACATAAACAATAGTTCCTACCGCCAGAACACTGAAGATAGATTGTTAATCCAAATATACTTATGTTCTTCTGTTAGGCTTTTTCAAAGTACAGTGGTCCCTCCACGTTCGCTAGGGTTAGGGGCACAGGATCACAGTGAAAGTGGAAAAACCACAAATAATGAAAACAGTATGTTTTTACCTGAGAGAACACCACTCGAGGTCCTCCGGTGCAACTCTTTGGTCAACATCTGCCAGACACTGACTATAGAATTGCGCTGGAGGAGCTACCAATGCCTAGTGGATTGTCCTTTCTAGGAATCTCTAGGTCCTTCGGTGTGACTTTTGGTTAAAGTTGACCATAGAGTTGTGCTGGAGGAGCTACCAATGCCTAGTGGATTGTCCTTTCTAGGAATCTCTAGGTCCTTCGGTGTGACTTTTGGTTAAAGTTGACCATAGAGTTGTGCTGGAGGAGCTACCAATGCCTAGTGGATTGTCCTTTCTAGGAATCTCTAGGTCCTTCGGTGTGACTTTTGGTTAAAGTTGACCATAGAGTTGCACTGGAGGAGCTACAAATGCCTAGTGGAGTCTTCTCTCTAGGAATCTCTAGGTCCTTCGGTGTGACTTTTGGTTAAAGTTGACCATAGAGTTGCACTGGAGGAGCTACAAATGCCTAGTGGAGTCTTCTCTCTAGGAATCTCTAGGTCCTTCGGTGTGACTTTTGGTTAAAGCTAACCATAGAGTTACACTGGAGGAGCTACAAATGCCTAGTAGAGTCTTCTCTCTAGGAATCTCTAGGTCCTTCAGCGTGACTTTTGGTTAAAGTTGACCATAGAGTTGCACTGGAGGAGCTACCAATGCCTAGTGGAGTCTTCTCTCTAGGAATCTCTAGGTCCTTCAGTGTGACTTTTGGTTAAAGTTGACCATAGAGTTGCACTGCACGACCTAGAGAGAACATATGAATACAATCCGTGAATAATCAAATCTGAAAAAGTCAAATCCGCAAATGTGGAGGGACAACTGTATAGTGCATTTTCTGTTTAACGTTGCCACCATGGCAGTGGGTTGTTGGCAAAGGAAGAACTTAGGCTGGGAGTGCTATTTTTGAATGCTTCTTCATATCTAGAGAGATCTTGTTGAACCTTTGAGACTAACTGACATAAAGAGGTCGGCAGCATGAGTTTTCGTTGACTTCAGTCTACTTCCTCAGATGCATTTGGTGGAGTGTAAACCAGGGACAGACATATATATGTCATTGGTATGTGAGAATGTCAATTCAAATTCAAAATCCTTTGTGTACGGAAATGAAGTAGCAAGTCCAGTTTTAACTATGGTCATTGACATTGGGAACTGGACAATGTGTATGGAAATGAAGAGGCAAGACCAGTTTGACCATCGTTAAAACTGGACTTGCTACTTCATTTCCATTCACAAAGGATCTTGAATTTGAATCGACATTCTCACATACCAATGGCATATATATGTCTGTCTCTGGTTTCCTACATCTGAGGAAGTAGACTGAAGTCAACAAAAGCTCATACTGCCAACTTCTTTCATTTGGTCTCAAAGGTACTACAAGATATCTTTATATACTGATTCTACAGATTAACATGGCTATATCTTTGAATTATTCATATCTGTGACATTTCAGATAGATAGACAGAAAGACAGACAGACAGACAGACAGACAGACAGAAAGATAGATAGAGGCCTATATCTTTATTCCAAAATAAAATCCCTGGGCATAGAGTCCAGGGCAGGGATCTTCATTTATTTTTACACAATAAAGCATTTCAAAAGTTCTCTCTCATCTAAGCAAGATTATAAGAGGAGTTTTTTTGGGGGGGCAGGGGGCGCATTTTCCAATGATTTTTCACATTTCAGGATGTTTTTGCACCCAACAGTGACATTTGGTACAGAAATCAGTGTACGTTTATATTTTTAAAAAATCTTTTTTTTTTTTGCAGAAAAACAACCTTTTGTTTGAAAAGCAAGTTTCTCACGCCAACAATATTTTCACAAAAGAGTCCCAAGATGCAAATAAAAAAGTAATTTAAAAGCTGACAGCAATTAGTTGAAGAGCGCCAGCATGGTGTAGTGGTTTGAGTTTGGGACTAGGAGTCTGGGAGAGCAGGGTTCAAATACCCACCCAACCCACTGAAACCCATTGGGTGCTCTTGGGTAAGTCACGCTCTCTCAGCCTCAGAAGATTGCAAAGGCAAACCTCCGCTGAAGAAATCTTGCCAAGAAAACCCTTATGATGGTGTCGTTTTAGGGTTGCCATAGTCTGAGACGACTTGAAGGCACATAACAACAGCAGCAGTTAGTCAGCCATTTTCTTGATGGGGTGTCTCTCATTAAGGATGAGAACATCTACAGGTATTCCTTACATCCCCAGTTCAAGATAGATTTAAAAATGAAAATCACCCGCACATCCTTGAAGTATTTCGGAGGGGGATCTGTATCTGAGCCCGTTGCCAGTCCCATTTTCTCTTCCAGAGACTATTCCACATTTGGTTGTTGTAAACTGCTCTCGACTCATGGAGACCCTATGGATGCGACCTCTCCAAGAAGACCCTCTGTCCTCCACTGCTCTGTTTAATTCCTGCAACCCTTTAATACCCAAAGTGATTTCTTTAATAATAGGGTTCCTTCATTTGGCATGTGGCCTTCCTTTCTTCCTACTTCCCTCCATCTTTCCCAGCATTATTTTCTTTCCCAGTGAGTCCTTCCTTCTCATGATGTGTCCAAAGTATGACAGTCTAAGGACGTTATCACACGTGGGCCAGAAAGGGATAATAAAGTGGAAATGAGGCATTCCGAAAATAAACCGAAAATAAACCTTGATTCCGCAAATGGCTTTCACACGTAATTACCTTAATTGCGAAATTACAGTAAGTGCATTTAACGTTCTCAAACAAGTGAGAAAAGCCCGTAAATGTACTAGAAATGATCTTCTTGCACATGCGCAGATAGAGGAATGCTCGCCGTGGAACCATGGGAAAAGCAGGGAAATGCTCCCAAATGCGCATTTGCTTTTCACATTACGGTAAATGCGAAATTACTGTAATTTCGCAAATGCATTTCCTCAAAACTACCGAATTTCAAAAGATCTCAGATAACACCAGTTTCTGTCCAGTTTCTGTGCGACGTTGTGTGAAATCGTGAGGCACAAATCCATTTTCTGTTTGGGATTTGTGTGGATTAACCAGCAGATCCGTGTGATAATGTCCTAAATCTTGTCATCTTAGATTCTAGGGATATCTCTGGCTTGATCTGCTCTAGGACCCATTTGTTTGTCCTTTTGGCTCTCCATGGGATCCTCAGCACTCTTCTCCAGCACCACATTATCTCAAATGTATTTGTTTTCTTCCTATCTTCTTTCTTAAGTGTCCATCTCTCACATCCATCCATGGAAATAGGGAATGCAATGCCTTGCATGATTCTGACTTTTGTGCTGAGTTGTCTATCTTTGCATTTTAGGATCTTTTCTAGTTCTTTCATAGCTATCTCCCCATTCTTAATCTTCTGATTTCCTGACTGCAGTCCTCATTTCTATCCATATTTGATCCCAGGGATGGGAATTCTTTTACTATCTCTATTTCTTCATTGTTTAGGTTGAACTTGTGAAGGTCCTCGGTGGTCATTATTTTTGTTTTCTTTATGTTCAACATTAAGCCTGCCTTTGCACTTTCTTCTTGGATCTTCCTTAGTAAGTGTTCCAGGTCTGTGAGGTTCAACTTTAGGCTGAACTATTAAAAAAATGTGGTTCCTGCCCCTAATATATATGTAGGGTCTGATAACTCTTCCAGCCCCTTCTACTTTCAGATTGAATTTCTGTGTGAGAAGTGAACACACTTTATGCACATTAAGTGGTCACCAACATATTTCAAAAAGAGAGAGGAAGGGATTGAGAGTGTGAGCGAGATGCACCATCAAAAGGAGACGCAAACGGCGTGTGCATGCCAAAGTCTTCCAAAATGAACCTCCAAAAATAAAATTCCCTTCCATTTGCACCAGCAAGATTCAGTAAGGAGAGATCTTCCAAGCATGGAGAGGAGCGTGTAATACCTGCTTGCCAGACAGATATTAGAGATTAAATATATTATTGTATATTTTCAATTTGTTGGAATTGTTTTTAATTAAATCTGGTTTAATAGTTTTTTAAGGGGTGGGTGGGAAATATGTTGGTTTTAGGCTGTATTATTTTAATGTTGTGAACCGCCCGGATTGGGTCACCAATGGGTGGTATATAAATAAAATTTATTATTATTATTATTATTATTATTATTATTATTATTATTATTATGAGGAGCCTCTTGGGTAAAAAAAGAAGTAGCAGCCCTAATTTCTTGCTACAGACATGGCCAGAAACTTGGACAAATGGACAAGTGCTCAAAGCCAGCTTTTGAAAGGGGCCATCGATTGGTTTTTGTGGGTTTTTGGGGCTGTGTGGCCATGTTCTAGAAGAGTTTCTTTCTGACGTTTCGCCAGCATCTGTGGCTGGCATCTTCAGAGAATCCATCGATTACTTACTCTTGCCCATTTGAATTCAGTCCACATTTTAAAAATTTCCCAGTCTCAACTTCTTTCCATCTGAAAAATATGAAGGAATTGGCATCTTTGGGCAAATTCTTGAGGCAGGTGGGAATAGGATGGATCTCACCCATCCCTATGATTCTGCTGGAGGAAAATGGTGCCGTCTATAGCCGCAGTGGCTTAGTGAAATCTCTTTGCTCCTTCATTTACTTTTGCCAAAAAGAACAAAGCCAAAGGCTACGCCGGAGCCTGCCAGGATCCAGACAGCGGCAAATGGGCTGAAAGTATGACAAGATGCAAAATAAGTGGGAGTTCCTGCATGGCAGAGGGTTGGACTGGATGGCCCTTGGGGTCTCTTCCAACTCTATGAGTCTATGATTCTATGAGAATCGAGGTGGTGGAAGACAGGAAAACAGATCACCCGGCTTTCCGTAAATGCATTTGCTGGTTTTGGCACCCAGATTTTGCCCTTTTGAAGGGGAGGTGGAAAAATCACTCAAAAAAAAACAACCGCTTGTACACTTTCCCACAGCAAAAAAGATATCTAGAATTACACTGCAGTGTCTCCAAGATAGCCGCACTGACCCCTTGGACGTCCGGCCGAAGCCGCCTGGAGGCCTGAGATAAAGGACAAAAGGACAGAGCTTGGGGAAGCTGCTTTTCTGGACTGCAGATCCCAGAATCCCCTACCCTGCATAGTAAGAAGTACAGTTGTGCAGTGTATGAGGCAGTGGGTGTACTGTTTGAAGGATTACGGAAATACTAACTGAAAAAAGTAACTTTTCTCAAGCTCTGGTCCTGCGGGAGTGAAGGGTCCTGTTGCTTTCAGGGAGGGGGGGAATCCCTTGAATTTCTTTCTGGAATGAAAGAGTTGTAGCAAAAACAAACAAAAAAATAACTCCAACAACAATAACACAACGATGGAGTTGTGGTCGAATAAAGTAATTTTTCCAAGCTCTGACAAGTATCGGACAAATATTTCCAAGCTCTGACAACTGTCACAATATGGCCGGGATTGATCCCAATTTATCCTCTGCTATCCCATTTGTTCAGCAGCCTATGAAGCATCCCAGTTTCAATCTCTCCTTCTCACTTTTGTCCTTCGTCTTCAGCTGACTTCCACTGTTGTAAACAGCGTTCAAAGCGCAAAAGTAACTTGCACTTTTTAAACTCAGCAATAGGGAAAGGACAGCAGAGGTCTGAGTCTTGTCCTTCCCAACAGGCTCAGGCAAAAGCAAACTGCGGTAGCCTCTCCTACTTGTGCGTTCCTCTTTATTAAAAACTTTCACCATCTTGACCACACTCTGATGCTGCTTGGCTATACGTGTCCTAATTCTCATCTGTGAGATGTTGGAATCGTAGAATCGAAAGAGACCCCAAGGGCCATCCAGTCCAACCCCATTCTGCCATGCAGGAACTCAAAATCAAAGCATCCCCGACAGACGGCCATCCAGCCTCTGTTTAAAGACTTCCAAAGAAGGAGACTCTACCACTCTCCAAGGGAGTTTGTTCCACTGTCAAACAGCTCTTACTCTCAGGAAGTTCCTCTTAATGTTGAGGTGGAATCTCTTTTCTAGGAGCTTGCATCTGTTGTTCCAGGTCCTATTCTCTGGAGCAGCGGAAAACAAGCTTGCTCCCTCCTCCATATGACATCCCTGCAAATACTTAAACAGGGCTATCATATCCCTCCTTAACTGCCTCTTCTCCAGGCTAAACATACCCAGTTCCCTAAGTCGTTCCTCATAGGGATTCATGGTTTCCTCCTAATGTTGAGGTGGAATCTCTTTTCCTGCAGTTTGCATCCATTGCTCCATTGTGTCCTATTCTCTGGAGCAGCAGAAAACAAGCTTGCTCTATCTTCAATATGACTGCTTCAAATACTTAAACAGGGCTATCATATCAATGTGTGACAGTAGATGAGCTTTCCAGTACTAGAAAGGAGAATATTCTACCCATCCTCTCCTCTTCCCTTCTTCCCTTGCTGAGTTAATGGAGTGAAAACTACGAGAAGGTGACGAAAGATTCTCAACCCAACCCACTTCCCAAAATCTGAGCGTAATTTTGTCACTGTAGCTTGAAAACGTGCTCTTTTTTTATTGTACTTATTCATATTAGAAGGAAGTTATTGGATTGAAATAATCTATTGTACGGCAGTAAGAGCAAGAAAAAGAAGAATATACGTATCGAATGCTTAATTTACATTGAAGAGTTTGAGAAAGATGGTAAGAAGATAGAAGATACACTTTGTATTGCTTGTAACATCTTTGGATATATATTTGTAAGTTAACGTAATACAAATATATAAATATAGTTTATTTATGTTGCTTTATATATAAGATAGTGGCCTATTGCTTTAAGGAACGGACGTCTCTCTAGTTCATAAAACTTTGGGGGCAAACCATCTCAAAGTGTTTGTAAAAATGCCCTCCAAAAAAAAAAAAAAAGGGTTAACTTAAAAATAACCGGAAAAAGGAATTTATTACACCAACAAAGCAACTTTTGCCCACGCCTGCAGTTAAACTTGAGCTTTAAACCTTGTTCCAACCTTATTATCCATTAAAGTAACTCATTCCAAATAACTACCATACTGGTAACACATTATTGTCAAGCTCTGGGTCAAGAATGGAAGGGGAAGATTATTGGGGTACACAAAGGTAAGGGCCTGAAACCAATACCACCAGAAAAAAAACACTTGAGTTTATATTATTTGGAGTTTCCCCAATGCTATCAAACTTGGGGCCTTTGCAGACTGCTAGAAATAGTGCAAATTGAGTCCACTTTTAGGGTTAGGGTTAGGGTTAGGGAATCATGGGAATTGTATTTTATTGTGGCACCAGAGCTCTCTGACAGAGAAGGCTCAATGTCTCAGGGGAAAAAACAATTCCCATGATTCCCTAGCACTAACCCTAACCCTAAAAGTGGACTCCATTTGCACTATTTCAGGCAGTCTGCAAAGGTCCTTGCTTTCTGGGCAAGTCAGTGTCTTTGAGTCTGAGCCATCACAAAAGAAACCAACTTTATAACTGCCTGCATTGAACCGATGAGCAGCCAACATCATATGAGGAAGATTTCCTGTTTCAAGGTTTCAAAAGAAATCAAATTGATTGTTAATTCTTCTTTAAGAGTTTGGCTAAGATCCTTTAAAAAAAAAAGAAAAGAAAAGAAAAGGGGTCTGATTTCCAGCTTCTCCATCATTTTCTTGGCTTCCAAACCCATCCTTGGAACCGATTGTATGAAATAAAAAGTTTCCAGAAAATCTCTCTCCTCTTCCCACCCATCTTCCAGCCCCAAAGAAGTCATCAAAATTTCAGGATGTGACTCACTCGACGTTGGTCATTTTGGATGGAGGTCGTTCCCTGGGATGAAGGGAAGAGGGTTAATCCATAATCCATACATTTCTTCTTGGCTAACATTACAGGCAAACTAAGCAGGAGTTTGGGGTGCCAAAATTCCTGCAGCACATTTCCCAGCAGTATTTGCAGAGAGATCTTTCTCTCTGTTGACTTGAATTCCCCACCCCACTCCGTCTTTCCATTTATTTTTATTTCTTTATTTTACATCCCTGACTTTTTTTACAAGAAGAAGCACCATTTGCTGCATATTTTTCAAGACCTTCGCCCGTCTCTCATGCTAATGCGGCCACATGCTTTGATAAAAAGCTACGCATTTTTTTAAAAAATCTATACATGGCTGTTATGCTATGGTCACTCCCGCAAAATTATTATTATTATTATTATTATTATTATTATTATTATTAATTTATTTAGAACCCGCCCCTCTGATCAGCAATCGGGGCGGCGTACAACAGGTTAAAAAGACAACCGTTAAAACATTCCTTCATCCCACACCCTAACCCTCCCACCCCTTAAAACTAAATTAAACTACTATGGAATTAAAATCAAATTAACACACATAAAATACAATAAAATCAATTTCGGCTGATACGTCGTGGCGGCAGGAGGGGTAAGTGCAAAGAGCGAAACCGCGGATTCCAGGTCTGCGAAAAGGGAGGGACAAGTGTATCTTTTTTGTGTTGCAAATGGATGTTAAATTTCCTGGACGTCGGGAATCTCCAAGTCGCCGCATGGCCAGAAGGAGGAGGTGCCAGCCTACAAGAGATACCCATCCATAGCAATAGCAATAGCAGCTTCATTTATATACCACTTCATACCACGCTATGCAGTCTCTATGCGGTTTACAATTGTACGCTCATTGCCCCCAACAAGATGGGGACTCATTTTAGCAATCTCAGGGGGGAAGCAGACGAGGGCGTCCAAGACGCCCTGGGCCGGCGCGCCGCGGGGCCGCAGCCTCCGCACCTCGGCGCACCGGCGGCGTCCCTGGAAGGAGCGCTAAATCAGCGCTCCTTCCTCAAGACAGTGAAAGTGCGCCCTAAAAGCGGCGGGCGCACTTTCGCTGTCTTTTCCACCGCGGCGCGTCCGGTCGCCGCGGCGTGAGGTCATCCCCGGAGCGCCGGCCGTGCGGAGGGCCGGCGACTCCGAGGGCAACCTCAGGGAGAGGAAGGGGCGCCGCTCGTGCGGCTGCCCCTCCTCTTCCAAGCCTCCAAGACGACTCTATTAGTCGTCTGCCGAGGCCCTCAGAAGGATGCAAACCTGAGTCGAGCCTGAGCCCTGTTTGGTATTGAACTCACAACCTTGTGTTTTGTGAGTGAGTGGCTGCAGTATATACCATCTTAACTAGAGACAAAAACAACAAAACGTAGTCCTATGACTAACATCAACGGAGCTCTTCCGGCAGGCCTATCCACCCGATCTCCTTCATGTAATCTAAGGCTAATAGTACCGACTGATTTGGCCTCCCGACGATGAAGAAGATGATGATTAATTTTTTTTGTATTTTTTTTCATTGTTTTTTTACACAAATATATACATTGTATACATACATACTAACATTCAGTCTACTGTATACAATTACATTAAAAAGACAAAACAATACAATACAATACATTAATAATAAACAATACTACACATTCTAAACATAAAAACTGTCACTATTACATGACAACTTACACCCTCTTCATGCAATCCACATCAAAAAGAAAACTTTCTGTATCACTTTTACAGCCATTATCCTTTTTCCATAGCTTATCGTTTATCTAATATTCAATTCCTAAATTATTTATCATTTGTATTATTTATCATTTGTATTAAATTTTTAATTAGATGTATATTGTACTACTCTGGGAGTATTATAATATTGTATTTTATTATACGGATTGTTGGCTATTATTATTATTATTATTATTATTATTATTATTATTATTATTATGGTTTTTACATATTATATCTTTGCACATTGTTTTATATTTTGTTGTAATCCCGCCTCGATCCGCAGGGAGAGGCGGGAAAATATAAATAAAAACTATTATTATTATTATTATTATTATTATCATCTTCAATATTTTCCCTCCTGTAATAATAATAATAATAATAATAATAATAATAAAATGTATTTATATACTGCCCAATGGTTGCCCAATCAGGTTTTTAATGGTTTTTAACACCTTGCCTGATGAAGAAGCCAGCGGAGCTTCAAAAGGTTGCAACATCTATATTGTGCATTTTGGTTGGCCCAATAAAGGTACCTCTGTTTGGTGGATGTTTGATGTTATTGGATTGGCTTAAAGCCTGAATATCTGAAATACTATTGTATGAAACTGCTAGGAATTTCAAATATTTGAGGGATGCCTTGTTGCCTCACCTATTCCCCAAAAGGGTAGGCTGGTGTGAACATGAGACAGGGAAGTTGTGGAACCCCTTCTCAAGGGAAGCATTTATTACCGTATAGTCGACCTCATGTATAAGTCGAGGCAAGTTTCGGAGCCAAAATTATGGATTTTGATATGACCCGAGGATAAGTCAAGGATAAAACCTAGGGGCATATAGCAAAGGATCTAAAGCAGTGGTTCCCAAACTGGGATCTTAATTTATGTTGGAGTTGCATTCATGAACTCACAATGTAAATCAGTGTTCTCAAAACTTCGGTCCTCCAGCGGTTTTGGACTTCAAGTCCCAGAAGTCCCAGCCAGCTTGGCCAACAGTCAGGAATCCTGGGAGCTGAAGTCCAAAACATCTGGAAGACCAAAGTTTGGGAATCACTGATCTAAGCTGATGAAGCTAAGGCAAACAATGTCAAAGAACTTTTAAAAATCCCAGCAATCATACTAAAAGATGGATGGAAGAGAAAACAGTGTGGAATAGTGTGCTTCCAGGACAGATTATGCTCTCGCCTTTCACCAGGAGGTAGTTCTTTTTAAAAATAAGAGTTAAAAGTACAGTATTTACATTTACTCGCGGATAAGTCGACCCAGGTTTTCTGGGGTCTATTTTTTGACTAAAATTTCTAGACTTATACATGAGTATACACAGTAATTGAGTTTTCTGCCCACCCACAAAGCAATATACTATCTATCTATTCATTAAAAACAGATTTAAAACCATTTTGAAAGCTAGTTTTAAACATCCACGGCCAGATGAAGTAATTTTTTAAATAGTTCTGCCTGAACCCCGCTGGAAGCTTAGCAGAGATGGAGTAAAAGTGTCACGTCTAAGAAATGAATACTCAATAGGTGGGCATACAAATCAACACATGAACGTTGCTTTTGCGATCTGTTTTTAATTTTTGATGATGCATAAATGGCCACCATATGACAGTCCTCTATAATCTGAGCTCTAGCCTAGAGAGAGGACTGGAAACCATAAGCCATATATCTTTTAGTCATCACGGCTTTTTTCCTCTCTACTCACTCTGTCTCATTCAGACATGGACATCCCTTCCCATGGGTGATTTATGACTAAAGGCTGCAGAAATCCCAATTTCTCTCTAAGGATTTGGTAGACTGTTCCTGTGTATTTGTATGTTTTCTCTCTTCGAAGTTATCCTCCATGGCTCTGCCTAAGTCCGCATCCATTACTCACTCAATCCACACACAATTCTTTCTCAATACTTTCATTTGAGAAGGAGATAAAATGAATAGCATGTGAGTTAATGTTTAGCATTTTAATTTTTAAAAATGGGTATAAATCTTAGAAATATTATAGCAGATTCTATGATCAGTCCAATTTATTTTGCTGCCTGAGCTTGGAAAGGTTACTTTTTCGGACTCACTCAATCCACGCACAATTCATTCTCAATACTTTCATTTGAGAAGGAGATAAAATGAATAGCATGTGAGTTAATGTTTAGCATTTTAATTTTAAAAAATGGGTATAAATCTTAGAAATATTATAGCAGATTCTATGATCAGTCCAATTTATTTTGCTGCCTGAGCTTGGAAACGTTACTTTTTCGAACTTACTCAATCCACGCACAATTCATTCTCAATACTTTCATTTGAGAAGGAGATAAAATGAATAGCATGTGAGTTAATGTTTAGCATTTTAATTTTAAAAAATGGGTATAAATCTTAGAAATATTATAGCAGATTCTATGATCAGTCCAATTTATTTTGCTGCCTGAGCTTGGAAACGTTACTTTTTCGAACTTACTCAATCCACGCACAATTCATTCTCAATACTTTCATTTGAGAAGGAGATAAAATGAATAGCATGTGAGTTAATGTTTAGCTTTTTAATTTAAAGAAATGATATAAAACTTAGTTATATCATAGCAGACTCTATGATCAGTCCAATTTATTTTGCTGCCTGAGCTTGGAAACGTTACTTTTTCGAACTTACTCAATCCACGCACAATTCGTTCTCAATACTTTCATTTGAGGAGATAAAATGAATAGCATGTGAGTTAATGTTTAGCATTTTAATTTTAAAAAATGGGTATAAATCTTAGAAATATTATAGCAGATTCTATGAGCAGTCCAATTTATTTTGCTGCCTGAGCTTGGAAAGGTTACTTTTTTCAGACTCACTCAATCCACGCACAATTTGTTCTCAATACTTTCATTTGAGAAGGAGATAAAATGAATAGCATGCGAGTTAATGTTTAGCTTTTTAATTTAAAAAATATGGATATAAAACTTAGAAATATCATAGCAGATTCTATGTTCAGTCCAATTTATTTTGCTGCCTGAGCTTGGAAAGGTTACTTTTTCGGACTTCAACCTGCACAATCTCCCATCTGCAAACATATCAGTGATGTCAGCTGGGGGTTCACCAAGCTCTAGTCCAAAAAAGTAACTTTTCCAAGCCTTGGCTGACAGACGACACAATCACACCTCCTCCGTTCCAAGTATAAAACCAGCTGGATTGGCCATTCCTTCACAGCAAGGAATGGGAAAGGGTCCTTCAACATATCTGAGAGCTTCAAGATAGCTTCCAAAAGTCAAAAGAGACAGCTGTGTGGCATGGGACACTCAGTTTTTGTGATACAGGACTGATGGTTGTTTCCGGTTGTTGTCGCCTCTGTGTCCACTGTGTCCATTATTTTGGGAGGCTGTCTGTAGTAGTTTCTTGGATCTGCACTAGGTCTCTTCCAAAGGTTTGAGTTTTTTAAAATATGAGGGGCCTTGGTTTGCTAAAGTGAACCCATGGTTTGAGGAGCAACTATTCTCCTCCTTTAAAACAAAATCTTAAGAGCTATAATGCTGCAATGCAAAAGTGCACTTTTACCGCTACACTGCTGCACTGCCAGCACTATAAGCATACGATTTTTAAAAGATAGGAGCCCCAAAAAGGAGCCTTTTTTGTTCCAAAATGTCTCTGATTATACGGACATCCCTTCCCATGGGTGATTTATCACAAAAGGCTGCAGAGATTCCAATTTCTCTCTGAGTACTTGGTAGACTGTTGCTGTGTATGCATGTGTTTTCTCTCTTAGAAGTTATGCTCCAGGCTCTCTGCAGGGATTTCTTGGATTTCCAAAGGTTTGGGTTGTTTTTTTCTTAAATATGAGGGGCCATGGTTTGCTAAAGTGAACCCATGGTTTGAGGATCAACTTTAGCATGGACCACTAAACCAATTGGGCCTGAACTTTCCCAAGAAGCCAAGATGACGAAACTGAGGCTGTCATTCTTTGGCCATATCATGAGAAGGCATGGCTCCTTAGGAAAAAAAAAATAATGCTTGGTAAGGTGGGAGGCAGTAGGGAAAAAAGAAGACCACCTTACAGCGGGAAGTCATAGTGCCACTGTATTCTGCTTTGGTCAGGCCTCACCTGGAATAATACAGTGTCCAGTTCTGGGCACCTCAATTCAAAAAGGATGTTGAGAAACTGGAACGTGTTCAGAGGAGAGCAACTGAAATGGTGAAAGGTCTGGAAACCATAAAGCCCTATGAGGAATGACTTAGGGAACCGGGTATGTTTAGCCTGGAGAAGAGACGGTTAAGAGGGGATATGACAGCTCTGTTTAAGTATTTGTAAGGATGTCATATTGAGGATGGAGCAAGCTTGTTTTCTGATGCTCCAGAGAATAGAACACAATGGAGCAATGGATGCAACCTACAAGGAAAGAGATTCCACCTCAACATTAGGAGGAACCTCCTGACAGTGAGAGCTGTTCAAAAGTGGAAGACACTCCCTCGGAGATTTTGGTGGTCTCCTTCCTTGGAGGTATTTAAACAGAGGCTGGTTGGCCATCTGTCGGGGATGTTTTGATTTTGAGTTCCTGCATGGCAGAATGGGGTTGGACTGCATGGCCCTTGGGGGTCTCTTCCAACTCTAGGATTCTATGATTCTATGAGTCTAAGGGCAACCAAGATGACCAAAGGTCCGAAAACCAAGCCCTTCGAGGAACACCTGAGGAGCTGGGTATGCTTAGCTCGGAGACAAGAAGATTGAGAGGTGACATGATAGCCATCTTTAAATATCATAGAAGGGAGATTACATAGAAGATAAAGCCAGCTTTTTTCCTTTGAGACTGGAACATGAACCAATGGATTCAAACTGCAAGAAAAGAAACATTAGGAAGAACTTCTAGGAGCTGTTCAAGAATAGAATAGACTCTTCTCGAAGGGTGGTGGACTCTCCTTCTTCTTTGGGAGGTCCCTAAATGCAGTTTGGATGGCTTTATCTCAGGAACACTTTCGTTGTGCCTTCCTGTGTGGCAGGGGATTGAATAAGATGGCCCTTCGAAATCTGATTCTATGTGGATGATTCAGTTGTGCAATTCCTCACTTACATCGCATCTAAGCTGTTCACACCCACTGGGCCTTTCTACCTCCGTAACACACCTTCATTATACAATAAAGTCTTCATTAAAAAAAAAAACTTGACCTAACTCCAGCAAGACTGGCAAAAATATATAAGAACAACAATCATATCTGCTGGAAATGTCATGCAGCAATTGGAACATGGTACCATATGTGGTGGACGTGCCCCTTGACTGAGAAATTCTGGAAAGATCTTCATGATACAATATCTGAAATTCTTGGTACTACATTTCAACGTATACCTGAGATCTGTCTGTTGAATATGATAAAGGATACAATGGTAAAAGAAAGTAAAAAAATGTGGAAAATAATATTATACATGATAACAACTGCTAGAATTTTAGTAGCTAAAATGTGGAAAACGGGAAACATACCTTCCATAAATAATTGGTTATGTAAATTGATTGATGTCTCTGAACTGGATAAAGGAATAGATATTACTGAAGGAAAAACAATTAATAAATATTGGAAGCTTCTATATGTTTATTGTGACAAAATTTGGGATTCTGGACATGATTAAGAATTATAGATTAAGAATTATAATTTAACAAAAAGCAACAAAATAAATATCAACGTTATAATTATATCATAATTGGGATTTAAACAGACTCAGTATGCAGGATAAGATGAGATATAGGGAAGACAACAACTTACAAGAAAGCTTTGAGGTAAAAGGGAAAAAAATAAATGAACGTAAAAATAAAGAATGGAAATTGGTAAACAACATAAGATATAACAACATATAGATAGGATATACAAATAATTATAGAAGTATGTTAGTTCAAGTGAAATTTAAGTGTTCTGCGTAAATGTGAGTTCTTATTTCGAGAAGTTGTCATTATATGTAAATACTGTGTTTTTGTTGTTAATTGTATGATATGTTGTCTTTTCGATAAAAAAAATAAAAAATTTAAAAAAATTAAAAAAAAACTTGATCTCTTCCTTAAAGGAGAGAAATTAATTTATTTGATCTGATTTTCCATTTGATGGAAATGGGCAAATTGTGACTCTCCAGATGTTATTGGACTGCAGCTCCTATCATTCTGGCTCTATTGGCTGTGGTAAATGGGAACTGCAGTACAAAAACAGCTGGAGAGTCAGAGTTGTCCACACTTGCTGTAAGGAAATTTTGGATCTCCTGGCGCTGACCGTGAAATCTGTCATCTTGAACATCTTGACCTGGAGATCCACACATTTGTGAAGCCTGTAATCACAAAGGCAGGGAATCTATGCAACGATCCATGTACGCATGTCAAAAATATGCCAGATTAAACAGCAGACTTTTGAAAAATTAATGAGAAAACGACAAAAAATGTCCACAAACATTCTCCCGTCACTAGAAAAAATGCATGTACAAATATGGTTTAGTCAACTCTCTATGCCTAAAACACATGCCCACGTTTTAAAAAATGTGTAGAAAAACTGGCATCTTTTGAAACAAAACATGCAAAATGCACCCAAATTTCTGTACTGGAAGCTACAAAAATATGGTACTGGAATAGAATGGGAATATTATTATTAGGAATTAAAGGCTGTTAAGACGGATCTCTTCTGGCAGGCCTTTCCAAATTAGCCTCCCCTCCACTGATATTGATAGCCCCCCTCTACCCTACGTAAGATTGACGTCTCACCTCTAATTACCTCTAATTTAAGCTAATTTGTTATTTTTTCCTCTTTTAATTGGTACTTTATATTGTTATTCATTTTATATTGTTATTGTTTTTAGTTTGCTTCTTTTTATGATTGGGAGGGGGGTTCGGGTAGGGGATTATTTAGAAATGTGGATTTGAATTGCATATTGTATTTTATTGTTATTCTTACGTTGTAACCTGCCTCGATCTGCAGGGAGAGGTGGGCTATAAATAAAATTTATTATTATTATTATTATTATTATTATTATATTTTTATTATTTAAAAAAGGTACAGAACACATACATACAATACAATATGGAACATAATACAAAAAAAACCCTTAATAAAACGAGACTTCCTTATCCTTCATGTCTTGGTATTTCCTATTTTAATATACAACTTCACTTATTATATTACTTTACTCATTAGTTTAGTTTAGTTTATTGAATAGCCCAAAGGCCGTTTCAAAGTAGTGAGTACATAATAATAAAAGCAATATCACGACAATATATAAAATATAAATATACCACAATAACTACAATCAACCCCTGTACAGTATAGGTACGTATGGGTAAGCTAAGCGTTACTTTACTCCTTTTCATCCTATTTTTTCCACATAACCCTATTCACAGTAATATATTTGTTATCTCCTATTTCTTACTATATTCTAGCCACTGTTCGAGAGATTCTTTCATTTTGTTATAAATTTACTACGACAAATGATGATGATGATGATGATAATGATGATATCAGTAGGATACTGAAAAACCACAACGGGAAGGAAGCTGTAGATATTCACATCCCAAATTCCCTTACAGAAAAAGAGGTCTCTGCCATTGCACAAGAAACGGATGTTAATCTTTGAAAGAGAATGCATCTTTGCAATTACAGCAAAAGGCCAAGCCCTGCCAGGAATCTTCTTCCTCTCTTTTTCAATTCATCCCCTCTGGAAAATGCACCTGGAATGAGCGCTGCTTATAGCCCTGGAGCTCCTTCTATCTTTGGGGGAAGGACAAACCCAACATGCTCACCCGCGCGAGAGAAAAAAACAACAGTTGAAGCAGAAAAGCCACTAAAAATAACATCCACCACCACCACCCTGGCTGCACTCCCAGCGAAAAGACGTTTGCGCCGATCTGCAGATGTTCTCTGGAGACAGATCTTCATGCTCCGGAGCGCAGGGCCCTCGCGGCATGGGCTGCCCTTGGGAATGAGCATCGCCAGCCCAAAATATTTCATTTCTACGGCAGGCAGAAGCAGGTGCTTTTATGACGGCACAGTGGCGGCATCTCCACCAAATATCAGGGAGGCACACAGAGATGCTTGTGGATTCGTAGCTGTACCAACCAGGCTGGATACATACGTGTGACTTTACACAAGACAGTCGTCCGCAAATGGACTTGATGGACAGCCGCCGTGTCATTCCCCACAATGTACCTGAGCTTGCATCGCCGGGCAGGATTGTGGAAAATTAAAGGACAGAGTCGCCCATCACTGTTTGGAGCACTGCAACCATAGAGCCTGGTCAGCCTGCTAGGATTGCCAATGAAAAACAGGCCCCTGAACAATAAGAGATGCCTTAAAAAGTGGGAAATAGAGCTTGGAGGAATTGCTGGGTTGGACTATGGATCTCAGAATACTCCCTAGACGACTGCTGGGAGGTTCTGCAAGTTGGCGTCCAAAACAGTGACTTTTGCAAGCTTGAGAGGAAGGGAGGGAGCTCATCCTTCAAAATGAGAAGAGCCCTACAAAGAGGTTTACTACATCATAGGAGGCACAGAAGCTTCCAAGCCAAAACAACTCTGTGTCTGTGTCTATCAGATGGACAAAATAAAGTGGTTTCCAGCCACTTTGAAGTCAGGGTGGTTAGATGGCACACGCCCCGAAGGTGGCTGGAAACCCGACCAAAGCCAAGCCCGGGGCTAAAAACCAGCACACAAATAAGCCAAGATAGTCCGTTTCAAAGCAGAAAATGTGCATCTTCGTGCCTGCATATAAACACCCTGACGCAAGTGCGAGGCTGTGGCAAAGCAGAGGAATGAAAATGCGACTCCAATGGATGTACAGTCGTCCCTCTGAATCTGCAGGGGATCCGTTCTGGACCACCACCACCCCCCGCGAATTTGAAATTTCATGAATATTCAATTACCACTGTCCTCAATGGCAGCGCCACTGGGGACAATGGGACTTGAGTATTTCTTTCCTTCTCTCCCTTTCTCCTTCCCTCCTTCTTCCCCCCCCCCCCCCCAGGAAGGCCGGTGCAGCAGAGAAATGGCTGTGCTGGCCACCTCAAACCTCTGGGGCCGAGGCAAGGCTGCGGCAGTTGCCTCAAGGCCTCCGGGGCTGAGGCTAGATTGCGCCGACTGCCACAAAGCCACGCAGCCAAGGAAAGGCCGACACAGAAAGAAGGAGGTAAGGGAGGGAGGAAGCCACGCGCTTGCAATTCGTGAGTAATCGAAACCGTGAATGGCAAGTCCACAAATCCAGATAACTGTAATTACAATATATGCAAACCAGACAGTCCAACGGGGGGCATGGCATGGAGGGCATATACGGGGGGCTTCCATGATTGTGCTTTGCCAATGTATCACTTGCCCATCGATGCACCAATGCCTTGTACTGGCAGAGCATCATACGCGGGAATATGCGGCCGATCAAAGAGGTGACCATGCAATAGGATGGCATCTGGACAGATGTGGGAGGTACTTGGTGATCGCATGTGGTATGTTTGTGGAATGGTGTGCATGTACGGTGGGGAGGCAACAAAGAAAAATTACTCAGTGGCGCAGCTTGACAGTCAGGCCGTGCATATTCAGCCCGCCTCGGGAGTGAGCTGTGCAAGCAGCAAGGTTTTGACCCGCTTTTGGAAAAAGCAGGATTGAGTCGCATTTTCCTGCCTATCAGTTCCAGCCCTCTGTTCCATACTCTGTTCTAGACTCTCCTTGACGGTCTTCATGAGAAGACGCATATAGCTTTGGAGTAAAACGCTACCTGCACCCAGATTTCGTTTCTAGAACTGTGATGGGAAAAGGTCTTAGAAAGCCCGGGGCAGCTGGTCATTCCCAGTTCAGTGGGTCGGTGAACCCATTCCAAGCTTTAAAAGAAGCTGTCCAAGGTCCTGAACCTGTCTGGGGCTCCTTTAGAGTCTGGGCTCAAACACGGAGTGGATTCACCACTTGGACACCCCACCTCACTGGAAAGGCTGTTCTCATTTTCAGAGCAGTTTAGCAATAGATGTTTCTTTTAGCTGTCCTCCATCTCCATCCGACAATGATCGGCTATTTTATTTTATTTTCATTTATTTTTATTATATTGCATTCTATTTTCTTAATCTATTATTGTTGTTCTGATTTTTATTGCTTTATTGTTTATACTTTGTACATTGTACTTATTTTATTGTGTAATCCCGCCTCGATCCGTAGGGAAAAGCGGGAAATATAAATAAAACTTATTATTATTATTATTATTATTATTATTATTATTATTATTATCTTTTTGTACCTGATGAACAACACAGAACAGTGTTGGGTGGACAACCTATGTTTCAATCACCAAATGTGGCTCAGCAAACCTTTGATTCCACTCCATGCTCCCATGAATCCCTGCCTGCTCTCGTTCTTGTTCTCTTCAGCAAATGTGAAGAGAAGGAGAGACAGAGAAAGTAGCAAAAAGCAGATCCACAGGGGCATCTGTGAACACAGGAGACTCAAAGATGGAAGTGGGGAAGCTAGAGCATCATCATAGCATCATGCTATGGGTCAGGCATCTGAGCTTACTTTACCTCCCATGAGCATCCTTCCTTCCTTCCTTCCTTCCTTCCTTCCTTCCTTCCTTCCTTCCTCTCTCTCTCTTAATCCCTTCACTTTGGGACGAATGTATGCAAACATATATGGCCAGACTAGGGGTACGGGGCCACATCAGTACTATTCCAGCACATCAGTACAATTCCAGCAACATTGCCAGTGGCAGCCTACATATTTTGTCCTATAGAACGTAATGAGAGCCATGGATAGCTTAGAGAGAACCAGCATGGCGTAATGGTTTGAGTGTTTGACTAAGACACTGGGAGACCAGGGTTCAACTATGGAAACCCACTGAGTAACTTTGGGCAAGTTGTACTCTCTCAGATTCAGACATAGGCAAAAGCAAACCTCCTCTGAACAAATTCTGCCACCTTAGGGTCACTACAACTCAGAAATGGCTTGAAGGCACACAATTACAATGGATAGCCACTACTGAGCCAGAGAGCCTTGTCTTGGATTCCTCTCCGCAGGTTACACTTGAAAGTGACCAAACGAGACGCCAGAAACTAGTATTTAACATTCACAATAGCTCAAGACAGTTACCTGAGACCACTTTGTGAAGAATAGATATGGAAACAACGTTCAAAAACATTTGTAAAATGCACGAAAATATGTTTTTGCATGTCAAGAAACCCCATTGAGAAGAATCTTGGACTGAAGAGAATCTTTGCACACAACTTATTCTATATAAAGCTGTCCAACTTATTCTATACAACTTATTCCATCCAACTTATTCTATACAAAGCAGTCCAACTTATTCTATACAACTTATTCTATACAACTTGTTCTATACAACCTATTCACATACAATTTATTTTATACAACTTATTCTATACAAAACTTGCATGTGACTATTTTGCACAGAAAACAGCATTTTCTGTGCAGGAAATACAGAAAATACAGTAGTTGGGGACTTATTCTGCACAGAATTTGCACATAGTTGCTCAGTGTAGAAAATCTTGCTTTCTGTACCAAAAAACAATGTGTGAATTTTCTGCAGAATCAATCCTGAACTGCAAACAGTTTTCAAAAACTGCCATTTTTGAAAACTTTCTTGCAATAGGAAGTATATTGCTAAAATTATGTGTTGCTTCCTTCAAGAAGAAAATTAGCATGCGGCTATACAGCCCAGGGAAGAATTTAAGTCATTGTCCAGTTTGGGTTGAAATGAAAGCAGAATGCATATTTATAAGTGTTTGATATTCCCTTTTAATATCCCTATATCCCTAGAAGCCAAGATGACAAGACTGAGACTGTCTTTGGACACATCATGGGAAGGCATGAATCGTTGGAAAAGACAATAATAATGTTAGGAAAGGTGGAGGGAAGTAGAAAGAGAGGAAGGCCACATACTAGATGGATGGACTTTATTAAAGAGACCACAAATATGAATTTTCAGGAGCTGGACAGAGTGGTAGAGGACAGGGGACCTGGAGATGTCTCTTCCATAGGGTTGCCATCGGTCGAGATCAATTCCAAGGCAGTTAACAAACAAAAACATTCCCTTTTAAACCACCCATCAATTAAAGTTCTTCAGACAATGTGTACACTGTACGCACTCTGCTAAAACATAAAATATTGTTCCCAAAACTATAATGAAATTAAGCAATAACTACAGACAGAAGAATATGATATGTGTTGTCTATTTTTCTTACATTCTGCTTCCTTTTATTTTTTCCTTTTATTGCTTTTAGCCACCTTGAAAGTGTGTAAATACTAGAAAGGCAGGATATTTTAATGCATTTATTCTTCGTCCAAATAAATGAATAAGAAACAGACCCAGGGGAAACTGAAGCTGGATATCCTCCTTCCTACTCCCCTTGATCTGAGAAGGAAATGTTCTAGCCTTTCCTTTTGGACACTGATTTTACAGCGCTGAGCCTCTTCTGACTGGCCGCCAGCCTTTCTCCGGGGACTGATTTCGAAACGTCAAAACAAGGATGGAAAACATGGCCTACATCATCCCCGACCTGTTGCCACCGCAGGGACCCAAATCTTTCCTTCTCCCCACCCATGGCAATCCCAACCGTTCCAAGCCGTCTACTCCCTCTGTCTGGAGTTCATCTGCAGACAGGATTCCTAGCTAGCTTGCCGAAATGCTAACTCAGCAGCTTCTGCGGAACAACACTGAGTCCCTACCCTTGACAGATTGATAGGAGAACAAACTCAAGGCATTGAAAGGGCTCTGCATATGTGGATGGGTTTGGGGACCGGGTTTTCCAAGAAACGGTTCCCTCCTCTCTGCCAGCTCCTACAACTTGGGAGGCTACTTTTTTAAAATAATTAGTTACAGTTATAGTTCCAAGGTCCAAATATTCCTCCTAATATTGAGGTGGAATCTCTTTTCCTGTCGCGTGCATCCGTTGTTCTGGATCCTATTCTTTGGAGCAGCAGAAAACAAGCTTGCTCCCTCCTCAATATGACACCCCTTCAAATAAAATAAGGCTATCATATCACCTCTTAACCATCTTTTCTCCAGACTTATGTTGAGGTGGAATCTCTTTTCCTGTAGCTTGCATCCGTTGTTCCATTGTGTCCTATTCTCTGGAGCAACAAAAAACAAGCTTGCTCCATCCTCAGTATTGACATCCCTTCAAATACTTAAACAGGGCTATCATATCCCCTCTTAACCTTCTCTTCTCCAGGCTAATCATAGAATCACAATCATAGAGTTGGAAGAGACCCCAGGGGCTATCCAGTCCAACCCCCATCTGCCATGCACAATGAAGCACCCCCCAAAAGATGGACATCCAGCCTCTGTTTAAAGACCTCCAAGGAAGGAGAATCTACCAAACTCTGAGGGAGTGTGTTCCTCTGCCAAACAGCTCTCACTCTGTGCTGGCCGAATGGTCGTAATAAAAGGATTGATTGTATATATGTATGTTTATTTATGTTTGTATGTAGGCTTGTATTTGTATTTTTGTATTTATGTGTGTATATATGTTTGTATTTTCAAATAAAATTAAAAAAAAATAAAAGGATTGATTGATTGATTGGAAACAGCTCTCAATGTCAGGAAGTTCCTCCTAATGTTGAGGTGGAATTTCTTTTCCTATAACTTCTATCCGTTGTTCCAGGTCCTATTCTCTGGAAGAGCAGAAAACAAGCTTGCTCCGTCCTCAATATGACAACCCTTCAAATATTTTAAGAGGGCTATCATATCCCCTCTTAACCGCCTCTTCTCTAAGCTAAACATACCCAGTTCCTTAAGTTGCTCCTCCTAGGGCTTTATGGTTTCCAGACCCTTCACCATTTTGGTCACCCTCCTCTGGACACGCTCCAGTTTTTCAACATTGCTTTTGAATTGTAGTGCTCAAAACTGGACACAGAATTATTCCAGGTGAGGCCTGACCAATGCAGAATACTGTGGCACTATTACTTCCCTTGATCTAGATATTATACTTCTATTGATGCAACCTAAAATCACATTAGCCTTTTTGGCTGCCGCATCATACTGCTGACTCATGTTCAACTTGTGATCTACAAGGACTCCTAGATCCCTTAATATGACTATGAAGATTATCACATAATGATATAAACTGGCTTACCTGAGCTGTCTTAAAATTAGAAGAGGCAGCATCCTGATATTATCAGACGAATTTAGCTGCCGAAATCGCTGCCTGGGTGCAGCCTGGGTCCATTACCGCTCAAAGGAACATTCCTCGCGCCTCTTTTCAAAGCCATGAGTTTTCCGGCTTGAAAAAATGGCCGCTGGAGCGTGCCTCTGGGCAGCGATAGACTCGGGCTGATCCAGGCAGTGATTTCGGTGGCTAAATGCATCTGATAATATCAGGATGCTGCCTGCTTCTAATTTTAAGCCAGCTCAGGTAAGCCAGTTTATATCATTATGCAATAATCTTCATAGTTGTGAGATGTTGTTATAGTTGCAGTTTTTATATATGATAGCTTTTTTAAAATATTTGAAAGGATGTCATATTGAGGATGGAGCAAGCTTGTTTTCTGCTGCTCCAGAGAATAGTACTCAGACAAGCTACAGGAAAAGAGATTCCACCTCAACATTAGGAAGAATGGCTCCTGATAGCAAGAGCTGTTTGACAGTGGAAGATGCTCCCTTAGAGAGTGGTGGAGTCTCCTTCTTTGGAGGTCTTTAAACAGAGGCTGGGTGACCATACCTCAGCAGTGCTTTGATTGTGAGTTCCTGCATGGCAGAACGGGGTTGGACTGGATAGCCCTTGAGGTCTCTTCCAACTCTATCATTCTGTGATCCATCTCTTTGTGTGTGAATCAGGAGAAGGCGAGAAGGCTGCAAAGTGGGGACATGGCTCAATGGCGAAGCTCTTGCTTCATATGCAGAAAGTGAAAAGTTCAGCTCCTGGTGTCTTCAGTTCGAAGGATGAGACAATGTTCTCAGTGGATGGAACAGCTAATAGTGGATGTCCAAGATGGACCAATACTTTGACCAACTATAGAGAAGCAATCTGTTCCTGTGTCTTAAGGGATTGCTGCAGCTGAGTAAAAGAACACCAGTTCCAAATGTAGAAGGCTGGAGGTTTGATCTACTGGCATCACTGTTTGCAAAAGACATTTCTGGCAATGAGGAAAGAGTTTCCTCTGTCTCTAAGTCCCTGGACATTAGCTAGTCTTCTTTCTGTCACTCAGAAGAGACAGTACTAAGCTAGGTTATCTGACTTGGTATAAGGTATAGGTCCTCTTGAAGGACAGAGGTCCTGTTGGGGAAGAGAAGGGTACAACTCCTTGGAGGTCTTTAAACAGAGGCTGGATGGCCATCTGTCGGGTATGCTTTGATTAAGAGTTCCTGCATGGCAGGGGATGGACTGGATGGCCCTTGGGGTCTCTTCCAACTCTGTGATTCTAACTCTGCGATCAACATCTGCCAGACGGTGACCACAGAATTGCACCAGAAGAACTACAAATGCCTGGAGAAGCATTCTCTCTAGGAACCCCTAGGTCAGGGGTAGGCAACCTTTTTGAGCCGGGGGCCGGGTTGCTGTCCCTCAGACAATTGGGGGGCCGAAGCACCAAAAATAAATAAATAAATAAATAAATAAATTTTAATTTTTTTTAAAAAAAATATGCATGCACACTCTCTCAGCCCCAGAAAAGCCATGGCAAAACCCCTGTGGAGATTTTGCCAAGAAAACCCCAAGAACAAGTAATAACAACAATAATCAATATCAACATGGGGGCGGTGGGGGGGGCGGCAACGGCGGCAGGACCAGCCTGGGGCCGGTCCAAAGGCCTCAGGGGGCCGCATCTGGCCCCCGGGCCTTAGGTTGCCTACCCCTGCCCTAGGTCCTCCAGCGCAACTTCTGCTGAATATTGATCACAGAGTCATGCTGGAGGAGCCAGAGATTCCCAGACATAACATATTAATCAAATCCGTGAATAATCAAAGCTGCAAAAGTCAAAGCTGCAAATGCGAAGGGTAGTTCTTTACTTCCTTATTTCTCAAAGGGGAGTAAAATTGTTTCTTTTAGATAAGGCCCACATTCAAACAGTACAGGCGGCTGGTCTGTTGAACAAAATGGATTCTCCTCCAGTCCACTTTACCACCAGCTCAGCATCCACAACGGAGCCAGGCACAATCCAAGATGGTATTTGCACCACAGAGTATTCTATTTCCAACATCTGGTAAGGCTATAATTGAGCAACTATAAAAGGAACCAAAAAAATTATATGGAATGTTCGGGGAATGAATTCCCCATATAAAAGAAAACAAGTTTTTCACCTTTTGGAAAAGGAACGCACCAAAATAATCTGCTTACAGGAGACACACATCCACTGTACAGTTGGAATATAACTTAATTACACTGCCATTCTTCAACAAAGAAAATAATCAGAAAAAAGCCTTGCCATATGTAACTAGTTACTTACAAGCTTTTTCGTACAGTTATCTCTGCCATAGAGTTGCCAGGTCAGCAGTTTCTCACTCCCTGAGTGTGAAATCAGAGTTGAATCCCTGTGTGCCACAATACTATGTGCAAGTGTGAGTGTGGGTGTATGTGTTCACGTGTACGCATGTGCACATGAGAGTATGTGACATGCATGTAGGTAAGCATGTAGATTTCCAGCACTACCACTGAAACGAATTAAGTTTAATAGCCAGCGTGGTGCAGTGGTTTAACTGTTGAGATTAGGGTTCAAATCCCTGCTTGGCCAAGGAGACCTGCTGGGTGACCTTTAGCAAGTCACATTCTCTCAGCCTCCAAGGAAGGCGAGAGCAAACCCCCTCTGAACAAAATGCTGCCTAAAAAAACCATGATAGGTTCATCTTAGGGTTGCTACGTGTCAGAAATGACTTGAAGGCACACAACAACAAGACAACCGACGCGAATGATACCGATACTGATTTTAGAGGTGAGCATCAGCTACATATTTACTGCTGATGTTTTATCACTGGAAAATAGTTAAGCATGAGTTAGAAACTGCCATATTTAACTGGTCTTGCATCTATGCATTTGTGTTACTAATGGAAGAAGATGAGTATCTAGGCTTTAGTGCTACCTTAAATAATAAAACTCAGTTTTTTTGTGGGTTTTTCGGGCTGTGTGGCCATGTTCTAGAAGAGTTTCTTTCTGATGTTTCGCCAATATCTATGGCTGGCATCTTTAGAGAATGCTGGAATGGAAGAGAGTGGGTATATATATTCTAGAAGAGTTTCTTTCAGACATTTCGCCAGCATCTGTGGCTGGCATCTTCAGAGAATGCTGGAATGGAAGAGAGTGGGTATATATTCTCTGAAGATGCCAGCCACAGATGCTGGCGAAATGTCAGAAAGAAACTCTTCTAGAACATGGCCACACAGCCCGAAAAACCCACAAAAAACTATGGATGCCGGCCATGAAAGCCTTTGACTTCACAATAAAACCAAACTTTCCTCTTTTCCTCCATGGCCCACCTTGAAATTGATCTCTCCAACTGGAAATCCAGAGAAGGACAGTAGTTCCCAGAGACTTCAGTCAGTGCCCAGAGACCTGGCAACCTTACTCTACCTATGAACTTCCAGAGTGAATTGGCTGACCACCAAGATCACAATGGACTTTGGTCTAAATCGGCAAGGTAGTTCTTGCAGTCCTAACAATGGCTAGTAGGATGAATTAATAACAGTTGGGAAATGCTACTGGGCACAACAGCAAATGGCACACGCTGGATCAGAGTGTTAACATACCATGTGGTAGTTGACCATCTCTTGCAGGCTGTCTCCAAACTTGTCCAGGCATTCCTGCAGACAGAACAGAAGCAGGACAGTGAACAACAAGAAAGAAAGAAAGAAAGAAAGAAAGAAAGAAAGAAAGAAAGAAAGAAAGAATCCACCATACCCCCATTCAGAGCCAGAGTTTCAAAAAATACTTTAAAAACAGGATTCGGAATTATTGGGCTGTATTCAGACTGTATTTGTAGGATGTGTTGTCATTTACCTAACAATAATAATTCCCAGATAATTTTAATGCCCCCCCCAATAAACCATAGTGCAGAAAAATGTTTTTCCTCTAAAAACTGAAGTGCTGCTTTTTCCAAACGTTCAGCACCTTTCTGGGCACTTCTGGTTTCATATGGAAGAGCTAGGTTCCAGGGCCAGAAAAATGCCCTCTGGACTAAGGATGGAAAGAATATTCATAGAATCATAGAATCATAGAATTATAGAGTTGGAAGAGACCCCAAGGGCCATCCAGTCCAACCCCATTCTGCCATGCAGGAACTCCCAATCAAAGCATCCCCGATAGATGGCCATCCAGCCTCTGCTTAAAGACCTCCGAGGAAGGAGACTCCACTTTACTCTCCGAGGAAGGAGTGTGTTCCACTGTCGAACAGCCCTTACTGTCAGGAAGTTCCTCCTAATATTAAGGTGGAATCTCTTTTCCTGGAGCTTGCACCCATTGTTCCAGGTCCTAGTTTCTGGAGCAGCAGAAAACAAGCTTGTTCCCTCCTCAATATGACATCCCTTTACTGAATATTATTCACTTCCCAAGCATTTCAAAACAATCAGTGAGAATTTTGTGCAAAATTTCCCTGTTATTCAATATCCCAAAGTGTTGTATAGGAAATGTTCTGCAGGGGGCAGGGGGGAAAGGTCAGTTGCATGAATTACATAGTTGTGATACTATAGCTATGCTTTTTAGAGATTTTGAACATTTTTAGAGACCCCTTGAAAGACTTCTTCCAAAATGTATGTAGTGATTGATTGCTTTTTCACTTCCTTGGCTTCTTATGACGTCCATTGTGGTGGCCAAACAGATCAGCTTTCTTAACATGTTAAGGGGTGGCTGGTGAGGCTGGCTTATCCGTTCTTCCCTTTTCTCTCTGTTTTGCCGTTCTTACATACTCAGTAGGTGACTCTGTAGGCAGCTGCTGTGTAGTGTCCCTTTTGCAGACAGGCACAGATGGCTACAGCAGGATTGTGGTTGGACGACAATCCCAGTCTATTCCAGCTCAACCTTTGTTTACTGCATTATTTACAGCAGGCACACTGCTGCAACCTGACACTGAAAGCCTATTTTCTTCCAGTTCTCCTTCACTAACCTCCCGGTGGCAATGCTGCTAAAAATCTGACATCTAAACAGAGGATGAAGACAAAAGAGCTTCACTATGAGAGACTTTCTTAAGAGATACGCCTATATTTGGAGTAGATGCTGGACCAGTGCACATTTTCATAGAATCATAGAGTTGTAAGAGACCCCAAGGGCCATCCAGTCCAACCCCATTCTGCCATGCAGGAACTCTCAATCAAAGCATCCCCGATAGATGGCCATCCAGCCTCTGCTTAAAGACCTCCGAGGAAGGAGACTCCACTTTACTCTCCGAGGAAGGAGTGTGTTCCACTGTCGAACAGCCCTTACTGTCAGGAAGTTCCTCCTAATATTAAGGTGGAATCTCTTTTCCTGGAGCTTGCACCCATTGTTCCAGGTCCTAGTTTCTGGAGCAGCAGAAAACAAGCTTGTTCCCTCCTCAATATGACATCCCTTTACTGAATATTATTCACTTCCCAAGCATTTCAAAACAATCAGTGAGAATTTTGTGCAAAATTTCCCTGTTATTCAATATCCCAAAGTGTTGTATAGGAAATGTTCTGCAGGGGGCAGGGGGGAAAGGTCAGTTGCATGAATTACATAGTTGTGATACTATAGCTATGCTTTTTAGAGATTTTGAACATTTTTAGAGACCCCTTGAAAGACTTCTTCCAAAATGTATGTAGTGATTGATTGCTTTTTCACTTCCTTGGCTTCTTATGACGTCCATTGTGGTGGCCAAACAGATCAGCTTTCTTAACATGTTAAGGGGTGGCTGGTGAGGCTGGCTTATCCGTTCTTCCCTTTTCTCTCTGTTTTGCCGTTCTTACATACTCAGTAGGTGACTCTGTAGGCAGCTGCTGTGTAGTGTCCCTTTTGCAGACAGGCACAGATGGCTACAGCAGGATTGTGGTTGGACGACAATCCCAGTCTATTCCAGCTCAACCTTTGTTTACTGCATTATTTACAGCAGGCACACTGCTGCAACCTGACACTGAAAGCCTATTTTCTTCCAGTTCTCCTTCACTAACCTCCCGGTGGCAATGCTGCTAAAAATCTGACATCTAAACAGAGGATGAAGACAAAAGAGCTTCACTATGAGAGACTTTCTTAAGAGATACGCCTATATTTGGAGTAGATGCTGGACCAGTGCACATTTTCATAGAATCATAGAGTTGTAAGAGACCCCAAGGGCCATCCAGTCCAACCCCATTCTGCCATGCAGGAACTCTCAATCAAAGCATCCCCGATAGATGGCCATCCAGCCTCTGCTTAAAGACCTCCGAGGAAGGAGACTCCACTTTACTCTCCGAGGAAGGAGTGTGTTCCACTGTCGAACAGCCCTTACTGTCAGGAAGTTCCTCCTAATATTAAGGTGGAATCTCTTTTCCTGGAGCTTGCACCCATTGTTCCAGGTCCTAGTTTCTGGAGCAGCAGAAAACAAGCTTGTTCCCTCCTCAATATGACATCCCTTTACTGAATATTATTCACTTCCCAAGCATTTCAAAACAATCAGTGAGAATTTTGTGCAAAATTTCCCTGTTATTCAATATCCCAAAGTGTTGTATAGGAAATGTTCTGCAGGGGGCAGGGGGGAAAGGTCAGTTGCATGAATTACATAGTTGTGATACTATAGCTATGCTTTTTAGAGATTTTGAACATTTTTAGAGACCCCTTGAAAGACTTCTTCCAAAATGTATGTAGTGATTGATTGCTTTTTCACTTCCTTGGCTTCACTATTCTTATGACGTCCATTGTGGTGGCCAAACAGATCAGCTTTCTTAACATGTTAAGGGGTGGCTGGTGAGGCTGGCTTATCCGTTCTTCCCTTTTCTCTCTGTTTTGCCGTTCTTACATACTCAGTAGGTGACTCTGTAGGCAGCTGCTGTGTAGTGTCCCTTTTGCAGACAGGCACAGATGGCTACAGCAGGATTGTGGTTGGACGACAATCCCAGTCTATTCCAGCTCAACCTTTGTTTACTGCATTATTTACAGCAGGCACACTGCTGCAACCTGACACTGAAAGCCTATTTTCTTCCAGTTCTCCTTCACTAACCTCCCGGTGGCAATGCTGCTAAAAATCTGACATCTAAACAGAGGATGAAGACAAAAGAGCTTCACTATGAGAGACTTTCTTAAGAGATACGGCTATATTTGGAGTAGATGCTGGACCAGTGCACATTTTCATAGAATCATAGAGTTGTAAGAGACCCCAAGGGCCACCCAGTCCAACCCCATTCTGCCATGCAGGAACTCTCAATCAAAGGACACCCGAGAGATAGCCATCCAGCCTCTGTTTAAAGACCTCCAAAGAAGGAGACTCCACAACTCTCCAAGGGAATGTGTTCCACTGTCAAACAGCTCTTACTGTCAGGAAGTTCCTCCAAATGTTGAGGTGGAATCTCTTTTCCTGGAGCTTGCATCCATTGTTCCGGTTCCTATTCTCTGGAGCAGCAGAAAACAAGCTTGCTCCATCCTCCATATGACACCCTTTTCAAATATTTAAAGAGGGCTATCATATCCCCTCTTAACCTTCTCTTCTCCAGGCTAAACATACCCATTTCCCTAAGTTGTTCCTCATAGGGATTCATGGTTTGCTCAGGGATGCTTTTGCAGTGGGTCCCTCCACTACTAGCAGATGGACCAGATGCCCCCTGAGAGCCCTTCCAATTCTATGATCCTAAACATGAAGTTTCTGCATGGGAAGTGGAAGCTGCAAATTCGTCCGGATGTTCTGAGAGGCATAGCTCTGAAGTCGAAACCTCCATCGGTCTTTTTTGATCCTTGTCCCAAAGGTATCGCCTGCGCTCCAGCTTGGCTTTCCTTTCCCTGTTGCAAGAGCTTATCTTCCTCTTCCCAAATAACGGATGCTCGCTGACCTACTTCAGCTGCATCGTCTCTGCTTTCTGGTGTTGTTTTTTTCTTTTCTCCCAGAAAACCAATGTGATTCCTTGAGGCATCAAACTCCTCAGATATTTTTAGCTTAGCGAGAGATCTGCGTGTGTGAGAGTGAGAAAGAGAAAGAGAGACAGCAATAGGAGTTACACGATCCAAACATTTTTATTTATTCATTCACAATTATACGATGCAGAGAATAACAAAGCTTTCGTAGAGGTTCCTGATCCCTGTGCAATTTTGCAGACAGGATAATTTTGCACATCTCTGGTCGAGTACCTTTATTTGCAAATTTCCAGTGTTCATCTCATAGACAGGCTCCCAGCAGTCCATGCTTATTAGCAACCTGCCTGATAATCTTATTAAGAAAAAGGCTCTCTTTTGGTCTATGGGTACGTCTTAGCATATTCCATAAGAAATCATGTATTCCGTGTGTGACCAGGTTCTTTTTTTTTTAATTTCTTTTTGCCTCACCTCTACAGAACCTTTCCTCAAATACAGGATCTTGAAATTAGAAAGCCATAAGGAATCTCAAAGGTCACCTCCTCCATTTCCAGCCCATCCGAGATACCAATGCAGAAAACCTGCTGCTATGGCCTCCCTTCAAGGCAGTACTGAAGCCTTGCCTTGGAAATCTTGGCTTCAAAAATCCAGCAAGGGAAGAGGTCAAAGGGTTGGAAAAAAATATTTTAAAAATATTCCCAAAAAAATGGTCAAAAACAGGTTTCTTGATGTCAGGAAACCAATAAGGAGAATCTTGCACATTTGCACTAGGTGGTGGGTTTCTTTCTGCACAAGAAACAGCATCTTATTTATTTATTTATTTATTCATTTATTACCTTCAGACCATTTCTCATATTGCAATATGAAATTTTACATTTCTCAGCTGTATCTACTTGCATAGATGCTTTATGTTGCATTGTTTTTCCCAACATATGTCTACGTGTTATTAAATAATAACTTTATATTAAAAAAGTAAATTTCTTTTTACATAACAGCCAAAACCATGAATTCTTTACCTAAATATTGCAATCCAAATTTGAAACTTAATTTTTAATTTTTTTATTTTTTGGGTTCTTACTTGTTACCCCTAACTCATGACTTCCACTGAACTCCTTGGAAAGTACAACTGCTATACTGTATTTAGTTTCCCCACTTCCTATTATCGTCTTTATTATTTATGTAACTTCAGTATGCAAATGAATATTCTTTAAGGTTTGAACTATCTTGGAGAGATATAACATCTTCTGTGTGTTTTTTTTTAAAGAGTTGTTTTTTTCTACATAGAAAATGGCATTTACTGTGAGAAAATAATCCATATGGGATTTTTGTGCTAAATAAATCCTGGACAGCAAAGAGTTTTCAAAAACAATGCAGTTTTCAAAGACTTTCTCACAGGAGGAAGAAAACTGCTAAAATTATTTGTTGCTTCCTTCAAAATAAAATCAGCAATGAACTACATGCCTAGCAGGTTGCTTTTAGAGGCTGTGAAGCAGCAGTGGGCAGAGTATGTCCTACCGACTGTTGGTGGACTAAAACTCCCAGCAGCTCCAATTGTAGTAGAGGAATGCTGTGAGATGCAGTCCAGTAGTCCCTGGAGGACCCCACTTTGCCTATCCCTGCTATATAGAGACATGGACTACCTACCTAGCATAAAACCAAAGCATCCATAAATAAAAGGTAAAGGTATTCCCCGTTGACAAGGTTGTCAAGTTGTGTCCAACCATAGTGGTGCGGTGCTCATTTCCATTACAAAGCCGAAGAGCCAGCGTTGTCAGAGACTACTCTGTGATCCTGTGGCCAGCATGGTTGCACAGAATGCTGTTTACCTTCCCACCAAAGTGGTACCTATTTATCTACTTGCATTTGCATGCTTTCGGACTGTTAGGTTGGCAGAAGCTGGGACTAGTGACAGGAGCTCTCCCCATCCTGCAGCACTTGGACCTCAAACTGCCAACTTCCCGATCTTGCAATCCACAGAGTCAATGTCTTAACCACTTGAGCCACCGCATCCCAGTTTCCAGATGCAAAATTATTGCATTATCTGCTGAGACGTCCAGAGGACTATGGTGGGTCTAGTGGATGGTGGGATCAATCTGCATCTGGGGACATAGCCAAATGTTTCTCTGATCCCTCTCTGCCCTGCTGTCTACCAGCTGTGGAATGGCAAAACAGAGACAGCATAGTTATGCATAAGGTAAAATAAAGGTATTCCCCGTTGACACGGTTGTCAAGTCAGGTCCGACTGTAGGGATGCGGTGCTCATCTCTGTTACTAAGCTGAAGAGCCAGCGTTGTCCGAGGACTACTCTGTGATCCTGTGTCCAGCCTGACTGCACCGAACGCTGTTTTCCTTCCCACCAAAGTGGTACCTATTTATCTACCTGCCTTTGCATGCTTTCGAACTGCTAGGTTGGCAGAAGCTGGGACTAGTGATGGGAGCTCAATCCATCATGCAGCACCTGGGCCTCGAACTGCCAACCGGCCGATCTTGCAATCCACACAGTCAGCGTCTTAACCACTTGAGCCACCACATCCCTCTATAAATAACATCCATAAATAACCTGGCAACTATTACTAAGAACTAAGAAGAACCCTTACTTCTTAAAGGATGGGTGGGATTCGGGATTTTATGTTCTGTTTAATGTATGGAAATTGTAATGTTGTAAGCCGCCCCGATTGCTCTGCAGAGGGGCGGGATATAAATAAATTATTATTATTATTATTATTATTATTATTATTATTATTATTATTATTATTATTATTATTTATTGAGTCATACAGAGGATTTCACATTTCTTCCAAATTCCTTTACTACAGAGTCTCTTGCATTGGACAGATCTGAGCAGAGGCTGAACCACAATGAGTTTGGGTTGGACCAGATAAGCATGAATGTTTGTTCCAACATATAATTCATGATTAGCTGCATACAAAGTATAAGTATGCCATGGGGCTATAAACTACAGGGATGCAATGATATTGCCCTGAGGACACACTGTCTGGCTAGCTGCCCTCACAAGGCATCTAAAAAAGCTAGCACCTGACTTTTCACTCACCATCTTGACAATAGGCTTGGAAAGAATCCTTCTTTTAGTGACTGTTAAAATATTACATGGTTTTTGTCCATGCTGTCGGTGAGGATTCTAAGAACTGTGGTTTTAAAAAAGGAACTTTCTAAATGCCGTCTTACCAGGTCTTCCTGAAAGTTGTCCTTAGCTGTCATCACTGGCTGCAATTCTAGCAGGCAGCAATAGAGGATATGAGGCAGGAAGCAGGGCCATTCCACCCTTTTGAAAGACTTTGGGCATTTTTCCTCTTCCCTCCCCATCCTATGTACCTTTTGAGTTACCTCTTCTGCCTATGAGCATTTGCTGCCTTTTTTGGATTGTACATAAACCGTTCCAGGAGGCTCCTTTGGCTTAGGATTAGGATAAGACAAATCCTTGAAAGAATCACATACCTACAGGTGAGTTTCAATTTGCCCCGTTCCCAACATTTCAAATGTTTCCATGGTCTGGAAAACATGCCCTATGAGGAACGACTTAGGGAACTGGGTATGTTTAACCTGGAGAAGAGACAGTTAAGAGGGGATACGAGAGCCCTGTTTTAGTATTTGAAGGAGTGTCATACTGAGGATGGAGCAAGCTTGTTTTCTGCTGCTCCATAGAATAGGACTCGGAACAACGGATGGAAGCTACAGGAAAAGAGATTCCACCTCAACATTAGGAGGAACTTCCTGAGAGTAAGAGCTGTTTGACAGTGGAACAAACTCCCTTGGAGAGTGGTGGAGTCTCCTTCTTTGGAAGTCTTTAAACAGAGGCTGGATGGCCATCTCTTGGGGATGGTTTGATTTTGAGTTCCTGCATGGCAGAATGGGGTTGGATTGGATGGCCCTTGGGGTCTCTTCCAACTCAATGATTCTATGATTTTACCCTGTGTCTCCAAAAATAAGTAATCATATAATGTCTCCCCCACAAAGCACAGCTCCCCCAGCACATCAGTTGCGTGAGGTGGGAGATATGGAAGAATAAAGAAGGTGAGGCTGCTTGGAGTTTGTTGTAGAGTTTTGTGACTTTACTACCTAGGTGCGCTGAGTGCGAAGGGGGGAAAAGAAACTGCATCCTGGTGTTGCTGGAAGGAAGACGTTTCCTTTGCCTGCTTAGAAGGGGGAATGTGAGAAGGGAGAAAAAGTCAAATCGTGCCATCCTCTGGATAAAGGCATTTTGTCTACTTGCCAGCAGCGGTGTGCATGTGTGCAACTTAAGTCTTCTTTAGTTTTTTGTGGGTTTTTCTGGCTGTGTGGCCATGTTCTAGAAGAGTTTCTTTCTGATGTTTCACCAGCATCTGTGGCTGGCATCTTCAGAGAATACTGGAATGGAAGAGAGGGGGTCTATATATATATATATATATATATATATATATATATACTGTGAGACCCACTCTCTTCCATTCCAGCATTCTCTGAAGATGCCAGCCACAGATGCTGGCGAAACGTCAGAAAGAAACTCTTCTAGAACATGGCCACACAGCCCGAAAAACCCACAAAAAACTATGGATGCTGGCCATGAAAGCCTATGACTTCACTTAAGTCTTCTTTCTTCACTTGAAATGCTAGCTGTAGAAGTCACAGCATGAGATGTGCTGCCTCTCCTCCTGTTGTACCCTCTGCACTTGCAGCAGAAGACGTAGCAGGAGATGTGCTTCCTCTCTGTACTTTTCCTGATGTGTTTTCTCCACCTGGGAAGCCTGTTGGAGATGCCACAGCCAAAGGATACAGTCCTTACCTCTTGCTCTCTGTCCATGTGCTCTTCAGAAGAAGAACTGTCATCTAATGGCAAACCAGCTCACCTTAGCCAAGCCCTCTTGGGATGAGCAGTTGCTACCTCTTTGGGTCCCTCTAGAGAGCATCTGCACATTTCTCTGGTCTAGAAAAGGTAAGTGCTGATGATTTATGATTTAAATCTCTCTAAAAATGGTGGAGGGTTGAGCAAAGTCAATACCTTAGTGGCTACTTCAGCTCCATCAGAACACATCCCCTTGGTCTCCAATGATTTCCCATGGAAGTAGTTGCCCCAATTTATGTCAGCCTCAGTTTACATCAGTGGTTCCCAAACTTTGGTCTCCCAGATGTTTCGTACTTCAACTCCCAGAAATCCTGACTCTTGGCCCCAGGCTGGCTGAGGCTTCTGGGAGTTGAAGTGCAAAACCCCTGGAGGGGCAAAGTTTGGAAAGCACCGATTTACACTGTGAGTTCATGAATACAACTCCAACATAAATTAAGATCCATGTGTGTATATATAAACCAGATTTCAAGGTAAGGGCATTCAATAATTATTAGTTGGCGGTAGGGTTAGCCGCTCTGGCTATGCTCAGAAGCTCCTATTTCTGGTGGTACTCCACTTACCGAAATCATTTCGTCCTTCTTGCACTGTTGCGATAGGTCCCGGACTCCACCGACAAAATGCTTGTTGGTGATGATATAGGCTTTGCCAGCCTCGATCATATTGCTGCATAGCTTCACCAGCTGAGAAAGAGAGAAGGCAATGGTGTTTCTATGTAGTGGTATGTTTCAAGGTTCAAGTGCTCAACACGATAGTCCTCCCTAAGAACTATGTTGCTCTGAGTCCCACTTTTTAAGGAGAAGGCAAGAGTATAAATCAAGATGACAATGATGATGGTGATGATGATGATGATGATGATGATGATGATGATGATGATATCATCAACAAGCTAAATATAAAAATGCAAACACCTGGTTTGATCTGTATTGATCTAATTGTGGACATATTTGCACCCATATAAAAGAGCAGCAGTACGTAGTACCATATCCAGTATTTTGGGGTCATCTGACATTAGGGTGCGGAAGTGATAACAAAGTGGAGAACCATAGAGTTGGAAGAGGCCCCAAAGGCCATCCAGTCCAACCCCATTCTGCCATGCAGGAACTCACAATCAAAACACCCCCGAGAGATGGCCATCCAGCCTCTGTTTAAAGACCCCCAAAGAAGGAGACTCCAAAGAAGAAAGGATGTTTTGTACCAAAGGTCAGTGGCTTACAGCATTCAGAGCAGGGGTAGGCAACCTTTCCCCTTTAAGGGCCGAGGGGCTTCAGCTCCCAGAAGCCTCAGCTATGTTGGTCAATAGTCCCATGTTGGCCAATAGCTCCTAGGATTCTGGGAGCTGAAGTCCCTCGGCCCTTAAAGGGGAAAGGCTGCCTACCCCTGATTCAGAGTTTTGAAATAAAAGCAACCACATGGATCTGATGTAGTTACTTCTGAGCAATAGGAAAGTGAAGTTACTTCTTAAAATTGTAACTGCAATGTAACTTAGTACATCTGGGACTCTGTAATTATAGGTGTATTTGCACAACATAATTTCATGCCATTTTAACTGAGATGAAGCCATCCTACGCAATCACGGGGATCGTAGTTTAGCAATGTATTTCTTGGCTAGGGAACCCGAGTCCACTTTCCTGAATGACCATTCAAGGTGATTTAATCCTCATTCTTTCTCTGCCTTGGGGTACTTTGGGGTACTTTTGCTGTACAAACCCCAGGACTTCATAGGGGAACTGTGACAAAGTGGTCCAAAGATGATGTAGCTCTGAGACATAGGGCCTTTGCAGACTGCCAGAAATAGTGCAGATTGAGTCCACTTTTAGGGTTAGGGTTAGTGCTAGGGAATCATGGGAATTGTTGTTTTTTTCCTGAGATATTGAGCCTTCTCTGTCAGAGAGCTCTGGTGCCACAATAAACTACAGTTCCCATGATTACCTAACCCTAACCCTAACCCTTAAAGTGGACTCAATTTGCACTCTTTCTAGCAGTCTGCAAAGGCCCATAGACACACTTTTTCACTGCAACTCTCTCCTTTTTAAAATGTAACTTTCCAAACTCTGGAGGGAGGGCAAAGAGAGCTAACATCTGTATGCATTTCTCTTCCTGATTCTCATGTTCTCTTCGTTCCTATCATCTGCCAAAGCAAGGCTGGATGCTGGCAAGCGTCTTTGCACTGTTGCATCCGATTCCAGGGAACACAAAAGCAAGCAGATGCAACTCCCGGCCACATCTGGCACCCAGATGGACACCAGCGAGGCTCTGAGCATGCCTCTGGAAAGGAAAGCTCCTTCTGCAACGTGGCAGTTTCTGACATGGAGTTTTTGTCCTTCCAGGAAGCAAAATGAGCCATAACATTCTTTGCTGGACGCACACTTTGGAGGGAAGGGAAGGGAAGGGAAGGAGATGGGAACGTCCCCAAATGTTATTTGAAACAGCGGAGATCGTACAAAATCCATCCCCGACACAGCAAAGCCTGAGGCCAGCCAAGACTGTAACTTCAGGAAGAAGGATCCAGATATGCTCAGGAATAAGGAGGAGAGGTTTTAGTGCAATGTTTAGCTCTCCCGTTGTCCCATAACTGTGCTTGCTCGACTCATCCCACAATGCCTCCTTTTAATGAGGGTTAATTTTAGACTGATTTTAGTAAGTTGACTGTAGAATCATAGAATCATAGAATTATAGAGTTGGAAGAGTCCAAAACGGCCATCCAGTCCAACCCCATTCTGCCATGCAGGAACTCCCAATCAAAGCACCCCTGACAGATGGCCATCCAGCCTCTGCTTAAAGACCTCCAAGGAAGGAGACCCCACCACAATCTCCATTGAGGGAATGTGTTCCACTGTCGAACAGCCCTTACTGTCAGGAAGTTCCTCCTAATGTTGAGGTGGAATCTCTTTTTCTGGAGCTTACATCCGTTGTACCAGATCCTAGTCTCTGGAGCAGCAGAAAACAAGCTTGCTCCCTCCTCAATATGACACCCCTTCAAATATTTAAAGAGGGCTATCATATCCCCTCTTAACTGTCTCTGCTCCAGGCTAAACATTCCCAGTTCCCCAAGTCGTTCCTCATAGGGATTCATGGTTTCCAGACCCTTCACCATTTTAGTCACCCTCCTTTGGACACGCTCCAGCTTCTCAACCTCCTTTTTGAATTGTGGTGCCCAGAACTGGACACAGGATTATTCCAGGTGAGGCCTGACCAAAGCAGAATAGAATGGCACTATTACTTCTCTTGATCTAGATACTATACTTCTGTTGATGCAGCCTAAAAGTTTGTATTTTATGATGTTTTCTGTTTTAATCAGGGGTTAGGGAATTATATTCAATTAATGTCATTGTGATATTTTATTTTATTTTTTTAATATTATTCTTTATTAAATTTCCATTTGTTAATTTAAAAAAAAGACATCACAACATTTACACAACCTCATTCATACAATCATACATTGTTATTTATCACAGGGGGGGGGAAAACCTATCACTCTAATAAAACCACTTCCTAGTATCCATATCTCAAAAAAAAAGATATTGCATAATCGTCTTCCAATTACCTTTGTGTTTTTTTCTTTTTTTCTTATTATTATTAATGACCCTTTGTTTAATTTGTAACCACTATTTCTTTTATCTTCTATTTATCTATCATTTTTTTCCCCCTTGAATTTCTTATATTTCCCTTTGAGGCGTCTGTCACATTCCCTTCTTCTACAAACTTTGGATATTTATCTTTATTCTTTCTATTATTGGCTGTGATATTTTATTATTGTTATCTTATCCTTTGGGGAGAGGTGGGCTATAAATAAATGATGATGATGATGATGATGATGATGATGATGATGATCAGAAATTCAGCCTAAATCTGTCATACCACACATGCTTACTTGGGAATAGGGATGCGAAGACTATGAACAAAATGTCCCAAAAGGTGAGGTTCTCTCATCAAGAAAAATGACTCGTCTCTGGGATGGCTCCTGGTTCCTGCCTCCAAACCAAGAACATAAAGAAAGCACGGCTTTTGGGGAAGGTTTCCGCACCATGACCAAAAATGTCTCCAAGAAAAACAAGGGGCTATTGCGAAGAAAAAGTGCAGCAAAGCACAGACAAGGAGCGAGTATAGGACTGGCCAAAGGAGAAAAAGAGGCAAACAACTCATCGGTCACTTATAATTTTTCCATTTTCTATCTGCCTTTGTAACATCTCATAGGGAAACAAGGGGCTACTTTGTTTTATTGGTGGCACAGTGGTCCGAACTTATTGGAATGAATTTTAGGTTATATTTTTCCGCACCTTCAAGGTTCTCTCTTCTCTTATTTCAATTCTAATGCATTAGCTAAAGTGGTGCACCCTAGAATATGCTCCCACGATACTTAGAAATATGGGCTTGGGGCAGCAGAATGAAGGGACAGAATAGACTGACATGTATATAAGTCCATGCAATAAGGTCATATCCTCCAACACTTCACAGGTGAAAACCAAGAACAGAAAACCTAAGAGAGGCTGCTGCCGTTTTCTTACGCCTGAGCGTACTGGGCCACATATGCCACTATTTTTATGCAAGCATAGCTTCCAGCCTAGGTTAGAAGCTTTCATTCTGATGGGTCATTTTTATGGTCCCTCCTACCTCTAGCTGTGGTCCTACATGGGGGCATAATTCAAAGATATAGCCATGTTAGTCTGTAGGATCAGTATGGAGAAAGATCTTGTACTATCTTTGAGACTCATTGAAAGAAAGAGGTTGGCAGCATGAGCTTTCCTAGACCTAAGTCTACTTCCTCAGATGCAATAGTATGGAGAGAGATCTTGTAGCACCTTTGCATGTATTATTATTATTATTATTATGAAGTATTTATAATGCATGTATTGTATGTAGTATGCATGCAATAGTATGTAGAGAGATCTTGTAGCATCTTTGAGACTCACTGAAAGAAAGACGTTGGGAGCATGAGCTTTCCTAGACATAAGTATACTTCCTTAGATGCAACAGTATGGAGAGATCTTGTAGCACCTTTGCATGTATGATGATGATGATGATGATGATGATGATGATGATGTATTTATAATGCATGCGCACTACACGGGTGCCATTTTGTCTTCCAAAACGGCGTCCGGAGTCATGCACATGTGCCCGGCGTTGCACATGCATGCGCACGACTCCGGGCGCCATTTTGGAAGGCAAAATGGTGGCCAGCGGCACTTGTGAGCGGCGGCGGCAGCAGCAGCAGGACCGGCCGCAGGCCAGTAAAAAGGCCTCGACGGGCCGGGGCCGGCCCGCAGGCCGTAGTTTAGGGACCCCTGCTCTAATGTGATATCCCGTATATATTCCACTATACATCGAAAAATGTATGCCCAAGAATTAACCCTAAAATCCTGGGTCAACTTATATATAGGTCAATACATTAAAACTGCTTAGAAAGGTCCTGAAAGAAGCACTGGCAGTGATTTCTGAAAGAGCTTCCCAGGCAGGAGCATGTGTCTATATGTATGTGTGAGTGTGTGAAAGAGGCGATTCCCTTCACAATCCAATTTTACAACCGTCTCTCCCCAGCCAATATCCCATTTAATTCCACTTCCTTCCCTTCCCAAAACTTTTTCTTCCAGCACTAAGGTGTTAAGTGGTCAGGACAAGTCCAGAGAAGGAAGGAGGGACATGGTGCTTCTCCCTTTACATCCTTTGTTACATGCCCCTAGGTTTTACCCTTGACTTATCCATGGGTCATATCAAAGTCCTTGATTTTGACCCCCCAAAACCTTCCCTCGACTTATCCATGGGGTCAACTTGTACATGAGTATATACAATATACCATCTTCTGTCAACAATGCCCTTCCGCTCTCTACATTGGGCAAACAGGCCAGTCTCTGTGCCAAAAGATAAATGGACATAAATCAGATATTAGGAATGGGAATACACAAAAGCCTGTTGCATAACACTTCAATCTGTAAACTTCAAGGCTGTAAACCGCCTAGATTGGGTTATCATTGGGTGGTATATAAATAATAATAATAATAATAATAATTATTATTATTATTATTATTATTATTATTATTAATCTTCCTGGGCATTCTGTCTCTCAAGACAGCCGTCCTTGAACAAAAAAACCCTACAACACAAAATTGGAAAGAGAAACACTGGAATTGGAATATATCCACAAATTCCAATCCCTCCACAATGGGTTGAACAAAGATAATGGCTTCCTGGCACACTACACATATTATAACACTGGAGGCTCTTATCATATCTCTTTTCTGGTTCCCAGACTGCACATGCAACATTGCCAAACTCCCTCCACCATTTGTATGGTCTTCCAGTCACCCTGGCCTCAGACAACATCTTTCCACCTGCCCTTATCCCTCAACTCCTATAGTTAAAACGGACCTTGTTACCTCATCATCATACCTACAAGCTTTGCATTCCTATGGGTATCCTATGGGTGCATGAGTATATGCACCCATAGGATACCCATAGGAATGCAAAGCTTGTAGGTGGGGAGAGCTCCTGTCGCTAGTCCCAGCTTCGGCCAACCTAGCAGTTTGAAAGCATGCAAATGCAAGTAGATAAATAGGTACCACTTTGGTGGGAAATAAAGTGCGTTCTGTGCAATCCTGCTGGCCATATGATCACAGAGTAGCCTCTGACAACGCTGGCTCTTCAGCTTAGAGACAGAGATGAACATGGCCCCTACAGTCGGACATGACTTGACAACCTAGTCAACGGGGACACCTTTACCTTTACCTTTACCTTTACGTATGGGTATCCATACAGTCTATAAAGGCCTTTCATGGGCATCAGTTCACTCAATGCATCTGAATCATAGAATCACAGAGTTGGAAGAGACCCCAAGTGGCATCCAGTCCAAACCCTTGCCATGCCAAAATCAAAGCATCCCCAACAGATGGCCATCCAGCCTCTGTTTAAAGATCTCCAAAGAAGGAGATTCCAATATCCTCCAAGGGAGTGTATTCCACTGTCAAACAGCTCTTACTGTCAGGAAGGTCTTCCTAATGTTTAGGTGGAATCTCTTTTCCTGTAGCTTCCATCTGTTGTACCAGATTCTAGTCTCTGGAGCAGCAGAAAATAAGCTTGCTCCCTCCTCAATATGACAACCCTTCAAATATTTAAAGAGGGCTATCATATCCCCTCTTAACCGTCTCTTCTCCAGCCTAAACATATCCAATTCCCTAAGGGCATGGTTCCCAGATCCTTCACCATTTTAGTCACCCTCCTCTGGACATGTTCCAGAAGAAGTAGACCAAGTCTATGAAAGCTTACGCTACAACGTCTTTCACACACTTGGCCTCAATGGGGCTGCAAGATCCCTTTGCATACTGATATTCGAGACTAACATGGCGATGAGCAGTAAAGATTGTATTATTAAATGGTCTCAGAAAATTGGATACCAGTTCCATTTGGATAAATGGGGGGAAGTGTGATAAAAAAAATTTAAAGTTTATTCTGAGTTACGGCTTAAGAAAAATTATTATAAGATGATGTAGAGATGGTATTTGACTCCAGAAAGATTGTCAAAGATCATAGGATCACAGAGTTGAAAGAAACAAGGAGGGATGTATGTACAAGAACCCTCTGAATAAGTGCTGGAAGTGTGAACAAAAGTAGTGATTTTCATCATATGTGGTGGATTTGGGGGGGGGAGACCAGAAATATTAGACTCAGATTAATCTGATGGTTAAGGACATCTTGAAAACTCCAATACCGAAGAGATCAGAACTGTATTTGTTGGGAATGTTGGAGGAACAACTAGAGAAAAAACATGGCAGAGTGATATAATATTTTATTACTGCTCTAAGAACTGTATATGTCCAGAAGTGAAAGAACGCTTAGAGACCAAATCAAGAAGATTGGTTGTTAAAATTGAAACAGTATCTTGAAATGGACAAATTGTCAATGTTAATTAAAGAAAAATCGATGGTCAGTTTTAAAAAGGATAGGGATTTGTTTACAGCTTTCTTAAAAAGAAAATAAGGTTCTGTTTCGCTAAGACGGTTTGATTAAAAATATAATTTGTTAGTTGTAGAAGGAGGTTTATATATCATTAAAGGGAAGTTTTCATTTAGTTTCGAATATAGCCAAATGTTTTGGGGAAGGAAATCAATCTGTCTGTATTCATCTTGTTTTCTTTCCTTTTTCTTTCTTGTTTTGGTTTTGGTAGAGATGTTTTGTCAGTTCTATTGTTGTTGTTGTATTGGTTTCAATTGTCTGCTTTGTGTATTAAAATGGTCTCTCAATAAAATATTATTTTGAAAAACCTTCTTGCTCAATGAGGGTGAACCTTCTTGCGACGAGGTGACCAAAGTGTGAAACCATACATCTCCTGCCAGGGCTATCCTAAGATATGTTGCCATCTTTGTTGAAGGACCAAAGATGGTATGCCTTCTACAGTTTACATACTAAGGTGAATTGGACTGGTAGTGGTCCCATGGAAATGGAACAGTGTATTCTACTATACCTGAGGCAGATGGCTTGGTATACTGCCCAGTATTGGCGGTATGGCATAGACAGGTCTATCCTCCTATACCTGAGGCAGATGGCTTGGTTGAGAGGCCCAGTATTGGCCGTATGCCATAGACAGGTCTATCCTCCAACAGAGGGAAACAGCTGAAAGTTCAGGAGAAATGGCTACTACTTTCCCCTAGACGCTGCTACTCAAGGCACTTGCCTCACCATGCCAAATGGTAGGGCCAGCCTACCATTTTAGCTCTCAGTGAATAAACTGTGGGCCTTTGCAGACTGCCAGAAATAGTGCAAATTGAGTACTCTTTAAGGGTTAGGGTTAGGGTTAGGGAATCATGGGAATAATAATAATAATAATAATAATAATAATAATAATTTATATCCCGCTCCTCTGCCAAGCAATCGGGGCGGCGTACAACATATCAAAACATAAGAACAAATAAAATCACTTCAAATCCCATCTGTATTTTATTGTGGCACCAGATCTCTCTGACAGAAAAGGCTCAATGTCTCAGAAAAAAAAATATTCTCATGATTCCCTCGTACTAACCCTAACCCTTAAAGTGGACTCAATTTGCACTATTTCTGGCAGTCTGCAAAGGCCCTGTATCCTTGCATGGGTCTCAAATCTCTTCTACACATGAGCTTTCCTGGCTTACCTTGTCAAGCTTGGCTTCGATTTCCACAACATCTGTTTCCACTTCATCTATGGTCGCCCTGTAAGGAGAAAAGATAAGAGAGGTGAACTGTGAGCGCCTGACAGTCGCCAACATAAGATCTCATACGAAGGGCATTCCTTGGTGGTCAACTATGTGAAGTCCAGGAGTAAATTCTCCATCCACATCCCACCCCAGTGGGCCACACACCAACTCTTGTGGCTTCAAGGGCCACAAAACTAGGGTGCGGGGCCCTTTTGCACCTCATAGGCCACCCTATGCTCACTCCCATCCTAGACCAAGGCTAGGGGACATGTGGCCCTCCAGATGTTCTTGGGCTGCAACTGCAACACTCAGCATTCCTCACCATTGGTCAAGGGCTCTTGAGGGCTGCACTCCATGAACATCTGGAGGCCCATAGATGCCCTTCCTGCCCTAGAGGAAATGCATCTTCCACAGGTCCAATAAGATAAGTGGCACTCCATCTGCTAGATGGGTGTGAAATAACAATGTGGTAATTACTATTTGCTAGTTCAGGGACCGGCAACCTACGGCCCGGGGCCGTCGCCGCCACCGCCACCGTGCGTTTTTGCCGCCGCACGGCCGCGCGCACCGCAACCGCCATTTTGGAAATCAAAATGGCGGTCGTGACGCATTCCTGCACATGCGCAAACGCATCGCGACCGTCATTTTGATTTCCAAAATGGCGGCGGCAGCGCGCACGGAGGTGGCTGCGCAGCGGCGGCGGCAGCGGTGGCGGCGACAGCAGCGTGCGCAGGGCAGTGTATGCGCGGGGCTGTGTGCGCACGCTGCCATTCCCCCCCCCTCGGCCCAGCGGCGGGAGGGACTTCACGGGACCGGCCCCAAGCTAAAAAAGGTTGCCGACCCCTGTGCTAGTTAAAGGATTCATTTCCCCAACAGAAAACTCTAGCACTCTGGGATTTGGCTACTTGACTGAGCAAAGCTTGGGGGAAAAAATTACTTTTTTGGACTACAGCTTCTGCAATCTGCCAGCTCTCACAGTGACTGGATATTCTGACTGGGGGATTCTGGAAGCTGTAGTCCAGAAAACAACTTTCCCAAGATCTGCGTCTGAGCGAGACCTGCACAGAGTGTGTTTGTGACCTGTTTTCTCTCCATTCTGAAAGCTTTTATTTTTTGTTTTTTTAAAAAAAATCCTGGTTCTGTAGTGTTTTCTTCTAAGCGAGAGTCCACCCCCACATGGACTCACACACATGTATTACATAAAAATACGGATATTCTAGCCAGGGCTGAAGGGGAAAAGGCACTTCCAGGCCAAGCCTTGGGGCAAAAAATCCACTCGGCTCTCGAAGTACGGGTGAGCCAGAAAAGGATCTCTCTCCAGGAGCTCATTCCTGCGGTAGAACTAGACAATGATTCTTTTAAATCGGCACCTGGAAGTGCGGTAAACCATGAGGCCATCTTGTCTGCTCCAGGCAGCCTGGGCAAATCCCAGCGGATCGCAGCTCTTGGCCTTGTGGTCTGGGCCGCAAAGCAAAGAGGAAGAGGAGGAGGCCTGTGAAACATCTTGGCTCCAGGATTTTAAGCATTCTGACACAAACATGCCTGCCTAACCCTCCCCGCCGCTCTGTTTGACATGTTGCACCAAGATCCAGTCTTTATTCAGCAAACAGCCTAGCCTCATTGCAATAGATTCCCACAGACCAAGTTAAAGTGCAAATGCAAATATATCCTCAATCTACCATCACCCAGAGATCTGAACACTGGTCTCGCAAGCCCTAGTCAAACATTCAAACTGCTACACCACAATGGCTTTCACTATTCTTGCACTGCATTTGGGGGTCTCCATATTTTCATACGTGGAGACAACATGTTCTTAAGAGGTCACAATGATTTTTGGGAGCAGTAGGTGAAGATCCCATGAGAAAAGAGTGAAGACCCAAGGATGTGCACAATCCAGATAATGCTACAATCAAAGCTAAATGGGTGTGCTGACTACATCCTCACCCCTTTTGCATTACCTCTTGCGCTTAGAGCAGGGGTAGGCAACCTTTCCCCTTTAAGGGCCGAGGGACTTCAGCTCCCAGAAACCTCAGCCATGTTGGCCAATAGTCCCATGTTGGCCAATAACTCCTGGGATTCTGGGAGCTGAAGTCCCTCGGCCCTTAAAGGGGAAAGGTTGCCTACCCCTGGCTTAGAGACAAAGGTCTTCTTGCACCAAAGCAATGAGCCAGCTCTTTCTGCCTACCCCTTACCATGTCTTCAGCCAATTTCCCTGTCTATTCACCCTGAAGTTGTCCTCATCCAATCACTGTTTTTGCTACCCTACGTTTAAAGCCATCAGCCAGTCCAGAATCCCATTGCCAATTCTTGGGAAAGCCATCAGGTCTTTGTTACATTGCTAGAGATCATCAAGCCAACCCCCAGAGGCTAGTCATCAGGTATAAATAATGGTCCCAAGCCTAGCATGTTCAAGCACAGTGTGCACAGAGAGTCTTCATTAAAAGGTAAAGGTAAAGGTAGTCCCTTGACATGAATGTCTAGTTGTAACTGACTGTAGGGGGTGGTGCTCATCTCTGTTACTAAGCCCAGAGCCAGCGTTTTCCAAAGACAACTCTGGTAGTCATGTGGCCAGCATGACTGCCTGGAACGCTGTTACCTTCCCACCAAAGTGGTACCTATTTATCTACTTGCATTTGCATGCTTTCGAACTGCTAGGCTGGCAGAAGCTGGGACTAGTGATGGGATGCAGCACCGGGGCCTTGAACTGCCAACCTGCTGATCTTCCGATTGTCAGAATTGACATCTTAACCCCTAAGCCACCGCATCCCTTCTTCCTTGCTCCCTGTGTTTCCTTCAGACTGAGCTACTCCCGTTTTCTGTGGTCTGCTCTTCAGACAGGTAAATTTTCCCCTCTTTAAGCCTCTTTAAACTCTGTTATCTAGCTTCCATGTTCCCATTTAGGTTAGCTCTGAATGATGTATCGGTCTGAATTGCTATTCTGTGTGTGTGTTAGCGCACTCTGCATTTTTCTAAATAAAACCATTTAATGCACCAAACCTGGAATCCTACTCAGTTATTACCTGTATACACGGGTGCCAACAGTCCTAAAGTCTACCCAGCTTCTTGCAAACATTAAGCTAATTTCCACAACATTTAAAGTGAAGCTGACATTTGGTGGGGACCCCCAGTCTTTCTTTGGGTGACACCATCTTTTTGTATCTCTATACTGGGAGTCACTGGGAGGTGTCCTGGCTATAATGTTGGTCTGGGACTTGGGAGATCCAGATTCCAATCTCCAATGGAGTGAAGAAACTCACTGGTTGACTTTGGGCCAGTCACTTCCTCTATCAATCTAACCATCTGTCTATCTAAATCATTTCTAGCCCACAGTTTAGGCAAAAAGGTTCCCAGAAAGGCTTATGATTTGGCTTACAATCTAAATCCAACACACAAAGAAAAGAGGACGGTTGAAGAATATAGTTTAACAGAAGCGAATTCTAAACTCATAGGCACATTGTAAGGATAAGAAGCGGAAGAGGAGAACCCACATGATGGCTGGTTGCTTCCATTTCAGAATAAGACAGTTAACAGGATACAATAAAAAAAAAGCAGCTTCATTTATATACCGCTTCATACCATGCAATGCAGTGTCTAAGCGGTTTACAATAGATCCTTTAGAAACAACAATGTCAGATAGGAATTCCTGTATTCCAAGTTCATGCCAAAATCCAATTGTTATTCCCAGTAGAAAGCCAGCATGTTGCTATGGTTTGAGTGCTGGACCAGAACTCCAGGAGACCAAGGTTCAGTCACCACTTGGCTACAGAACTGAGCAACCTTAGGCAAGTCACACTCTCTCAACCTTAGAGGAAGGCAATAAATGGCAAACCTCCTCTAAATAGTTTTTTGTGGGTTTTTCGGGCTGTGTGGCCATGTTCTAGAAGAGTTTCTTTCTGACGTTTCACCAGCATCTGTGGCTGGCATCTCCTCTAAATAACTTTTGCCATGATAGGGTTGCCATAAGTCAAAGGGGGGAAGCAGACGAGGGCATCCAAGACGCCCTGCGACGGTGCGCCGCGGGACTGGAGCAGTTGCACCGCGGTGCACCGTCGGCGCCTCTGAAAGGAGCGCAAAAATAGCGCTCCTTTCAGAAGTCAGTGAAAGTGCGCCCTAAAAGCATCGGTCGCTGCGGCAGGAGGTTGTCCCCGGAGCGCCGGACGTGCAGAGGGCCGGCGGCTCCGAGGACGACCTCGGGAAGAGGAAGGGGCACCGTGCGTGCGGCTGCCCCTCCTCTTCCTTGCCTCGGAGACGGCTCAATAAGCCGTCTGCCGAGGCCCAAAGTCAGCTTGGAGGCACATAACACACATACTCTTGAGACTGTATCAAACAAAGCCACCATCTGTCCCTAAAAAACCACAGACACATTGTATTCAGCTCACTGGGGTAAAAGTAGGGGACAAATGTAAATAAATCAAGAAACAAGCAAAAAAATTTTTTAAATTAATTCCATGCAAAGTTGCCAGAAAATATTCCCCCCTTTAGACTTTGGACAAACTTTAAGGTTCCAGCCAGGGAACATCCAGGTAGAGCATACTGAAACAGGTGGCTGAGCATCACCAGACCTCTGATCAAGTTGTTCTGGAAGTTATCCCAGTAAAGGTGGAACACCTGAACTGAGTATTGAAGGGAGGGCATAGAAGAATTGGAACCCGCAACATCTGGAATCCTGCCTCATTCCCCTCCCTGCCTTCTGGGTCTCCAGTTTCTCCCCACCCACCCCCCAAAATCCTCCCCAAACAGACACTCAGTACTCCATGGTCACAATCTTTCGGCAAAAGATTCTGTTGCTATCATTTTCCTTCCACAAATCTTGGGATTTCATCTCCTCAAATCATGCTGATGCCTCCTTCGTGTTTCCCCATGGCACATAGTGATGGGCACTGAGTACCTCTGATCAGTATTAAAGTGAGTGATTCCATCTATTTCACACTCACCCAAACACCGATGCCCCCATCCATGAACATCCATGCACCCGCACTCAAAAAAGAAAAGCAATTTCCAATGAACAGAGAATTATTGTGAAACAAGCAAAGAGTTCATTGTACCTTGTGCAGACGAACACATTCCCCATCTGAAATGGCTAAGATGCTGCTGACATTGGTCCTTATTTTTGGTCACCCAAATGGACCAAAAGAAAAAGGGCAGAGCTGTGTTCTCTCGCCTGAGCTGGGATGCAGAGCTCTGCCCAAGAAGCAGAGGATGCCACAAATGGCCTTGGGACAGGAGAGGACAACCTGGAATCTCTCGTGAAGATGAATCAGGCATTTCTGTCATGGCATGCCCTTTGGTCAACACCTTCATCATCTGTGGAAGGGAGCCACGTGACCGAGCATCTCTGAGCTTAGCTCCCTCGCTCCCTTTCTCAACTCTGTCTTCAAAGGTTGTCAGGTTACGGCACAGTCTTACACAACCGCCAGAGAGTTTAAGACAACACAAGCCTGCCATGATTGTTAAGATGGTAGGAACAAAAGTATCTGGGAAACAGGTGTGAGGAGGGAAGGAGTTGTGGAGGAAAAGCTACTGCCATTTTGATACCAAGGGTATGCATCTAAAATTATTATTTTCACTGAATTTTTCTTTTTCCCAACTTCTAGGTAGTCTCACCCTGCACGTATATCAGTGGCAAAATTCATATTTAGTGGGCTGTATGTAAATATGCATAGATCACAAAGTGCTATGGCTAGCGCTTAAGAGCAGGGCTCAGCAAGTTTTTCTTACCTGGGGCTGGTCCGCTGGTCCCCAGGTCTTCCGTGGGCCGAGGTTGGGGGGGGGGAAATGGCGCCGCGAGCGCTCACACGTGCGCGCATACCCAGTATGCTGGAAGTACTGCGCATGTGCATGCACACTCGCACATGTGCAGTACTTCCGGCATACTGCACATGCGCGAGCAAGTCGCGGCCACCATTTTGTTTTCCAAAATGGCGGCCACAACCCATTTGCAAATGCACTGAGTACTGCACATGCGCAAATGAGTTGCGGTTGCCATTTTGGAAAACAAAATGGCAACCACAACTCGTTTGCGCATGCGCACTACTCGGCACATGTGCAAACGAGTTGCGGCTGCCATTTTGGAAAACAAAATGATGGCCGCAACGCATGCGGCGGCAGCGGCAGCATCAAGACCAGCCTGGGGCCGGTCCAAAGGCCTTGGGGGGGCGGATCTGGCCCCCGGGCCGTAGGTTGCCAACCCCTGGCTAAGAGGAATCGGAGTGCCAGAACATCTGACTGTCGGATGCATAACCTATACTCAGGACAAGAGGCTGCTGTTAGAACAGAATATGAAGAAACAGAATGGTTCCCAATTGGCATAGAGGTCAGGCAAGGTTTGTTACTATCACCCCATTTATTCAACATTCATGCAGAAATTTCATACGCAGAGCTGGCTTAAACACAGACCGCAGGAGGAGTGAAGATCGGAGGAAGAACATTAATAATCTAAGGTACCCAGATGACATAGTACTACTAGCAGAAACAAACAAAGACCTGGAGCAACTACTGAGGAAGGTCAAGGAAGAAAGGGTCAAGGTTGGATAAATGTGGAACATTAAAGAACAAAAACAAAAATAATGACCATGGAAGATCAACAGGAATTCGTCCCAGACAACAAGAATATCAAAATAGTCTTAAGAGTTCTCATAGTTTGGTTGGAATATGGATCACTGCAGTCAAGAAATCAGAAAAAGACTAGGATTGGGGAGGGCAGCTATGAAAGAATTGGACAACATTATAAAGTGTAAAGACACAACTCTGAACATTAAAGTGAGGACCGTTCAAGCCACTGTATTCCACATCACTATGTATTTGGAAGTGTGAGCTGGACAGTGAAAAAAGCTGATAGGAAGAATATCAACTCATTTGAGATGTGTTGCTGGAGAAATATATACTATATAATGGGACTTGAGCATCCATGGACAACTTCCTGAACCAGTATTTTAATCCTATTTTTAAGTGTTTCCTAGTAGCAGCTGAGAGCGGGGTGGGGGATTTGGCCAAAAAAGGAAGCTTAGAGCCACAAGAGAGAGAGATTTTTCAGGGGGGAAATTGCATGATGCTGGGAACCATCGAGGGGAGATCTTCATGTGGCTTGCAAGCTGTACAATTCCCACCCATTTTATTTCAAAACCCCTTGCTGTGGTATGAATTTGGAGGATCAGATGAATTTAGGAGATCAGATGCAGTCTTATGTCTGCAAAGAGTAAGACCATTCCTGGAAGTGAAGCCACTGCTTCAAGCGGCACCTTGACCATTCCTCCCAGCCCCTCTGGTCATTCCTCCTGTTCCTCAGTCCCAGCCAGTCCCTAATTCCATAGTCGCCCTTGTGGGTTGGGAGGCAATATATGAACATATTACCGTATTTTCCGGCGTATAAGACGACTTTTTTACCTGCAAAATCTGTGGCTAAAGTGGGTGGGTCGTCTTATATGCTGGATATAAGGATAACGAGGATAGAGGGGCAAAAACTCTATATTTTGACTGGAAAATAGGGGGTCGTCTTATACGTGGGTCGTCTTATGCGCCGGAAAATATGGTAAATAAAATAATAATAATAATAACGAACTCTTTTGTGAAGGTAGAGAGATCTTGTAGCACCTTTGATACTAACTAAAGAAAGAAGTTGGCAGCATGAGCTTTCATAGACTTCAGTCTACTTCTTCAGATGCATTTGGGGATCCATCTCTTTTGGAGGATGTCTTGTGCATCTTAAATTGGCACAGTAGCCTCAGAGGTAGTTGAAGACATTCTTGTGCCATCAGGATCACTGATATAAGATTCCTCTCATAATCCAGTTGACTTCAATATGGAAGTGGAAAAGAGGGAATCACCTCCTTTGCCTCAGGCAGTAAAAATTCATGGCTTGACCCTATTGGTATGAATTTCTGGAAGCACCTGAAGCCAGGGCTCCAGGATTTGGTGGCCTTCTAAGCGGATCAGGGCCACGGCAATCTCATGCTGTGGCTCCGATCTTCCTTTTTGCCACCCTCAAAAGAGTAGCAAAATGCCACTCCTTTTGCGGGTAGCTAAAGGCCACCCTAAGAGCCAGTGTCGCGGTTCTTCCACACCCTTTTGATGTTGCATGTGTACACGCTACACCAGGAGGGTGTCCTGATGCCAAGCGCCGTGCGGACGGGCGCACGGCATCAGGGTGGAGTTGGGGCGGCCGGCGTGTGGCTTCCTCACCCCAACTTCACCCCCAGGCCAGCCCTTTGTGCCGGTCTGCAAAGCCCTAAGTGCCCAAACTGCAAGCCAAAATTTATTGCAAAGTGCCACATCCCTCCGGCTTTCTAGTAATGAAATCTGTGCTGGGGCGATGGCGCGTGTGCCCACAGAGAGAGCTCTGAGTGCCCCCTCTGGCACGCATGCCATAGGTTCGCCATCACTGCTCTAGATTATCAGAAATAATTTGGATATGACACTGGAAATTAACCAGGACAGAGTGGGCTGCCATGAGGAAGTGCATCTTTTAAATTTCTTCCTGAGGTGGCCTAGGGCTGCTTCCGATGTTTAAAAGCAGCCGCCAAAGTTTGAGCAATTACCCACCAAGTTCCTGGACTTAGAGGCCCATGACCATTCCAAGTAAACAATGCCGGGTCAAGCAGATGAACTAAGAGCCTGTAGAAAGCCATTGCCTGCATTCACGTACCCCTCTGAGGTCTAGCAAGGCCAGCAGGCAGCAAAAGCTGCCTTTGTTTGAACACATCTTCATCTCAGTGCCATGGGAAATGCTTCCAAGGTTCAGTTTTCAATACGAAATGTACATACGCTTTTGAAGAGCCTATATTCTGTTTTTATTTTATCTTTTCCTTATTGGCCAGTACTCTTTATTCAAAAGCCACATATTCTACTAGAAATGGTCACATTTCTTGTCATTGATTGACTGGGACTGGAAACTATCCTTAGTTTGAAAGGGGGGAGGGGGGATCTTGAAAGATTAAGGAAATTCCCCTTTTTTTTCTTTTTTTGGACAATGCAGAAGGCGGGGGGGAACATGAAAACAGTAGTCTCCAAAAGTAGGGCATGTCAACACTGATAGAAAAAGGAATTTTTAGGTCAACACCGATAGGAAAATCCAGCTCACCTTTGGGTTACTCTGATCTACAGCAACCACTGGCTTGTCTACATTCACTGAAGCCAGTTCAGGAGAATCACAGAATAGTTTTTTGTGGGTTTTTTGGGCTATGAGGCCGTGTTCTAGGAGAATTTATTCCTGACGTTTCGGCTGCATCTGTGGCTGGTATCTTCAGAGGCTCTGCCAGTCACGGATGTAGGTGAAGATGCCAGCCACAGATGCAGCCGAAACATCAGGAATAAATTCTTCTAGAACACAGCCTTATAGCTCAAAAAACTCACAAAAAATATGGATGCCAGCCGTGAAAGCCTTTGACTTCACATAGAATCACAGAATCCTAGAGTTAGAAGAGACTCCAAGGGCCATCCAGTCCAACCCCATTCTGTCATGCAGGAACTCAAAATCAAAGCACTCCTGACAGATGTCCATCCAGCCTCTGTTTAAAGACCTCCAAAGAAGGAGACTCCACCACTCTCCGAGGGAGTTTGTTCCACCGTTGAACAGCTCTTATTGTGAGGAAGTTCTTCCTATTGTTTAAATGGAACCTCTTTTCCTGTACCTAGTTTGAAGCCATTCCTCCAGGTCTCGCATTGGCCTTTTTAGCTGCGGCATCACACTGTTGACTCATGTTCAACTTGTGGTCTACTAGGACTCCTAGATCCCTTTCACACGTAGTTGCGTTAAGCCAGGTGTCCCCCATCCTATATCTAGGCATTTCATTTTTTTCTACCTGAGTGTAATACCTTACATTTCTCTGTGTTGAAATTCACTTTGTTAGCTTTGGCCCAGCTTCCTAATCTATTAAGGTCATTTTGAATTTTCATCCTGTCTTCTGGGGTATTAGCTATTCCTCCCAATTTGATATCATCTGCAAATATAATAAGCATGCCCCCTATTCTTTTATCCAAGTCCTTGATAAAGATGTTGAATAGCCCTGGGCCCAGGACAGAACCCCACTGGACACCCCACTGGTCACTTCTCCCCAGGATGAAGAAGAAGAGGAGCCATTGCTGAGCACCCTTTGGGTTTGGAGGGTCAACCAATGACAAATCCAAGCTTGTTTGCAACTGTCCACACAACTCTCCCTTTCCAACACACTCCAGTCCCAATACATTACAGTATGCACAGCCAAATGGCTGTAGCCACTCCAAGTTTTTCCTCTCCGCCCCATGCATGCAAATCTACATAAAGTTACCCCTCCAGATCCACCGATTCTTTATCCATGGATTTAACCATCCAGTATTTTGAAAATATTCAAAAAGTATAAATTCCAAAGAGCAAACCTTGATTTTGCCATTTTATTTACAGGACACCATTTTATATAAGGGACATACTATGCCAATATGTAGAGAGCTCTTGTAGCACCTCTGAGGCTAACTGAAAGAAAGAATTTGGCAGCATGAGCTTTCCTAGACCTCAGTCTACTTCCTCAGATGCATTTGGTGGAGTGTATCCGAAGAGTCTTTAAACAGAGGTTGGATGACCATCTGTCCAAAGTGCTTTGATTGTGTCTTCCTGCATAGTAGAATGGGGTTGGACTGGATGGCCTTTGTGGTCTCTTTCGACTCTAGGATTCTATGATTCTAAGTAGACTGAAGTCTAGGAAAGCTCACACTGCCAACTTCTTTCTCTCTACAAACTGATTCTACAGACTAACACGGCTATATCTTTGAATGCTATGCCAATGTATTTAATGGTACTTGGTCATCCATCAACTTTGGTATCCACGGGGGTCCTTGGACAAAACCTCTGCAGATAGCAAGGACCCACTGTATTTTGAACTCGTCTCACCAGCCTCATAGCAACATCATGACATCTGTCGGGGATGCTTTGATTTCGAGTTCCTGCATGGCAAGGGGCTTGACTGGATGGCCCTTGTGGTTTCTTCCAACGCTATTATTCTATGCGCAATCCACATACAGATATGAATATCTGGATTTTCTGCTCAAAACCCCACAGAGCTTTGATGCCACAACAAAGTACCATTTCCAGAATCCCACAGCATAGAGCCATGACAGTTAAAGTGGTGTCAAACAGGATTATCTCAGTAGTGTGGATCCAGTCCAGGTCTCCCTATCTCGTACAACGCAAGGCCTCCGTTCTCAGCCGCCGCAGCCCAACGGATGGAGACTTGCTTCATTGCGACGGTGGCGTTCCTGAGCTCCCCTCCAAGAACAGGACCCTCACACCAAAACAAATTGACTTCCTGACATACAAGCCAAACATTGAACCGTGGAGGAAATGCTGCAAGTTATTAATCGCCGCTCTGGATTATATAAGGAAGAGGGAGAGATCTGGTTTCATTCAACGATAGTGGATTTGAGAAACCAAAATACAGCCAGCAAGCCTTGCGGTCTAGGTGAACGCAGCTGGCTTCTTTGCCTCATTCCCACAATATAAGCGGAAGAATTCGGTAACATATGGAATGGGGGGGAAATGAGCAATTCCATCTGCTGGGCATTTTAGTACATCAGGCATCATAGTATGCAACCTTTTCCCTAGACTGAAAAAGTTACTTTGCTGGACTATGCTCCGAGAATGGAGTCCAACAAGGTCACTTTTCCAGGCTTTGCACCTCTTCGCTGCCCTTCTTAGGCTCAATATCTATTAAGGGTGCATCTACATTTGCAGTTTGACACCACTTCAAGTCCTGTAGCTCCATCTGATAGAACCCTGGGATTTGTAGTTGTACAAGGTTTACAGAGGCTGGATGGGTATGCTTTGATTGTGAGTTCCTGCATGGCAGAAAGGGGTTGGACTGGATGGCCCTTGGGGTCTCTTCCAATTCTAGGATTCTAGAAGGTCTTTAGCCTTCTCTGCCAAAGAGTGCTGGTGCCTCACAAAACTACAAATCCCCAGCTTCCGTAGCCAAGGCAGTTAAAGTGGTGTCCAACAGCTTCACCCTATGACAACACTAGATGCTTAATTTCTATGTTGCTGTGACGTGTCTTCAAGTCAACTCGGACTTATGGCAACCCCCTCCCAGCATGTTTTTAGCAACATTTCTTCAAAGAGAGTTTAGCATTGTCTTCTTCTGAGGCTGAGAGAGTGTGACTTTCTCAGCACCGCACATAATAATGCTGCAAATTCTGCTCTCCTCCTATTACAACAGTGGTGGGCAGATGTTGGGGGTTAGTGAGCCATACCGCCCCACCAAACAACCTTGGTGGGCCACACACATCCCAATTTTTGGAATTATTTTGTTCCTAAGCACCCCCGCCCCATGCTCCCAAAGGGTGTGAAGGCAATTTCATTATGTTCCTGACTCTGGACTTTATCACACAGGGGAAATCGCATGCAGAAACAGGGTTTTAAATAGGAACCCACCCCCCACCCCCCGCAAAAGCTGGTAGATTTTCAGTGTGGACCATGGGACCCCAAAGTGCAGAGCCCCGAAGCCCCTCGAATTTTAAAATATTTTTTCCATCCAGATTTCACATGATTTTACGCCCCCAAAATGGTCAAAACACCCCAAATGCAGCAATTCACCTCTCCACAAAAGCTCCCCAAAAGGCGCCCCCAAAATCAGCCAATATGGCAGCCAAAAGTGATGCTATGGCCTCAAACCGACAGGCCAAAATAAGCCATTTCAGGCTGCTTTGGGAGCAAGGCGTTTAGATGACGCATGCCCCAGATGTGGCCGGAAACCGCACCGTAGCTGTTCTAAGGGGAGAAAAGCTGGACTAAAAAGATGCAGAACTAAACCACTCTAGCCGGGAAAGTATGCACCATCGACGGTGCGTACAAATGTCCCAACACAAGCAGGAAAAGAGATTCCACCTGAACATTAGGAGGAACTCCCTGATAGTGAGAGCTGTCTGAAAGTGGAAGACTCCTTCGGAGTGTGGAGGAGTCTCCTTCTTTGGAGGACGTTAAACAGAGGCTGGATGGCCATCTGTCAGGGATGCTTTGATTTTGAGTTCCTGCACGGCAGAAGGGGGTTGGACTGGATGGTCCTTGGGGGTCTCTTCCAACTCTATGATTCTATGATTCTATGAAGACCGGTCCCAAAGGAGCACTCCATCCTAATCCTAACCCTAAACCGGCGTATAAATGCACCGGTGCAGGTGCGTATTTAAAAAGTACGGAGCCGGGGGTTGGGGCAGCAATGCAAAAAAGTGTGACACCTCCAATGGTTGTAAGTACAACATACACAAACCGCACAGTCCAAGAGGGCGAATGGGGTGAAGTGGGGGGCATAATTGTGCATTGCAAGTGTCTTACTGGCCAACCGCTGCTGTGATGCCCTGTCCTGGTGGAGAGTCGCAGGTGTGTTGCACAATCGAAGTGGATGGCCATCCAATGGGACGGCATCTAGGAAGCAAGCTGTCACCGGAAGTATGCTTGTGCAACAGTGTGCAGGGATGGCGGAGGAGGGAAATTTTTAAATTTTGCCCAGCAGCGCTGCTTGACACCATGCTGTGCAGTCATGGCATGCGCATGCGGGTCACCTTGGGAGCGGTCACTGCGGTCAGCGGGGTCTCAGTCCACTCTCGGAAAAAGATATGGCATCCATCATCAGGAGAAAGCACTCTGTCTATGCAACATTAGGAAATCTGCACATTCTTGGGTTTATTGCACATCTAGTTTAAAAAACCAGAAGTGAGTCAGACCCTTAAGCGTTGCCCAGTGGCGATGGCAAGGCCCAAGGTCTGACCACAACTGATCCATCCGTTTTGAAGCATCTTCCAAGAATAAAAGGCAGACTCCAGATGCCCGGTAGGAATGTTAGCCTCTTTCTTTGTGCCGCTGGCAAAGGCTCTGTGTGTACAAAATAGAACGAGTGAAAAGTTTCTCTTGGGCAGATGCCTCCTGACTATTCTCATCCTCCCAGCTTGGAAATCACGTGGATCTTCGCGGGCATCTCCTCCCTGCTCATCCGGATATAATCTTTCCACTTGGTTTCATCTTGGCTGCAGGAGCCAGAGACGGAGGCGGAAAAGATGCACAAAAATGAGGGAGGAAAGTGTGTCTGAGTGTTTTAATTGGTTTGCCATAGACCAGGGGTAGGCAACCTTTTTGAGCCGGGGGCCGGGTTGCTGTCCCTCAGACAATTGGGGGGCTGAAGCACCAAAAATAAATAAATAAATAAATAACATTTTAAAATTAAAAATATATGCATGCACACTCTCTCAGCCCCAGAAGAGCCATGACAAAACCCCTGTGGAGATTTTGCCAAGAAAACCCCAAGAACAAGTAATAACAATAATCAATATCATCATGGCGGGCGGTGGCGGGTGGCAGCGGCGGCAGGACCCGCCTGGGTCCGCTCCAAAGGCCTCGTGGGGCCGCATCCGGCCCCCGGGCCTTAGGTTGCCTACCCCTGCCATAGACTAATCGCAGGCCTTAATGTTGTCGAAGGTGTCACAATTAATTTAGACCTGCCAAACTCAGTCCTCTCTCTCAGTTTCTTCTTAATCTTGACTTCCTTGACTTCTCAATCCCATTTCTTAATCTGCACTGAGCGAACCCATTTCTACCATTTTCTTGATGCTTGTGTGACTTGCAAGGAGGAAGGCAATGAACTGGGAGCAAACAGGGAGGCAATACCAAGTGCTGTAAGCTATATATCAGGGGAAATATGCCAAAAATACCAAGTGCTGTAAGCTATATATCAGAGGGAATATACCAAAAATACCAAGTGCTGTAAACTATGTATCAGAGGAAATATGCCAAAAATACCAAATGCTGTAAGCTATATATCAGAGGAAATATACCAAAAATACCAAGTGCTGTAAGCTATATATCAGAGGAAATATACTAAAAATACCAAGTACTGTAAGCTATATATCAGAGGAAATATACCAAAAATACCAAGTGCTGTAAACTATGTATCAGAGGAAATATGCCAAAAATACCATGTGCTGTAAGCTATATATCAGAGGAAATATACCAAAAATACCATGTGCTGTAAGCTATATATCAGAGGAAATATACCAAAAATACCAAGTGCTGTAAACTATATATCAGAGGAAATATACCAAAAATACCAAGTGCTGTAAACTATATATCAGAGGAAATACACCAAAAATACCAAATGCTGTAAACTATATATCAGAGGAAATATACCAAAAATACCAAGTGCTGTAAACTATGTATCAGAGGAAATATGCCAAAAATACCATGTGCTGTAAGCTATATATCAGAGGAAATATACCAAAAATACCAAATGCTGTAAGCTATATATCAGAGGAAATATACCAAAAATACCAAGTGCTGTAAACTATGTATCAGAGGAAATATGCCAAAAATACCAAGTGCTGTAAACTATATATCAGAGGAAATATACCGAAAATACCAAGTGCTGTAAGCTATATTTCAAAGGAAAGAACAGGGAAAACCAACTCAGTATTCCTTACCTAATAACAATAGCAATAGCAAGTATATTTTTATACCACTTATCAGTGAACTAAGCATCCCCTAAGCAGTTTACAATCTGTAAGCCAATTGCTCCCAACAAGCTGGGCACTCATTTTACCGACCTACAAAAGGATGCAAGGCTGAGTTGACCTTGGAGCCCTCCTCTGGGTTCGAACTCACAACCTTGTGGCTGCAGAACCGGCATTTAATCACGGCACCACGAAATCCTATGAAATCCATGGGGTCACCATAAGTAGACTTGAAGGTGTGCGCACAGAGAGAGAGACTTGTAGGAACAAGGGAGAGCTGCGCAAGATCGGATGTAAAGACGTGCTTGTTGTGTTTCCTGCCTTTTGGCTTCGATGAACTTTGTTATATCTGGTTGGGATCCTTTTGAGCATATGCAGAGTTCCACACAGTGGGGGAAAGCACTCTTCCTCACATGCAACCGTACATGTTTTCTGGAAAATGCACTTGCAAAGAACACATACACTATCTTCCTTCTTGCATGTGAAAAAACTACCACCACTCTCCAAGCACCTCAGAAACCATAAATATTTTTGTTTTCCTCTGTAATCCCTCTTGGCTTCCAGTCATTTCCTATCACCATATCTGAGAGGGACTCCCAAGGAAAACTACTGCGGTGGGGGGGACGGGACGGGACTGGCCCCTGGCTCCAGCGCAGTTGCCCACCTAGAACCTATGGTCCATCAACCAGAGCTCCAAGCAAAATAGTGTCTGGAGAAGGTGGAACCAGGTCCAAAATTGTGACTCAGAAGTGCAGCCAATGACCAACCCGATGGGACATCTGCACATGCACAAGGGAATTTTGCACTGATTTAGACTTGCCAGTGAGCAACTGAATCTATTTTGGGGTTTAGACTAACATTTAAAGGACCTACTCAGCATTCTGAACCCTCTGCTCCCTCCCAAATAGGCTCAGCATCTTGGAAAACGTACGTAGAGAGATCTTGCAGCACCTTTTGAGACTAAACTGAAAGAAAGAAATTGGCAACATGAGCTTTCCTAGACTTCAGTTGTTGCCCCTAGACATCTCGGCAAAAAGTGCAAGGGATGCGGAGATGACACATCAGAACGGATATAGTAAAGCTGGCATCCCTAAAATACTGCCATTGCTTCTTTGCTATTTGTACAAAGGATGTTAGCATATTTTACTTTCATGGAATCATGAAATCTGTAAAATCACAGGAGAGTATGTTTTTATATTATTTTACCTTGTTTTATTTTATTGTATGTCACTTGAAGTACATTGTTGCACTTATGTATTATGCTTTGTATTCTTTTTAAAATCTTGCTAGTCATTGACCGAATAAACATTTATGTATGTAGACTTCAGTCTACTTCTGCAGGTGCTTTTGGACTGAACTCTTTTGGACTGAAATCTACGAAAGTAGACTGAAGTCTAGGAAAGCTCATGCTGCCAATTTCTTCCTTTCAATGAGTCTCAAAGGTGCTACAAGATCTCTCTATAAACTATTGCATCTGAGGAAGTAGACTGAAGTCTAGGAAAGCTCATGGTGCCAACCTCTTTGTTTTAGTGTCACAAAGGTGCTACAAGATCTCTCGACATACTATTGCATCTGAGGAAGTAGACTGAAGTCTAGGAAAGCTCAGGCTGCCAACTTCTTTCTTTCAATCAGTCTCAAAAGTTATACAAGATCTCTCTTTATACTATATATGCTTTGATTTTGAGTTCCTGCATGGCAGGGGGGTTGGACTGGATGGCCCTGGTGCTCTCTTCCAATGCTATGATTCTATAATTCTATTGCATCTGAGGAAGCAGACGGAAGTCTAGGAAAGCTCATGCTGCCAATTTCTTCCTTTCAATGAGTCTCAAAGGTGCTACAAGATCTCTCTACATACTGATTCTACAGACTAATACAGCTATGTCTTTGAATTCTACCATCTTGGAAAATGTCAGACTAAAACCCAAACTGGACTACCTGTCCCACTGACATGGGATCCCTCAGCCACCAATGCTAAAACCTATATGACAAGAAGATAAAATATCCATGATGTTAATAGTTGTATCTTTTGCATTTGACCCCTGAAAAGGGGGAATTTCATTTCACTGAATCCTCTCCCAATTTTCCAAAATTTACACATTTCTTCATATTCGGGATTGAAAAGGCTTGAGATTTTAAAAATCCTAACATGGAAGAAACTGAAATGGAGGGACTCATCCATAGTCTGACTTTTCAACTGTTGAATAGTGAAATCTGGCCTTCAACATATGTATGTCTGCAGCAATGAATCAGGGTTGCCAATTTTTCTTCCTGAAAGGCTCTTCATCTTTAACACCTGTAGAACAGGCAGACAGACATGTTCTTTACATGATGAAAGAATTTAAAAATTTTAAAAATATAGAACACAGGAGAAACCGAGGGATTTTTCCCATCTTGGGATAGCCATGCTTTTGTCGAGTATTTTAATTAGGAGGAGTAGCTAATACCCCAGAGGACAGGATCAAAATTCAGAATGACTTGAACAGACTAGAAAGCTGGGCCAAAGCTAACAAAATGAAATTCAACACGGAGAAATGTAAAGTACTGCACTTAGGGCGGAAAAATGAAAAGCACAGATATACAATGGGGGAAACCTGGCTGAACGAGATTTCTACGTGTGAAAGGGAGTCCAGGTAGACCACAAGTTGAACATGAGTCAACAGTGCGATGCAGCAGCTAAAAAGGCCAGTGTGATTCTAGGCTGCATCAATAGAAGTATAGTGTCTAGATCAAGAGAAGTCATAGTGCCACTCTATTCTGCTTTGGTCAGGCCTCACCTGGAATATGTATCCAGTTCTAGGAACCACAATTCAAAAAGGATGTGGAGAAACTGGAGCGTGTCCAAAGGAGGGCAACTAAAATGGTGAAGGGTCTGGAAACCATGAAGCCCTATGAGGAATGGCTTAGGGAGCTGGGGATGTTTAGCCTGGAGAAGAGAAGGCTGAGAGGTGATATGATAGTCCTCTTTAAATATTTGAAGGGATGTCATATTGAGGAGGGAACAAGCTTGTTTTCTGCTGCTCCAGAGAATAGGATATGGAATAATGGATGCAAGCTATAGGAAAAGAGATTCCAGCTCAACATTAGGAGGAACTTCCTTACATTAAGAGCTGTTTGACAGTGAAAGACACTCCCTTGGAGTGTGGTGGAGTCTCCTTCCTTGGATGTCTTTAAGCAGAGGCTGGAGGGCCATCTGTCGGGGATGCTTTAATTGGGAGTTCCTGCATAGCAGAATGGGGTTGGACTGGATGGCCCTTGGGGTCTCTTCCAACTCTATGATTCTATGATTCTCTGATTCTATGAATTAATCAAAAATTTCTGGATAATAAAACATCCTGCTCATAAGCTCTGGGAGGCTGGTCTTTATTGTCCTATAGCCTCAAAATCTCTAACAACTACTCACCTGCAGCAGGATATATAACATGGATGGTAATACTGGGACAAGACCCTGCCACAAACCCAGATGCTAACTCTGTTCCTACATCTTCTCTGGAAGCAATATTACCAGAGAAAATAACATCACTCACAACTCCAAAGGTGCGTTTACTTGCTTCTCCTCCAATGTGATATACGCCATCCTATGCCAGCTATGCCTCTCTACATTTTGCATTGGACAAACAGGACAGTCTTTATGCAAGAGGATTAACGGACACAAATGTGACATTAGAAATGGCAATACTAAAAAAAAAACAAACCAGTTGCAGAACATTGCAACCTTCCTGGACACAGATGCAAATCCTTGAAAGGGATTTGTAGCTTGCAGCCCTTGAACTAGGAAATCGCAAAGGAAGACTAGAAAGAGCAACTGCTGAATTGTATTGACAAATTCCAATCCATTAATAGAGGAATGAATAAGGACAATGTCTTCATGGCGCAACACATGTATTACTACAAGACTCGGCACTACTGCGCATATAATAAAAGGATTCTTCCCCGAGAGAGTTTTGAAACCAAAGAAACGGCTTTTGGGAAGCAGATTTATTGCTTTCACACATCAACATTTGCTGACGACTGTGAAGATCTGCCCAACTCTTTGAAAATTTATGACAATTACGACGATTTGCATCTCTCTGGATCCTAGTACATTCTACCCCATTCCCATTACTGTAAAAATATGCTTTATAACTGAGGCTTGAATACAATCGAATGTGACCTGCCAGTTTTTTCGCCATTGTGATATGCAGGGAATTCGGTCAGGATGATTCGGTGTTTTAATTGAATTTTATTTGACTTGATTTTAACTTCATGATAGTTTAATTCTGTTTTAAGGGGTGGGTGGGTTAGTGGGGGGAGTATGGAACTGTTTTCACTTGTTATATTTTAATCTGTTGTATGCCTCCCCGACTGCCGAGCGGAGGGGCGGGTTATAAATAAAAATTATTATTATTATTATTATTATTATTATTATTATACTCAGTACTGCATCTGAAGAAATGGGTTTATATCCATGAAAGCTCATGCAAAAATAAAAACCAGTTAGTCTCAAAGGGGCTGCTACATCTCCTTTTCTTTTTTCCTCCGTTCCCCTTCTTTCCTCCTTTTCATGCGGCAAGAAACAAATGTCTGACATTTCTGGAAGCCACCCGAGTGCAGCTCCACCTTGAACCTCTCCTGTCTCTCCCTCTCCCTCTTTCTTAAACATGCATTTCACCAGGTTATATTTTCCCCTCGAGAGATGCCGTTTCCTTTGCGGACTGCTGCATCCGACAAAGAAAGGAGTCCTCTGGAAGAAAAAGGCAGGGCGAAGGATGCTCTGAGTCTCTGCCTGGCCCAGTGAGCCTTTTGCTTGCTCTTGCTCCCTCTCTCCTTCCTCCAACAAGGGATCACACACACGACAGGCAGCATTAACTCCAGATAAATTGGTTATGATCCCAGCTATTTTGGCACGGGCCCAAGGAGCCGGCTAATGAGTCAAAACGGTGTCCGAGGCAATTGTTCTTGACAGCAAGCGGCTCAGAAACGGGTGGGGGGCAGACTCTGTTTCCTTCCTTCACTTCCTAAGCGGCAAAGCCTTGCTGGAGACAGAAAGGGAGATCTTGAAAAGGAGAAAAGGTTATGTCTCAATCAATAATAAATCAGGCCTGTGTATGTGTGCGTAACCTGCCAGAAAGAAACTGGATCAAGCAAAGGTAGGGAACGTCAGGCCACAGAGCTGAATCTGGCCCATGTTCTGATTTGCCATCAAGTTAACTTCAATTTATGACCACCTTCTGAATGAGAGACCTCCAAGAGCCCTGGTCATCAAGACCTGCCCTGCTCAAGTCTTCCAGGCTCAGGGTAGCAACATCCTCAACAGGGTCTACCCCGGGGGTTGGCATGCGTGTGCGCATGGGGGGGCGCCATTTTGGAAGGCCCCACCACGTCTGCGCCATGCAAATTTGTACAGTGCAGGCCCGGTGGGGCTTTTTGGAACGCCGGCGCATTGGACGTTCCAAAATGGCGCCCGCTGCCATGCGCATGCGGGCACAAGTGTGGGTGCCATTTTGTATGCCAAAATGGCACCTGTGCTCACACAGGGCGGCAGCGGCGGGACTGGCCACAGGCCGGTCCCAAGGCCTCCATGGGCCGCACCTGGCCCGTCGGCTGTCGGTTGCTGACCCCTGGTCTACGCAAATATAATGTAGGTACATTACATTACAAATATAATGTAGGTACAGAGTCTACCCAAATATAATGTAGGTACATTAATGGGATGCAGTGGCTCAAGTGATTAAGACGCTGACTCTGTGGATTGCAAGATCGGAAGGTTAGCAGTTCGAGGCCCAAGTGCTGCATGATGGAGTGAGCTCCCATCACTAGTCCCAGCTTCTGCCAACCTAGCAGTCCGAAAGCATGCAAATGCAAGGAGATAAACAGGTACCACTTCTCAGTGGGAAGGTAAACAGTGTTCTGTGCAATCCTGCTGGCCACAGGATCACAGAGTAGTCTCTGACAATGCTGGCTCCCTCGGCTTAGCAATGGAGATGAGCACCATCCCCTACGGCCAGACATGACTTGGCACCCTTGTCAATGGGGAATACCTTTACCTTTACTTTTACATTCCATGGATCCAATGGGTTGACTCTAGTCTTGAGTCTGTGGAGATTATCACACAGAGAAAAGGACATCCTTGTCCCAATCTTATTGCGCAGTCGGCGAAAGACTTTCAAATGATGTCGCACTCATCCAGATATTACTGCATCCGTGAAGTGCAACTGTCTGCAATCGCGCAAAAGACTTTCTGATGATATATACATTCCGAAAAGGGATGACTATATATATAAATTCCAAAAAGCAAACCTTGATTTTTCCATGTTATATAAGGGATGCCATCTTACTCTGCCATTGTGTATAATGGGACTTGAGCATCCATGGATATTGTTCCCCTGGGAATCTGGTAACCATACCCCAGCAGATACCAAGAGCCCACTATCTCCGACAGACAGCCATCCAACCTTTGATGGATGCTTTGATTTTGAGTTCCTGCATGGCAGGGGGGTTGGACTGGATGGCCCTTGGGGTCTCTTCCAACTTTATGATTCTACGATTCTATCTTGCCTCCATCTCAACGTTACCTCCAGGCCAGGAATGGGGATTGTCTGGCCCACTAAATGCCATTGGACTACAATTCCCAACGCCAGTCACCACTGGGTATGCTGTCTGGGACTGATGGGACCTGCAGTTCAACATCATCTTAAAGGCCTTGCAATCTACATCCCTGCCTCTTCACTCTGGATATTTTCATACAGCCAAAAGCGACAGGAGCTTAGCGGGATGCTCCCGTTACTATCGCAAGATTGCGCGAAGACAAACAGACGACGTTGCCATAATCGAGTCACTATCCCACGAATAAAGAGGAATTCTAGCGCATTACTTTCTTGTGAATGAAAAGCGGCACTAAGATTCCTCTTTATTTGCAGGATAACGACGTCCAATATGGCGACGTCGCACAACGTCGTCCGATAATCTTCACGCAATTGAGCCATATTTCACTTTTGGCCGTGTGAAAATCTCCTCTTTCTTAGCTTCAGTTCCCTCCAACCTCGGCAGTATGGGCAGAAGAATAATGACGACAACAGCCATTATTCAGACTGACTCCATAGGTTACTGTAAAGCATGACAGTATGCTCATGCCTGTGAAATGTTCTGAACACATGAAAGGACTAGACACATGTTGAATATGCTGCGTCAAAGCAATGAGAACATCTTGAAGGCTGACACATTTATTATGGCATGAGCTTTCATGCACTACTGTGACATACCGACATTGCTACCCCTGTGGAAATTACTAAGCATCTTAATGTTGTGGGTTGGTGTGTCCATCTAAAAGGGCTGGAAACATCTTTTTTTGTTTGTGCAGTGGGTCCTTGGCGCCCAAGGAAAGCTGGGCTTTCATTGCAAGATACCAAAATCCAAGGATGCTCAAGTCCCATTAAATACAATGGCTAGTAAAATGGTGGTCCCTTATATAAAATGGCAAAATCAAGGTTTGGTTGTTAGGATTTATTGGATTTTTTCAATATTTTCCAAACTGTGGGTGCTTGAACCCATGGATAAAAAATCCACGGACAGGGAGGGCCGACTGTATTAAAGTGTTCTATGGAAAGTGAATTTTGCCCTCAGTCTGCACTTCTGCCATGCTGAAAAGGATTTGGTTGGCTCCCAATCATTTAACCGTACCATCAAGAAAATGACTCCTTCCTTTATTCCACCACTTTAGATTTAAAAGGTCATGAAAGGAAGGGATAGTCTTAGAATCATACAATCATAGAGTTGGAAGAGACCCCCAAGGGCCATCCAGTCCAACCCCATTCTGCCATGCAGGAACCCAAAATCAAAGCATTTCTATGAAATGTATAAGCTGTCATTTTTAATAAAAAAACACAAGGCTTTAGCAGGTTTTTATAAAGAGAGGAAGTCCTGGATTGCCTAATTTCAAGCTGGAGATACTGAAAATAGATATGTAGCATTAGTTGAATAACAATTGGCGGTAGCCGTTGAAGGACTCTTCGCTCTGTTCCACTCTGGTACATAAAACATATTTTCTTATTGTATTCTTTTGTATTCTTGTATTCTGTTGTTTTTATGCTTGTAACCCACCTTGATTCCCTTTGGAAATAGGGGGGCTAGAAATATTATTATTATTATTATTATCATCATCATCATCATTATCATTATTATTATATCACTGTGCCCCCAATCCTGTCCTTCAAAGCAGACTTTGCACAAGTTATTATTTACTCATTTATTATATTTATATATATCCCGCAACTTTCCCCAAAACTGGGACTCCAGAGTGGCTTACAAGATTAAAACCGTGCAATTAAAAACATAGGAAAGTGTTACATTAAAACGGAATTAAATTGCTTAAATTAAAGTTACTAAATCCCTGGGGGATATTCTGGGAGTTATAGTCCAAAAAAACTAACATTCCAAGCTCTGATTTGAAGGATCTCCTCTAGTTGCTGGACCTTGGGAGTTTTGTTTTAAAAAGCAAGAGGGGCACATAAAGCCTTGTTTAAATATTTGAAGGGATGTCATATTGAGGAGGGAACAAGCTTGTTTTCTGCTGTTCCAGAGACTAGGACTCGAAACAATGGATGTAAGCTCCAGGAAAAGAAATTCCACTTAAACATTAGGAGGAACGTCCTTACATTAAGAGCTGTTCAACAGTGGAAGATGGTTGCTCAGAGTGTGGTGGAGTCTCCTCCTTTGGAGGTCTTTAAACAGAGGCTGGATGGGCATCTGTCGGGGATGCTTTGATTGGGAGTTCCTGCATGGCAGACTGGGGTTGGACTGGATGGCCTTTGGGATCTCTTCCAACTCTATAATTCTATGATTCTATGAGAGGTCTCAAGCCTGAAGTCTATCCACTCCCAATTTTCTTATTAGGACAGTGTCTAGTCCTGGACACCCACAGCTGCTTCTTCTGACCCCTTTGTCATGTTCCTGACTAATTCCGAAGTTATCCTAAAAACAATGTTGGTGGCCACTTAGAGACAATCAAGTCTCCGGATGCCTTGGATTTGTCTGCTCTGAGAGCCTCGAGCCAGAAAGCTGTTGACTCAGGCTAAGGACACCCAAATAGACCAAGTTCCTAATCTCCGGAGAGTTCTGGGTGATGCTGTCATCTCTTGGCTGGATGCCCTGCTTGCTCCCATATCATGAGCTGTTCCTCTCCTCTCCGCGCTTTTCCAACCCTCGGGCTACTTTGGCCATGAATCATTGGCGGCGGGGAAGGCTCAGAATCCGTCCCACGGCCAAAACATTTTCAGCAGACCAAAACATTGCCCCCAGATTCACGGGGAAATTGCCGTGGAAAAGCTGGATTCTAGGTCTTGCTAGACCTTTGCCATCCTGCTCCAACAAATGGCTTCTCAACACACGTTTCGGGTCTTGTGAGATGATAGCAAATACCTGAGCTGCGTCGTTCATCAGGCAATCTACATCCATTTGTTAAAGCAGTCTCCCAACCTTGTACCCTCCAGATGCGTTGCATCGCAGCTCCCACTATCCCCAGCCAGCATGAGGATGGTGGGAGCTGCAGTCTAGCACATTTGGAAGAGGCCAAGTTGCCGACGGCTCTGCTAGGACTGTACCAAATTTTCTCTACAGCTCCCGTCTCTTAGTGCTCAGCTCCCTTCTGAGTATCTCTGATCCTAAGAAGTGTGCTGTAAATGAATCATAGAATCATAGAAGAGAATCATAGAATCAGAGAGTTGGAAGAGACCCCAAGGGTCATCCAGTCCAACCCCATTCTGCCATGCAGGAACTCACAATCAGAGCATCCCCGACAGATGGCCATCCAGCCTCTGTTTAAAGACCTCCAAAGAAGGAGACTCCACCAAAATCTCCAAGGGAGTGTCTTCCACTGTCAAACAGCTCTTACTGTCAAGAAGTTCCTCGTAATGTTGAGGTGGAATCTCTTTTCCTTTTGTTTGAATCCATTGCTCCATTGTGTCCTATTCTCTGGAGCAGCAGAAGACAAGCTTGCTCCAGCCTCAATATGGAATCTCTTCAAATACTTAAATAAGCTGCAGAAAAATGATCACAGATAAATTTGCTAGAGTGACCAGGATCCATTTTTATATGTTCTCTCTTCTATATTAATCTACAAAAGTTCATTTAATGGTGGCCTCCCCACCAATATATTTTCTCTCTCCATTTCCCAAACTGTAGTCATCCAAACTTAATGCAACTGTGAGTTTCGTTTGTAGAATACCAGCATGCTAAATGCAATTTCCCTGAGAAAAAGCATTAGACCAGTTGAAATTTTACTCATTTTTAGAAGTCTTTGCTAAGAAAATAAAATTACCAGCAAGTCTCTACAATTTTCTTTGAAGCGCTAGTGCGTTCATTTCCCTTATATGCACTCATGAATTATTTAGAACAACTGGGTGTTGTTTTTTTTAAGGGAGTGGTCCTGGCATTTACAGTCTGTGTCTGTATTTTGGGAATGAATTCACCAAACATTAATGCACTCCAAAATCATGACATTTCTATCTGGGAGGTATTTAATAGTTTACAGTTACTTGCATTTAAAAACCTTCCATTTGTTTCCTTTAAAGCACATCTAGGTATCTTGTTTACAAATATATCTTTTAATGTATATTTTGTATAGTGCTTTATCACTTCTGCCAAATATTTTTTCCCCCATTTTGGAAGTGGAGTAGCACCTAAGCTTGCATTCATATAGTCCCTGTTTGTTGATGTTTAACTTAGAGTGAACTGTTAAAGATCCTCTTAAATGTACTTTGTCAGTCTCTGTGTGGTTGTATGTTAAATTGTCCCTTTGTAGTACTTCCTACTGTAGATGATCAAATTATTAAAAAGAAAGTTTGTTAGGATCTGTGCAATAAAACAAAACAAACAAACAAAAAAAACACAAATACTTAAATAAGGCTATCATATCACCTCTCAACCGTCTCTTCTCCAGGCTAAACATACCCAGTTCCCCAAGTCATTCCTCATAGGGACTCATGGTTTCCAGACCCTTCACCATTTTATTCACCCTCCTTTGGACACCTCCAGTTTTTCAACATCCTTTTTGAATTATGGGGCCCAGAACTGGACACAGTATTATTCCAGGTGAGGCCTGACCAAAGCAGAATAGAGTGGCACTATTACTTCCCTTGGTCTAGAGACACTATACTTCTATTGATGCAGCCTAGAATCGCATTAGCCTTTTTAGCTGCTGCATCACACTGTTGACTTGTCTCTAATCAGTAGGAGAAAACACAAAGAGGAAGGAAAAGATATGGAAAGGCAAAAGTGGAAAGATTAAGATGGCCAAGTATGACTAAAAAGTAGATGAGAATATCAAGGATGCAAAGACTGAGAAAGGAAAAGGCAAAAAAAAATTGTTAAGAGAATAAGAAAGCAAGATCAAGATTAAGGGGAGTGAGTTAAAGATAGATAGGATACAAAGGCCCAAAGATAGATAAGTTCGGCATTTGTAATAATAGTACAAAAAAGGAAAGAAAGAGGGTGTTTTCTAATTTTTGTTTTTATTTTATTTTATTTTGGGGTGGTGGTTTTTATATATACAAATATGTGGTAAAAATATAGTGATTAATAATAATGTAGAACTTGTAACATCTTTAACAGTAATTGAAAGAAAGAAATTGGCAGCATGAGCTTTCCTAGACTTCGGTCTACTTCCTCAGATGCCTTTGGATATTAATAATAATAATAATAATAATGTAGCACCTTTGAGTCTAACTGAAAGAAAGAAATTGGCAGCATGAGCTTTCCTAGATTTAAGTCTACTTCATCAAATGCAATAGTATGTAGAGAGATCTTGTTGCACCTTTGAGACTATAAACTGAAAGAAAGAAGTTGGCAGCATGAGCTTTCCTATACTTCAGTCTACTTCCTCAGATGCATCTGGATAATAATAATAATAATAATAATAATAATAATAATAATAATGTAGAGAGATCTTGTAGCACTTTTGAGACTCACTGAAAGAAAGAAGTTGGCAGCCTGAGCTTTCCTAGACTTCGGTCTACTTCCTCAGATGCTAAAGATATAGTAAAAGAAGAAGTAGAAAGAAAAGAAGAAGGGGGAAAAATAAGAAACGGAAGTAATGGGAGAACAAGGAAGAAGATAAAGGAAGAAAAGGAAGGAAGATTATACAGAAAACATCGTACACATAAGGAAATAAAGAAGGAAATTTCATGCAGAAAAGAAGGCATGAGTTAGGAGAAGACTATATATTTGAATAGATAAAGACTGGGATGTGATCATTGTAAATGTAAAAACTGATGGAAAAGATAGCCAAATAAAGATATTTGCACCAAAAAAGAAGGAGAAAGACACTCCATCCCACCCACGGTTTGCTTCCCACTGGGCATGCACTTATGCCTTTAATCCAGGGGTTCCCCTAGGTCTTAATGGGGCTTTCCCATTCCTAAACAGGTCTAGCACCATGGAGAGCTCCCTATGAGAGCCAAAACCTGGAAGGGATAGACTGCCTATCCCAGGGGTAGGCAACCTTTCCCCTTTAAGGGCCGAGGGACTTCAGCTCCCAGAATCCCAGGAGTTATTGGCCAACATGGGACTATTGGCCAACATGGCTGAGGCTTCTGGGAGCTGAAGTCCCTCGGCCCTTCAAGGGGAAAGGTTGCCGACCCCTGATGGGAACTACCAGTCACCATGTTCTCTCTCATACACCAGTGTTCACTCTAGGCTTGCCTTAGGGTTGCCATAAATTAGCACACACCAACACACTGGGTATGTTTAGCCTGGAGAAGAGACGGTTACGAGGTGAAATGGTAGCCCTCTTTAAATATTTGAAGGGAGGTCATATTGAGGAGGGAGCAAGCTTGTTTTCTGCTGCTCCAGAGAACTGGATCCGGATCAACGGATGCAAGCTACAGAAAAAGAGATTCCACCTCAACATTAGGAGGAACGTCTTGAGAGTAAGGGCTGTTTGACAGTGGAACAAACTCCCTCGGAGATTTTAGGTAGAGTCTCCTTCTTTGGAGGCCTTTAAACAGAGGCTGGATGGCCATCTGTCGGGGATGCTTTGATTGAGAATTCCTGCATGGCAGCATGGGGTTGGACTGGATGGCCCTTGGGGTCTCTTCCAACTCTAGGATTCTATGATTCTATGAACACATCACAGCTTGTACATATAACCAAAGGAATCTCCTCAGAGAAGGCTTCCGCCCCAAGGAAACTTGATTTTCGGTAAGCAGATTTATTGCTTTCAAGCATTAATATGTATTTACTAATTTAAAGCCTGCCTACCAGCCACTTGAAAGACCTGCATCACCTCACACAGCTCTTTGAAGATTTATGGCCAGAATCTCACTTTGCATCTTTGTCCGACTCCCACAGCTACGTAATTTTGCTTGAAAACCTGTGGGTTTTCTATCAAGGTACAAGAAGAAGTTGATCTATGAAAAACCCGTGCTAAAATAGATCAATTAATCTTAAAGGTGCTGCTGGACACCTTTTTTTATTGATTAGAGAGTGGCAAAGGGGTAACAGGAGCTCAAAAATAATCTTTGAGGCTTCATGTGGCCCTGGCTTAAGTTGCCTTATGTTAAAAATATATATCTGCTAATCTTTAGGATGCCGCACGACTCTCTGTTGCATTTAGTTGGAGGGACACAGAATCCAAAATGACTTAAAATAATGGAAACCTGGAATCGGTTTAACGAAATGGAAATCACCGAAAGCAAAGGCAAAGTTTGGCTGAGAAGGACCAAGCACAAAAGGTATAGTGATGTAGAGTTGTGGCGACATGGTTTATAAATGCATAAGATTCTCAGCAATGGCTCCTCTTCTTCTTCATCCTGGAGAGAAGTGACCAGTGGGGTGTCCAGTGGGGTTCTGTCCTGGTCCAGGGGTATCCAACATCTTTATCAATGATTTGGATGAAGGAATACAAGGCATGCTTCTCAAATTTTCAGATTGCACCAAATTAGGAGGAATAGCTAACACCCCAGAGGACAGGATCAAAATATACAAAATGACCTTAACAGATTAGAAAGCTGGGCCAAAGCTAACAAAATGAATTTCAACACAGAGAAATGTAAGGTACTGCACTTAGGGCAAAAAAAATGAAATGCATAGATATAAGATGAGGGACACCTGGGTTAATGCGACTTATATGTGTGAAGGGGATCTAGGAGTCCTAGTAGACCACAAGTTGAACATGAGTCAACAGTGTGGCGCGGCAGCTAGAAAGGCCAATGCGATTCTAGGCTGCATCAATAGAAATATAGTGTCTAGATCAAGGGAAGTAATCGTGCCACTGTATTCTGCTTTGGTCAAGCCCCACCTGGAATCCTGTGTCCAATTCTGGACACCACAGTTTTAAAAAAAAAAGGTTGTTGACATGCTGGAGGGTGTTCAAAGGAGGGCAACTAAAATGGTGAAAGGTCTGGAAACCATGCCCTATGAGGAGAGACTTAGGAATGTTTAGCCTGGAGAAGAGAAGGTTAAGAGGTGATAAACCCTGTTTGAGTATTTGAAGGGATGTCATATTGAGGAGGGAGCAAACTTGTTTTCTGCTGCTCCAGAGACTAGAACACGGAACAGTGGATGCAAGCTACAAAAAAAAGAGATTCCACCTCAACATTAGAAGGAACTTCTTCACATTAAGAGCTGTTCAACAGTGTAAAACACACCCTCAGAGAGTAGTGGCGTCTCCTTCTTTGGAGGTCTTTAAACAGAGGCTGGATGGTCATTTGTCGGGGATGCTTTGATTGTGAGTTCCTGCATGGCAGAATGGGCTTGGATAGGATGGCCCTTGAGGTCTCTTCCAACCCTGTGATTCCATAATAATAATAATAATAACAAAATTTATTTCTATCCCGTCCCTCTGCAACGCAATCTATGATTCTATGATAAAGGTTTTCCAGTTTGCAATAGGTTGCAACCCCAACATTGTGATTTGCAAAAAAAGACTAACATGATGAACGAACAACGAACAAGACTAACATAATGTTAAGTGCTTCTAGCTCATCGCTGTCTGCCCTGACCATCAGTAGCTCACCAGGATTTTGAGTGATGGTCTTCCCCAGCTGAAGGTAGATATATATCCCAGGGATCACATATGCACTCTGCCACCGAATTATGGCTTGGGACAGTTGGTTATTCCATACTACAACTCCAGAATCCCACATCTAACATGGCCAGTAGGAGATTCGGGGTGCATTTTTCCACGTCTCTTGGAAAGAGCCCAACCTAGAGGCCAACTCACTGGTGGACACCAAAATGCTCGGAGAGTAGTGGGGTCTCCTTCCTTGGAGGTCTTTAAGCAGAGGCTGGATGGCCATCTGTCGGGGATGCTTTGATTGGGAGTTCCTGCATGGCAGGATGGGGTTGGACTGGATGGCCCTTGTGGTCTCTTCCAACTCTATGATTCTATGCTGATTTACTTTAGGATGATGCATTTCTAGCAGAGCGTGCACCTGAGACCTTAATATATATGGGCCACAAAATCTAAAAAGCGATTTCATCGGCACCAATTAAAAGTTCTCCCCAGTCCTTGTCCTCAACAAACCTCCCACGGATCCTATACTGTCCTCCCCCATCCTCTGAATTATTACTTTACATCTCTCCCCGTCTCGGCCAGGATGAGGAAAAGAGTGCCATGGCAACAGCGCCATGGCAACCATCTCCATGATAACGGGATCCAGCTCCTGCCACAGCATCCGCTCCAATAGCTTTAAGAGGGCTCTTGGTTTTCGTGCATCCCTCTCCCTTGGTCAGCTGCGCAGGGCTTTGCAGCAACCCCAGAGGAAATGTAGTATGCCCTCGGGGGCAGCTTCCAGATGGAATTGCAAATCGTATGGAAAACCACACTACTCCAGCACCACAATACGACAACCGAATTGCTATTTCGGAGGGGGGGGGAACCCTGGTTTTCAACATGTAGCTCTCCCTCCCCTGCAAAACCCCAGAGCCTCTGGTGCTGTTTCAGCATCAAATGAATTAAAGCAAGATTCTCCCACAATCACTGCGTCTCCGCGGACCTAATCTCCTCCTTTGGAAACCGTTAATAAAACATTTTAATTATTAAGGTGTGAGACATAAAAGACAGCCCAGGCATATTTATTTCATGCAAGTAAACATAGATTTCCAATGCACCTCCCCAGGAGTAAATCCCTCTTGCAAGCAAGACTCAGGCCACGTAAGCAGACACAGCAAAGCACTGAACTTACCGGCTCCAAACAACTAGTTACTCGTCTTGCAATTTATTTCTTTTCAGTTTCTAAATGTTTATTAATAATTTTCGAAATTGGCACGTACACACACAGACATAAACATGTTTTGTTTGTTGTTGTTACCTGCCCGCGAGTCAATATCGACTCATGGCAACCCTATGGATGAGACCTCTCCAAGAAGACCCTCTATCCTCCCATGCTCTGCTTAAATCCTGCAAATACCGAATACCCAAAGTGACCTCCTTAATAACAGAGTCCCTCCATCTGGCAGCATGTGGCCCTCCTCTCTTCCTACTTCTCTCCACCTTCCCTAGCATTATTGTCTTTTCCAAAGAGTCTGCCCTTCTCATGATGTGTCCAAAGTACGACAGCCTCAGTTTGGCCATCTTGGCTTCTTCCAGGGAGGTTTCCAGCTTCATCTGCTCTAGGACCCACTTGTTTGTCCTTTTGGCTGTCCATGGGATCCTCAGCACTCTTCTCCAGCACTACATTATCTCAAATGTGTTGATTTTCCACTTATCTTCTTTCTTGACTGTCCAACTCTCCCATACATCCATGGGAATAATAGGGAATACAATGGTTTGTATGATTCTGACTTTTGCGCTGAGTTGTATACCTTTGCATTTTAGAATCTTTTCTAGTTCTTTCATAGCCACCCTCCCCATTCTTAAGTCTTCTTCTGATTTCCTGACTGCAGTCCCCATTTCTATCACTGTTTGATCCCAGGTATGGGATTTTTTTTTACTATTTCTATTTCTTCATTGTCTAAGTTGAACTTGTGAAGGTCCTCGGTGGTCAGTATTTTTGTTTTCTTTAGCCTGCCTTTGCACTTTCTTCTTTGATTTTCCTTAGTAGGTGTTCCAGGTCTGTGAGGTTTTCTGCTAGTATTATGGGGTCATCTGCATATCTCAGATTGTTGATATTCCTTCCTCCTATTTTCACTCCTCCTTCTTCTGTGTCCAAGCCTGCTTTCCTTATAATATGTTCTGCATACAAGTTGAACAGATCGGGTGAAAGGATACAGCCTTATCCCTTCCCACCTTTCCACCTCCCATTAAAATGACTTCCTAATTTTCTCTAACTGCAATCTGGTCGCTTATTCTAGTCCTTCCTCTTGCTCCGCCGCAGTGCCCCTACAAACTACAGTTCCCAGAATTCCACAGCACTGAGCCATGACAGTTAAAGTAGTGTCAAACTGGGTTATTTCTGCAGTGTGGATGCAGCCTTTGACTTGCTGTTTGACTTGCCGCTGCAAAATGATACAGAATCAGAAATCTTGGCTGGGTAACTGCAGATCACCAAGCAATCTATTCGCTAATCCTCCCATCTACTGTCTGTCTATCTCTACTCCAAGCCTTACCATATATATAAACTTGAAATTTACAGATATGCAATATTTTTCCAGTCTTTTTCTTTAAAAAAAACATCACCACCACAATCTCAGATGTGGCGAAAGGTGCACAGCCGCAGCAGATAACAGCAGCCTCCTTTCTTGTTCAGTGACCTCAGATGACTAATGTCCCTTAGCCTCATATCTCCATGCATTCTGCTAGCATCTTCCGGTGCCTTCTCCCTCTCCTTCTTTCCCTTTTGGGACGTATTTGCCCTTGGCTGACCCCAACAGCTTCCGACAGCACCGCTGGGCTGCAAGAGACCAACCTGGCAAAAGATAAAGGACGGGCATCCTAATTCGACACAGAGGGCAACCATCACCAAGGATCATACTTCTATCCTAGATCCAGTGCCGCACCTGAGTATGAGAGCCCCAAACAACAAGAACGACAATCCACCTGGATCTCCATTGTCCACAAAACTTGGACTTCCATTAATACGAAATATTAGCTTCCATTAATACAAAATAATTCCATTAATACAAAATACTTTCCCCAGCAGCAGCAACAAAATCCATCCAGTTCAGTACTATATTTCTCTCAATGGCAACCAGATGCCTTTGGGCACTCAGAAGCAGCAGCCCTGCAGCATCCGCCGCTTTAGATTATTTTAACTGATGCGGGGATTTATCGATTACCATCTTTCATGATGAAAACTGTCCACCTATCTAGGGGATTTGTGCAATATTTCTTTTCAAAGTAACCATAAAACTATAAATGCCCAATTAAAAGAGCGACACTCATACTTAGAAATCATTCATTCGTCCCAGTAAATAGTCAAAAGCAAAGTCCTAATCCTTGAGGGACAAACAGAGGGACATAAAATGGGGTGCGCCCCTGCAGCGCATGCATGCTCGCCCCCGTGGGCACACGCCTCCATTCAAGCCAATAGGGCTTGAATATTTGTGTATTCCCTTTTCGCGGGGGGTCCGGAACGAAAAAGGAGGGGTGACTGTATATATGAGTTAGAGTACAGGACTTACATTGACCCATGGATAAGTCAACTCAGGATTTTAGGGTCAATTTTTTTTAACTAAAAGTTCTAATAATAATAATAATAATAATAATAATAATAAAATTTATTTATATCCTTTGAAACCAATCGGGGCGGCTAACAACAATAAAAACACATACATAATACATAAAACATCCCCATACTACCCTTCCCCAATTAAAAAATTATTAAATCGAATTACAAATTAAAACAACAGTTCAGGTAAAACAAATAACATATTAACAATCTAGATTTATACATGAGTATATACAGTAATTCTCTTTTCCATTATGTGGATATTTTATATTTTCTCCCTGTGCATGCAAAGAAGCGTATAAATATGCAAATGTGGGGTCCTTTTGATCCTTTTACTTATTTATTTTGGTGAAACTGAACTACCCAACCTAGAGAAGTGAACAGAAATTTGGATAGGAAGAGGGGAATGAAACAGAGTACTGTTGAAAAAGGCATGGCTGGCTAACAGTCTCAATGCACAGGCTCACTCTAACTGCTCCAAGTTTTTGTTGCAGGCCCCACTCACTTAGTATGAAAGAGTTAATAGCATTAACTGTTTGAAAGATTTACAACCCCTCCCCAGCTTTCGCCCTCAAGGCAGCTTACTAAGAACTTAAAACATTTCTCCAAGAAAATCCCATTAAACCATAACAAAAGCAAACAAACCGACAGCCACAAAGTACAGGATCGTTCATCAGAAGCTGAGCCAAACAAAATTACATCTCATAACTTTAAAAAGAGGGGGGGAATAACCAAACCACAGATAGGCAACCCATGGTCTTTGGATGACATATATGGCCCTGGGTCTGGTCCCCACTCCTTGGCTGATTGACACCTGTCATGTCACAGACAGATGTAGGGGGATTCATCACTGAGATCTCATCCTGCAGCTTCCTTGCTACCTACTTTTCAATGTGAAGTCGTAGGCTTTCGTGGCCGGCATCCATAGTTTTCTGTGGGTTTTTCGGGATATGTGGCCATGTTCTAGAGGATTTTCTTTCTGACATTTCGCCAGCATCTGTGGCTGGCATCTTCAGAGAATGCTGGCATGGAGGTGTGTGGGGTATATATACTGTGTGACCCTTGGTTGAGGTTTACACAGATTTACATGCTGGCGAAACGTCAGAAAGAAACTTCTAGAACATGGCCACACAGCCCGAAAATCCCACAAAAAGCTACCTACTTTTCAGTTGATTCATGCTTGCAAGAGATGGGAAGCACCCCATCTCTTTGCTTTGTCATGCCCTCCAAAGTCCCAATTTGCCAGAAATAGTCCCAATTGAACCTGGGTTGTCCCATTTTTTCCAGCTGCTTTAAAAATGTCTCAGTTTCTCTCTCCTCCTCCCACTTTCCCCCTTTGTCCTCAATTTACTTCAATTGTTGCAACTGCAATCAAGCTGCAAAATTCGCTGAGCTAACTCATATACAGTGGTACCTCGACATACGAGTGCCCTGATATACGAGTGTTTTGAGATATGAGCCGCCGAGTGAGCGATATTTTGCTTTGAGATGAGAGCAAGATTTGAGATACGAGGAATCGCACACTACACCGCACACTACATTTCAATTAATTTCAATGGGGAAAACTGAGATGCTTTGAGATACGAGCAATTTGACATACGAGCAAGGTTACGGAATGAATTAAACTCGTATGTCGAGGTACCACTGTATCATTATATACCATCATCCTGTTATATACAAGGGAGTAGAAGAGAGACAAGAGGAGTGAGAAGAATCTTGCAATAACCTTCAGACTCGGGCAAAAGCAAACTGCTTCAGCCTCTCCTAACTTGGATGTTCTTCCTCCTTAAAAACATTTGTCATCTTGACCACGCTCCAGTGTTACTTCACCATGTGTGTCCAGCCTTCATCTGTAAAAATGTTGCAGCGTATGCATAGTTTATATATATCTGATTGTTGGTGGGAGCGGACAAGGAAAAGGGGAGGCCTTTTTACTACTCACTTGTATGTAACGGGACGATGGTATATAATGGTATATCCATAGGGGGTCCTGGAACCAAATGCCAATGGATACCATGGGCCCACTTTATGTTTTAGGAGAGGCATTTCAAGTTTGCAGCCTTTTAGAATGGAAGCTCTTCCCGACAGGTCAAATGCCTTAGGACAGGGACAGGCAACCTTTTTGAGACCTGGGCCGGTCTCAAAAAGGTTGCCGCTCGGCTGGGCCAAGGGGGGGGGGAAATGGCGGAGCACGCGCGCACATGTGTGCGCACCCCCTCCTCCTGCGCGCACGACCCCCGCGCACACTGCCGGCGCGGCCACTACCGCGGCTGCCGCCGTAGCACACACCGCCGCGGCTGCCATGGCGCATGCCGGTTGCGGCGCGTTTGCGCATGCGCAAAGGTATCGCGCATGCGCAAACACGTCGCGACCGCCATTTTGGCTTCCAAAATGGCGGCCGCGACAAGCGCGCCCGAAAACGCTCCCCGGCAGCGGCGCGCGGCGGCGGGGGTGGCGCGCGGCGGCAGTGACGGCGGCAGCCTTTGGACGGGGCCAGTAAGTCCGGGGCCTGGGGCCTTAACCGGCCCCCGGGCCGTAGGTTGCCGGTCCCTGCCTTAGGAAGTGGTGTGCAACTATCACATTGTGGTATCACATGGAAGGGGATGCAGCCATCTGGAGAGGCCAAAGGGTTGGACTGGGATCCCAGCAGAGAAGGACTGGGCTCCAAAACCTGAAGTTCCCACTCCTGGGTGAAAAGTCTGCAGACCAAGAACACTTCTTGCTGTGGAAAAAGTTATCTATGAGGCTCTCCAGGCAAGAAAAAAATCTCTGAAAGATCCATATTTTGCTTCTTTACAATCTAATTTTATTCTGGAAGATATTTTCCCCATCCCAAAGTATTCCCAGGGAACTCTTAGCATTTTGGACTTTTCATTCCCTTTCCCCAGATCAGTTTAAATTAACCCACTATTTCCCAAAATGAGATGTACCTCTCCGTGGCTGATGGTATTTTACCAGAATCAGCTAATATAGCTGCTGCCAAGAAACATAGCAATTTTTCCCCCAATTCACCAGAGACCAAGCGAGGGAAAGACGAATGCTAGCAATAAAAGAAAATAGTCCTAATGCTGAACTAGTACTTTGACACTTTGACTAGGGAGATTATCACACTAAGGCCAATTCCACAACAATCACACCATTTGCAAGATAATGGAAGCAGAGCGCTATAGCGATCTATAATTCCGCACAATCGCACAATCGCGCTATCACAATGAAACGAAAAACGAAACGAAAACCGCATGACTCCTAAATAATCATTAAAACGGGCTCAGTGGAGATTCGTGAAAGTCAATTTTGGAAACGTTGCCAGATTCTAGTTCTGACATGTGAGTCGAGGGAATGGGGAGCAAGAAGGACACAAGGGACAGGGAAGGGAAATTGGGGATAGTTCGAGAAAGAGTTTGGGGGGAAAAACAATAAATATGCAAGGTAAAAGCAAAGTCTCTATATTTTTAGGGACTTTTTCCCCATTCTGAATAAACCTGTGCAAGCTTAAAGGCACTTGCTTTTATTCCACCTCTTGCATGGGACTCAAATAAAGCCCTGTGACAACTCCTCCTCTCAAGCACCATCCAAAACTCCAGTCGCGTCTCAAAATCTGTTAATTGCCCCGCTGATCAGGTGGCCTGTTATTAAATAGGGATTATTTTCTATCAGCTGGCTCTAAATGGAACAGGCCCGGAGGGTCTCTCTGGTTCCTTAAGCCTGGCTGACACAAAAGGCAAGGAGAGGTAGACACAACAGACCCACAGAGAACGAATTATGGGTTCCCTTCTCAAGCCAAGAGACACAGAGACACAAATGCCCCCTCCGTCCGCCCGGAAGAGAAATCTCTCCCAGAGTAGACATTGCCTGGCATGCAAAGGGGTAGATAGGCGTTTTCAGGTTGGAAGTGGCCTCGATTATGAAGCAAATTCCAAGGCTACCACTGAAAAAATGTGTTGAGGGTTGGCTGGGTTTGGGATACAATAACATACATTTAAATATTTAAAGACAAGCCGAGGCAAATATTTAAAGCGAATGTCAAAAAGTGACACTTCTGACCCTCGCTGAAATATAATATTTTGCAGAGCCGGGGAAATGTTTACTTTTTAAAATGCCGGTCCAAACCACCGCTCTTGCCAGCATGCTGGTTAGGTAATTCTGTGAGTCCCCCCCCCCCAAAAAAAAAAAAAGAAGTAGCAATTTTACTAAGCTCTGCATTTTTGTCAGAGGTTCTGGGTCATCTCCAAAACAGAATAGCAATAGCAAGTACATTTCTATACCATTCATCAGTCCTATACAATGTGTAAGCCAATTGCCCCAACAAGATGGGTATTCAATTTAGCATTCTACAGAAGGATGCCAGGCTGAGTGGACCCTGGAGCCCCTGGGATCGAGCTCACAACCTTGTGGCTGTGAGAGGCTTCAGTACTGGCATTTAACTACTGCACTACCAGGGCTCCTCCAAGCAGCATGTCTTTGGAAGAGAATCACAGAACAATAGAATCATAGAGTTGGAGGAGACTACAAGGACCATCCAGTCCAACCCCATTCTGCCATGCAAGAATACACAGTCAAAGGACAGAACGCGGCCACATAGCCCCAGAAGATGCCAGCCGCAGATGCAGGTGAAACGTCAGGGATAAATTCTTCCAGAACACAGTCACACAGTCTGAGAAGATGCCAGCCATGGATGCAGGCAAAACGTCAGGGATAAATTCTTCCAGAATGCGGCCACATAGCCCCAGAAGATGCCAGCCATTGATGCAGGCGAAATGTCAGGGATAAATTCTTCCAGAATATGGCCACATAGTCTGAGAAGATCTAGTCACGGATGCAGGCGAAACATCAGGAATAAATTCTTCCAGGACGTGGTCACATAATCTGAGAAGATGCCAGCCACAGATGCAGACAAAACATCACAAATAACTTTTTCCAGAATGCAGCCACATAGCCTGAGAAGATGCCAGCCACGGATGCCGGCGAAACATCAGGAATAAATTCCTCCAGATCACGGCCACATAGCCCGGAAAACCCACAATAAACTTCACAGACACCCCGTCCCTCAAATGGGAGCAATTTGGAAACGGCCTCACTTGGTCAGGGGTACCCCTAAATCACCTTGTATGCATGCATGTGTCTTCAAGTCGCCTGTCAACTTATGGCAGCCCCATGAATTTAATCAGATTTTCTTAGGCAAAGAATTCTCCAAGGTGGTTTTGCCAGTTCCTTCCTCCGAAGGATGTGGAGAAATTGGAGCGTGTCCAAAGGAGGGCAACTAAAATGGTGAAGGGTCTGGAAACCAAGCCCTATGAGGAACGACTTAGGGAGCTGGGGATGTTTAGCCTGGAGAAGAGAAGGCTGAGAGGTGATATGATAGCCGTGTTTAAATATTTGAAGGGATGTCATATCGAGGAGGGAACAAGCTTGTTTTCTGCTGCTCCAGAGACTAGGACCCGAAACAATGGATGCAAGCTGCAAGAAAAGAGATTCCACCTCAACATTAGGAGGAACTTCCTGACAGTAAGGGCGGTTCGACAGTGGAACACACTCCCTCGGAGAGTAGTGGAGTCTCCTTCCTTGGAGGTCTTTAAGAAGAGGCTGGATGGCCATCTGTCGGGGATGCTTTGATTGGGAGTTCCTGCATGGCAGGGGGTTGGACTGGATGGCCCTTGTGGTCTCTTCCAACTCTATGATTCTATGATTCTATGATTCTATGATTCTATGATTCTATGATTCTATGAAAAATAGCCCAAGGCACCTGGTATCCATTGATGGTCTCCCACGCAAGTACTAACCAGAGCTAACCCTGCTTAGCTTCCCAAGATTAGGCAGGCTATGGGGCCATTAGCTTATCTGGGTCATAAATCACACTGCAGAGAGCTTTGAACAAAAACAATTCCTAAAATAGTCCCTTCCGCACTCGCTTCACATACTGATTATTTACACAAAGTCGGCAGCCTTCCGGAAGCTTGCCTTCCTTTCCAACCTTGCCCAGGCCAAGGCCTATGAGAAGCTAGAAATGCTCCACAGGAACAGAAATTTGTAAATGGGGGTGCATATTTCTAGCCGGGGAAGTATGAAAAGCTTTTGAGGAATGAACTTCAACCACTTTCGAGCTCCTCACACTTCCCTTGTCTGGAAGAAACTGGTCCTCCCCCTTCTTTCCTCCAGCCCTGAGCATCAAAACCGCTTGTTTGGTGAAAGAATTCAGCATCCTGTGGGACTCACGCATTCCCTCCATAACTAAGCAACCAGGGCCAAAGTTGTCAGCTTCCAAGTGGGAGGCTGTTTCGGTGGCTTTAAGAGCATCCTCTGCAACAACTGTCAAACGGCAAGAAGCACGCTTACTGGATCCAGGAACATATTTAGAGTAGGAGGGCGGCAGGGCACGAGTTGGCAAAAGGGCGGCAAATGGGCACTGAAATCATCGAATCCTAGAGTTGGAAGAGACCCCCAAGGGCCATCCAGTCTAACCCCATTCTGCCATGCAAAAACTCAAAATCAAAGCACATTAAAACAAGGAATCATAGAATCATAGAGTGGGAAGAGACCCCAAAGGCCATCCAGTCCAACCCCATTCTGCCATGCAGGAACTCAAAATCAAGCCATCCCCAACAGATGGCCATCCAGCCTCTGTTTAAAGACCTCCAAAGAAAGAGACTCCATTACTCTCCAAGGAAATGCGTTCCACTGTCGATCAGCTCTTACTGTCAGGAAGTTCCTTCTAATGTTGACGTGAAATCTCGTTTCCTGTAGCTTCCATCCATTGTTCTGAATCCCCCAATTATTTTGCTTGGCTCTTTTCTGGTTGTTGTTGTTTTTTTTCACCATCTCAACATTATGATGATTTTGACATTGTTGAAAGCAAGTGTGAGAACCATGCGATGCTCCAGATGTCTGAACCTATTTGTAATTTTAAATAGTTGAGACGTGGCAACTTTAATGTCACAGCACACAACCTCTCCCAAGAGAAGTGTAAGAAGTGTAACAAGGGAAGACTATTTGCAGGAATGTAGCTATGGAAGATGCAATGTTCCTCCAAATAAAAATTCTCCCCCCCCCCCATTAAAATCTTCCTTCACTCCCCAAATTGTTAGGATTAGAGTAACTTAAAACTCCGGTTGAACATTTAGAAAGACAGTTTGGGCACCCAAAAGGTCAAGAAAATGACCAAGGCAATTTGAACATAATAGAGTACTAGGTTGGAATGATTTTGCAATGGCAAAAAATTGGTGGAAAATGTTATTGGGAGCAGAATTCTTAGGGAGGCACTTGCGAAAGTGATTTTATTTTATACACAAGAGACAGACATCTTTTAGGGCTCCCAACCATGCTTCCAGATGTTAATGACCTTCAATAATAGCTCCAGCAAGCATACGCAAAGGTCTGGTTTTCTACACGTTGTAGTCTTAAGACCTCTTGAGAATCAATATGTAGAGAGATCTTGTCGCACCTCTGAGAGTACCGTAACTGAAACAAAACAGTTGGCAGCATCAGCTTTCGTGGACATTTCGTAGATGCATCTGAGGAAGTAGACTGAAGTCTAGGAAAGCTCAGGCTGCCAACTTCTTTCTTTCAGTGAATCTCCAAGGTGAGACAAGATCTCTCTAGGTACTGGTTCTGCAGACTAACATGGATATATCTTTGAATTCTACCACCTGAGAAAGCAAGGCGGGGGACCACAGCTTGAGATGGTTGTTGTTGCTGTTGTTGTGTGCCTTCAAATCATTTCTCACTTATCACAAAGTTTTCTTGGCAAGTTTCTTTGCTGCCATCCTCTGAGGTTGAGAGAGTATGACTTGCCCAAGGTCAGCCATGGAAACCATGGGTTTTGAACTCTGGTCTCCAGAGCTTAAATCACCACATCAGGCCAATATGCTCTCTCTCTCTCTGTCCACAGAGAGAGAGAGAGAGAGAGAGAGAGAGAGAATTTTGCTGATTTTGGAATGTGTTAAAGCTGCCCTAGTGCACTAATACTAGTGCCCTAGAACACAGAATGGTTCCCAATTGGCAAAGGAGTCAGACAAGGGGGCATCCTATCACCCTACCTATTCAACTTATATGCAGAACATATTGTCAGGAAAACAGGCTTGGACATGGAAGAGGGAGGAGTGAAAATAGGAGGAAGAAATATCAACAATCTGAGATAATGCAGATGACACCAGAATACTAGCAGAAAACAGACCTGGAACAACTACTAAGGAAGATCTGAGAAGAAAGTGCAAAGGCAGGCTTAATGCTGAACATAAAGAAAACAAAAATAATGACCACCGAGGGCCTTCACAAGTTCAACCTAGACAACGAAGAAATAGAATAGCAAAAGGATTCCCATACCTGGGATCAAACATTGAAAGAAATGGGGACTGCAGTCAGGAAATCAGAAGAAGACTAAGAATGGGGAGATGGCTAGGAAAGAACTAGAAAAGATCCTAAAATGCAAAGATACACAACTCAGTACAAAAGTCAGAATCATACAAGCCATCATATTCCCTGTTACCATGGCCAGATGTGTGAGCTGGACAGTTAAGAAAGAGGATAGGAAGAAAATCAATGCATTTGAGAGAATGTGGTGCTGGAGAAGAGTGCTGAGGATCCCATGGACAGCCAAAAAGACAAACAAAGGGGTCCTAAAGCAGATCAAAGTGGAAACCTTCCTGGAAGCCAAGATGACAAGACTTAGACTGTCATACTTTGGACACATCATGAGACGGCATGAATTGTTGGAAAAGACAATAATAATGTTAGAAAAGGTGGAGGGAAGTAGAAAGAGAGGAAGGCCACATACTAGATGGTTGGACTTTATTAAAGAGACCACGAATATGAGTTTGCAGGAGCTGGACAGAGCAGGAGAGGACAGCAGGGCCTGGAGATGTCTTATCCATAGGGTTGCCATCGGTCGAGATCGACGCAAAGGCAGTTCACAAGAATAAAAGTGCATTTGAGAATCATAGTTTTTTGTGGGTTTTTCGGGCTGTGTGGCCATGTTCTAGAAGAGTTTCTTTCTGACGTTTTGCCAGCATCTGTGGCTGGCATCTTCAGAGAATACTGGAATGGAAGAGAGGGGGTATATATATACTGTGAGACCCACCCTCTTCCATTCCAGCATTCTCTGAAGATGCCAGCCACAGATGCTGGCGAAACGTCAGAAAGAAACTCTTCTAGAACATGGCCACACAACCCGAAAAACCCACAAAAAACTAGGGATGCCGGCCATGAAAGCCTACGACTTCACATTTGAGAATCCCTTCTGTTCATTCTGCTGGGGGTAGATGGCTTGGACTTCAGCCCCAAAGTCTTGCCCTGATGGTGCTACCAAACCAGCATGACAAGAAGTTTCACAGCTCAGGAACCAATTTTGAGCCAGGGGAGAAAATCCATGCATTCATTTGCAAATGATCTGGTGATGAGAAGCACATAATTGCTCCCTTCTGTAGCTCTTATTCATTTCAACAGGGCTTGTGGAAAAGAGCTTCCTGTTGCATTGGTGTGTTGAGTTTTTAAAGTACATCACAGACGTCTATTCCTGAAATGCGGTAACACAGCTGCTTCAAGAACAATTGGGCTACAAATACAATTAATAATACATAAGGGGAAGAGCAAGACTTAATCAATACTTACTAATATTTAATTCATGCATAATCTTTTAAGGCGAAGCAACAGTCGTGGTCCTAGCTGGACCCCTTGTATAGCACCACAAAATAGGAAATGCAATCATTAAAAAAATTGTTTTCCAGAGCTTTCAAAATGTTAGTTTAATACTGTTTTGTAATCTTGTATATTTTGATTATATGTGTTTGGAAGTTTGCTTTATATTAGGGGATGGAGCAAGCTTATTTTCTGCTGCTCCAGAGGATAGAACATGGAACCATGGATGCAATGCTACAGGAAAAGAGATTCCATCTCAACATTAGGAGGAACTTCCTAACAGTAAGAGCTGTTTGACAATGGAGGACACTCCCTCGGATAGTGGTGGAGTCTCCTTCTTTGGAGATTTTTAAACAGAGGCTGGATGGCCATCTGTCCGGGATGCTTTGATTATGAGTTTCTGCATGGTAGAATGGGACTGGACTTGGGTGGCCCTTGTGGTCTCTTCCAACTCTAGGATTCTATGATATTGCATTTTTGTATATTATCTGAATGATTTGCTTTATAATCGTATTGTATAGTTTTTTTATTTCTATTATATGGCTGTGGGTGTATATATGATTCTATGACTCTATGATTGTATGATATTGCATTTTTTATATCATCTGGATGATTTGTTTTACAATTGTATTGTATAGTTTTTTTATTTTTATTATATGGCTCTATGTGTGTGTGTATACATGAGTCTGTATATATCCGTGTGTGTGTGTGTATACATGAGTATACACACACATATTTTAGATTGTATGCCTTTGGAAGGACCCACTATTTCTGGTTGTTTTACCTCTAAAGCGCCATGTACATCGAGGACGATATATAAACAAGCAACAACAACAGTAGGAACGACCTCCCCCTTGCATTCATTTAAAATCTGGACACCACTGTTTCTCCCTTCCCAAATTGAAACTAGCAACTAGAAATAATCTGCCCTTTTCCTCTCTCCTACGAGGCTATTTGTAGCTGGCATTCGCTTCGCTTCACTACAAAGATGCGTGCCAGCTCTTTCTGGCACAGATCCTGCGTCCTTTTTTTTTATTATTTTTACAGAGGCTGAGGTTGGAAGGGGAAGAGTTGGGAAGGAGGAGTGCCACCATTGATTTCAACAGCTGCAGTGACAGTCTTTCATTTCAGACTTCCTTCTCTTTTGCAACTTTCCTCTAAAGAGGCCTGGCCGCATTCATGAACTAAGCTGGCAGCTGGCACTGTCTGCAGGCTTTTTCGGAAGGGATGGCGGAAGCACTTTAACCCTTCTGGGGCCAGTGGTCCCTGCCATGCTCTGCAGGTGTCCCTCCTTGGCAGCGAGAAGCACCATCCATCCATCCATCCATCCATCCACATCCTCGGACTCTCACACTTCATCGCTTGTTTCCCTGCATCAACCAGGCAACCATTGACTACACACAAACTCTCTCAGTCTGCGCATACAGGGCAGGCATTTTTGCAATTGATTGCCACTCGTCTCTATTCCCTCCTGGTTTTATTTGGTGTGTCTGTGTGTTTTTAAAAGCTCAAGGCTTTTCCTTTGTTTCTGATGAACACTGGAGCATTTTTTGAAGGATGGCAGACAATATCCTCTCTCTCTCTCTCTCCCTTTTTGGCTTCGGCTACAGGAACTCAATTGTCACATTTAACACTGACGGCTGTGTTCTCCACAACTGGACTCCAACAAATCCTTCCACTGTGCTGTATTTCCTCACGTTGGACCATCTCTCCGAAAGCTTAGCGACCTCGGACTCATGAGCAAACCGGACGCCTCGATTCCTCTGACTGGTTAATAAACAACAACAACAACAACATTTATTGTAACACCCTTTCCACGAAAGGGTGGTCAGAACATATATAATGTGAACATATACAATAAAAAGCGAATGATAAAAGACCACACTATAAAACAGGGGTAGGCAACCTTTCCCCTTTAAGGGCCGAGGGACTTCAGCTCCCAGAATCCCAGGAGCTATTGGCCAACATGGGACTATTGGCCAACATGGCTGAGGCTTCTGGGAGCTGAAGTCCCTCGGCCCTTAAAGGGGAAAGGTTGCCTACCCCTGCTATAAAATATTTAAAAAGTAAAATAACATACTAATATAAATAATGGGAGAATTCAAAGATATAGCCATGTTATTTTGTAGAATCTGTATGTAGAGAGATCTTGTAGTACCTTTAAGACTAAGTGAAAGAAAGAAGTTGGCAGCATGAGCTTTTTTAGACTTCAGTCTATTTCCTCAGATGCATCTATGAAATGTCAATGAAATCAGGAAATCAGAAGAAGACTAAGAATGGGGAGGGTGGCTATGAAAGAACTAGAAAAGATTCTAAAATGCAAAGATATACAACTCAGTACAAAAGTCAGAATCATACAAGCCATCGTATTCTCTATTTCCATGGATGGATGTGAGAGCTGGACAGTTAAGAAAGAGGATAGGAAGAAAATCAATGCCTTTGAGAGAATGTGGGGCTGGAGAAGAGTGCTGAGGATCCCATGGACAGCCAAAAGGACAAACAAAGGGGTCCTAGAGCAGATCAAGCTGGAAACCTCCCTAGAAGAAGCCAAGATGACCAAACTGAGGCGGTCGTACTTTGGATGCATCATGAGAAGGAAGGACTCTTTGGAAAAGACAATAATGCCGGGAAAGCTGGAGGGAAGGAGGAAGAGAGGAAGGCCAAAGGACAGATGGATGGACTCTATGAAGGAGAACACTTTGGGTATTAAGGGGTTGTAGGATTTAAGCAGAGCAGTGGAAGACAGAGGGTCTTCTTGGAGATGTCTCATCCACAGGGTCGCCATGAGTTGAGATTGACTTGAGGGCAGTTAACAACAAAACAACAACCATCAGCCCTGGTAACCAAGTGGGTAATTTTGGGTAAGGCACATTCTCTCACTCTTAAAATAAGGCAATGGGCAGCCTTCTCTGAAGAAACCTTGCCAAGGAAACCTGATGGGAGGGCTGATGGAAGTCAGAGTTGACTTGAAGGTACACAGAATCACAGAATCATTGAATTGGAAGCAGGGACAAAGGCCAAACATCCTGGTTCAGTGTTGGCGAATCCAGCAGGGGTAGGCAACCTTTCCCCTTTAAGAGTCGAGGGACTTCAACTCCCAGAATCCCTGGAGCAATTGGCCAACATGGGACTATTGGCCAACATGGCTGAGGCTTCTGGGAGCTGAAGTCCCTCGGCCCTTAAAGGGGAAAGGTTGCCTACCCCTGAGCTAGAGCATCAACAGCAGGTAGATGTCTTGCCTGTTTCTGAAGGTGTCCAGAGAAAGTGACACCATTGTCTCTCTAGGTAACTGGTTCTACTGTCGAACCACTCTTACTGTCAAAACATTCCTTTTCATGTTTTCATTAGAAAATTAGATTTTCAATCAAAATCTGCCCTCTTGTAGCTTACAACCATTACGCTTGGTCCTATCCCCTGGGCTTCAGAATCTGCCCTCTTGTAGCTTACAACCATTAGTCTGAACCTGTTCCAATTTATCTACAGTTGCCCCTGCGAAAAAGGAAAATCGCAATTATTCAAGCCCCATAGGCTTGAATGGGGGGCATGCCCCATTTTATCCCCCTCCGTTTCCCGTCCGCAATGAGTGAGGGATGCAGACTTGAAGTCCACGAAAACGGAGAGGCAACTGTATATCCTTCCTAAAATGAGGTGCCCAGAACTAAACCGACTACTTCCAATGAGGCTTGACTCATGTAGAATATAGTGGGATTATCATTTCCCTTGTCTTGAAAACTACAGTTCTATTAATGCTGGCTAAAATAATTTTTTTTCCTTTGCCGCAACATCACATGTTGGATCAACGTATGATCAACAACAATCCCAAAGTCATTTTCACACGCGAAGCCACATATCTCCCATCCTATACCCAATCATTTCGTTTATGTGGCCAAAAATTAGAACGTTGTCTTTTAATTTGCTGAATTTCATTCTGTTAGTTTCAGCCCAATTTTCTAGTTTATCAAGGTGTGTTTCTTTTAAATCTGTTCCTGTCTTTCAATGTGTTAGCTATTCTTCCCATTTTTGTATCATTCACAAACTTGATGAGGATTCTCTCTAACACATCATCTATTTTTGATATATATATATATATATATATATATATATATATAATGATCAAAAATAGACGCACTCTTCTATATATATATATATATATTGAAGTATAGATAGATACACTCTTCAATATATATATATATATATTCTCTCTAACGCATCATCTATTTTTGATCATATATATATATATATATGATCAAAAATAGATGATGCATTAGAGAGTGTGTATATATATATATATGAGTGTTGGCCACAGGACAGAACCCAGAAGCACTCTAGTTGAGTAAAGCCATTGATGATGATTCTTTGACCATGGTTTTTCAACCAACTGCAGACCCATCTAACAGTGTTCCCATCTATTATACGTTTAAACAGTTTGATAATCAAAATGCCATGGAGGACTTTATCAAATGCTTTGCTGACAGCAACTGTAGCATTATTTTACTTTCTATTGTCTTCCAACAGTGGAGATGGAAATGGGGCCAAACTCAACAGCCTGGTCCTGCATCAACATAACTGCTGTTTCTTAATAAGCCTACATATATTTGAGGTGGACTTTCTCTTTCATTTACTGCTGAAGAGCAAATCTGTTTCTGCAACGCAAATGTCATTTACTGTGCATCATCTAGAAGAGTATTAATTTCTCTCATGGATTCTCCAACTTGACCCAGGCCACCCTTCTCCTTCCTATTGGCATCCCTTTGTCAAAGCCAACATAATATATCACTTTGATTGGCTAATCCCCTAATAATCCAAATAATCCAATTTCTCCAAGTTTATGCCACCGGGCTTGGTTTAATAAAAACAAACCACTCTTAATACAAAACAATGAGGCAGATTACAGGAACCCGTCTTCTCCTCCTATCTTGTACTCTCTGTGATTTCCTGAAAGGCCCAGGTCATTTGTTGCCAGATATTGTAATGATTATACTATCATGTATTTATTAAACTATTTTTAACCTGCCCATTATCCCTTCAGTTGTCAATTCTGTCAGGTTGGTGTACAGCAGCTATGGCTGTGAAAGGTCATAGAGCACATTACGATCAATGCATATAGCACCGTTTTGTTCTTGTCGTTGGTTTTTTTAAAATATATATTTTATTAGAATGTAAAGAAAAACACACAGTTGGCAGATGATTTTTTTTAACAACCAAAAAAGTTTCTGTCCATCCCAGTACATCCAATAAACAGTAATTCTTGTCCCTTTATCTGCACTGTTAATTGTCGGTTCATTTCCATCTCTTCTATGTTGTAAAGGGCACTGCTATTGCGTGCAGTGAAAGAACTAGAAAAGATCCTAAAATCATACAACTCAGCACAAAAGTCAGAATCATACAAGGCATAGTATTCCCTGTTCCCATGGATGGATGGGAGAGCTGGACAGTCAAGAAAGAAGATAGGAGGAAAACCAATGCATTTGAGAGAATGTGGGGCTGGAGAAGAGTGTTTGAGGATCCCATGGATAGCCAAAAGGACAAAGAAAGGGGTCCTAGAGCAGATCAAGCCAGAGAGATCCCTAGAAGCCAAGATGACAAGACTTAGGGGGGTTGCAGACTGCCAGAAATAGTGCAAATTGAGTCCACTTTTAGGGTTAGGGTTAGGGAATCATGGTAACTATATTTTATTGTGGCACCAGAGCTCTCTGACAGAGAAGGCGCAATGTCTCAGAAAAAACCCAATTCCCATGCTTCCCTAGCACTAACCCTAACCCTAAAAGTGGACTCAATTTGCACTATTTCTGGCAGTCTGCAACCCCCCTTAGACTGTCATACTTTGGACACATCATGAGAAGGCATGAATGGTTGGAAAAGACAATAATAATGTTAGGAAAGGTGGAGGGAAGTAGAAAGAGAGGAAGGCCACATGCTAGATGGATGAATTTTATTAAAGAGACCACGAATAAGAGTTTGCAGGAGCTGGGCAGAGCAGGAGAGGACAGCAGGGCTTGAAGATGTCTCATTCATAGGGTCGCCATGGGTCGAGACCGATGCAAAGGCAATCAACAAAGAAACAAAAAATTGTATGTGGTGGTCTGCCGAACAGAACAAGCAAATAACAAGTCTCTGCCCACAGGGGATTTCCAATCAACATTTTGAAAGTGGACAGCAGATAAGGAAGAAAAGGACAATGGGATGAATATGGCAATACAGTTGCATGCACCTAGGTTTCATTACAATTGCAGGTAAGAAGAACCATGGTATAATCCCCAAGGCTTCCTGGAAAAAGTACAAGTGGTCTTTGACTGGCAGTTCTCCAGAATTTCAGGCAGAAAAGCATCTTTCCCAGCAGAGACTGGTGACTTATATACAGGGGGAAGTTGTGAATCCAGATTTGGGGCAACTCTTCAAGGAGCTCTGAACCCTATCCACAGGATAGTCTGACATAGGTTCTTTAAAGAAAACATCCAGGGGTAGCTGTGTTGGCCATTTAGCAAATTCAAACAAAAATCCATCAGGGATGCCTTTATTGGCCAACCAAAAGGCACAATATACGAGGCGAAAGATATCCTCCCCATATATCATTTTAACTAAAGACTGAAACAACATGTAAGCATCTGACTTAACATCTCCAATGGTTTTTCTCCTGTTTGGTTTGCAACATCTTGCCTGATGAAGAAGAAGCCCATGCAGCTTCGAAAGCTTGCAACAAGTATATTGTGCATTTTGGTTGGCCAATAAAGGGATCATTGGTGGATTTTTATTTGAATTTGCTAAATGGCCAACACAGCTACCCCTGAATATATTTGTTGCAAGATTTCAAAGCTCCATGGGCTTCTTCATCAACACATTTGAGAAAGCTACCTGCTGTAGATGGTCTAGCGGTTGGACTGTTTGGCCTCTGGGTGCCCTTCCAACTCAATGATTCTGTGATTCAATGATTCTGTGTACCTTCAAGTCAACTCTGACTTCCATTAGCCCTCCTATCAGGTATCCTTACCAAGGTTTCTTCAGAGAAGGCTGCGCATTGCCTTACCTTAAGAATGAGAGAATGTGCCTTACCCAAAATCACCCAGCGGGTTTCCAGGGCTGAGCAGAGATTCAAAACATGATCTCAAGAGTTCTAGTCCAATAGCACAATACCAGATTTTAATTTTGATCTCACCATTAAGGTACAGATAGGAATCCACCATGCAGGCTTTCACCATTAAGGTATGGCGAGGAATCTATGGCCTGGCAATCTTTGTCGATCTCTAGATCCTATCATTGAGTCACAGGATCCTAGAGTTGGAAGAGATCCCAAGGGCCATCCAGTCCAACCCCATTCTGCCATGCAGGAACTCAAAATCAAACCATCCCCGAGAGATGGCCATCCAGCCTCTGTTTAAAGACCTCCAAAGAAGGAGACTCCACCAAAATCTCCGAGGGAGTGTGTTCCACTGTCAAACAGCTCTTACTCTCAGAAAGTGCCTCCTAATGTTGAGGTGGAATCTCTTTTCCTGGAGCTTGTTCCGAGTCCTATTCTCTGGAGCAGCAGAAAACAAGCTTGCTCCCTTCTCAATATGACATCCCTTCAAATACTTAAACAGGGCTATTATATCCCCTCTTAACCGTCTCTTCTTCAGGCTAAACATGCCCAGTTCCTCATAGAGCTTCATGGTTTCCAGACCCTTCACCATTTTAGTCACCCTCTCCTGGACACGCTCCAGCTTCTCAACCTCCTTTTTAAATTGAGGTGCCCAGAACTGGACACAGGATTATTCCAGGTGAGGCCTGACCAAAGCAGAATACAGTGGCACTATTACTTCCCTTGATCTAGACACTATACTTCTACTAATGCAGCCTAAAATCGCATTGGCCTTTTTAGCTGCGGCATCACACTGTTGACTCATGTTCAACTTGTGGCCTACTAGGACTCCCAGATCCCTTTCACATGTAGTCTCATTAAACCAGGTGTCCCCCATCTTATATCAGTTCTCTCCTAACCACCACCAACCTGCCATGGCAATTTTATCCTCACAACAAAACCGTGAAACATAGATGGGGCTGGATGTGGTGTCTGGTCCCCAGCCATCTCTTGATTATTATAGCTGAAGGTAGAGACAACCTTTTCTTCTTCTATGGGCTTGCCTGGGCTTCCAGCTTTTCAGGGGAGGCCCTTCTTCTGGTCCCATCATCTTTCAGGCATTTTTGGTGAGAACACAGGCGAGGATGGCTGCCTCGGTGGCTGCTTCCAGGCTTTGGTACTCCCATCCTGGGGAGGAAGGATGGCTCCTTCCTGGGGCTTCTTCCATCAGCCAGTTAATAGCAATAGCAATAGCAAGTACATTTCTATACCGCTTATCAGTGAACTAGCACTCCCTAAGCCAAGGGTAGACAACCTTTCCCCTTTAAGGGCCGAGGGACTTCAGCTCCCAGAATCCCAGGAGCTATTGGCCAACATGGGACTATTGGCCAACATGGCTGAGGCTTCTGGGAGCTGAAGTCTCTCGGCCCTTAAAGGGGAAAGGTTGCCTACCCCTGTCCTAAGCAGTTTACAATGTGCAAATGCAATTGCCCCCAACAAGCTGGGTACTCATTTTACCAACCTACGAAAGGATGGAAGGCTGAGTCAACCCTGGAGCCCTGCCTGGGATCGAACTCACAACCTTATGGCTGCCGTACAGGCATTTAACCACTGCGTCACCAGGGCTCCTTCTTTTCTCTTTCTCACAACTTTTCTGTTGTGACAGGCTTTTAGGAACTGACTGCAAGGACTTAATGGTGTGCTGCTTTGCTGATATTTCTTCTGTCTTTTAATTATTTTGTTTTAAGTGGTTTTAAACTTAGGGATAGTTTAATTAGTACCAGTGTAGTGTAGTGCTTTGGACAAGGACTTGAATTCTGGGAGATCGGGACCTGAATCCCTGCTGAGCAATGAAAAAACCCCTGGGAAAGTCACACTCTCTCAGTCCTAGAGAAAGGTAAGGTGAAACCCATACCCTCAAACTGTCCAGTTTGGCAAGCATGTTCTCATAGAACATAGCATTGGAAGAGACCCCAAGGGCCATCCAGTCCTTCTTCCTCACTCATCTTCTTTCTCCCTATTTTACCTTCTTTACATTTACTTCATCCTTAGAATCATAGAATCCTAGAGACGGAAGAGACCCCCAAGGGCCATCCAGTCCAACCCCCATTCTGCCATGCAGGAACTCTCAATCAAAGCATCCCCGATAGATGACCATCCAGCCTCTGTTGAAAGACCTCCAAAGAAGGAGCAGAGCTAATTCTGATTAATGTCCTGTCATCCCAGTTTTCAAGTTGGTTCTAAAATGTTCCAGTTTCTCTCTCCTCCTCCCACTTTCCCTCTTTGGCCTCAGATAACTTCAGATGCTTGCAAACTGAGTAAAAAATGCAATTTGCACTCAATTGACTCAGTGGGGAGGGGAGAAGAGGTGAAAGAGACTTGACTTTCCTAGGGGGCTCCGGTAAAAGCAAACTCCTATGTCCTCTTCTACCTTCCCCATAAATACCTTCCGCCCTCCTGACATATGTCCCAGTTTTCACCTATGAAATGTTGAAGGAAATGCAAACCTTCTCAGAATAAATCTTGCCAAGAAACACTCTGATAGTGTCTCTAATGTTAGAGTCAATTTGAATGCACCAAACAGTAGTTTAACTGCATTCTAACAATGACACTTTATACCTTATATACTCAACTATAAGTCGACCTCATGTATAAGTCGAGGGTAGGTTTTGGGGCCAAAATTATGGATTTTGATATGATCTGTGGATAAGTTGAGGGTAAAACCTAAGTGCATGTAACAAAGGATCTAAAGGATGAAGCAAAGGAAAACAATGCCAACGAATTTACAAAATTGCAGCAGGCATAACTGTTTATGCTCACACTAAAGGCTGGATGGATGAGAGATTATGGGGGGTTGCAGACTGCCAGAAATAGTGTGAATTCAGTCCACTTTTAGGGTTAGGGTTAGTGCTAGGGAATCATGGGAACTGTTATTTTTCTGAGACATTGAGCCTTCTCTGTCAGACAACTCTGATGCCACAATAAAATACAGTTCCCATGGTTCCCTAACTCTAACCCTAACCCTAAAAGTGGACTGAATTCACACTATTTCTGGCAGTCTGCAACCCCCCTAAAGGGAGGTCAGTGCTTCCAGGACAGATTATACTCTTGCCTTTCATCAGGGGATGGTTCCTTTTTAAATAAGAGTTAAAGTAAAGTACTTACATTGACCCATGGATATGTCGACTCATATTTTTAGTCAATTTTTTGACTAAAATTTCTAGACTTATACATGAGTATATACAGTATGTCTTAGAATCATAGAATTATAGAGTTGGAAGAGACCCCCAAGGGCCATCCAGTCCAACCCCATTCTGCCATGCACGAACCCAAAATCAAAGCATTTCTATGAAATGTATAAACTGTCATTTTTAATAATAAAAAAACAAGGCTTTAGCAGGTCTTTATAAAGAGAGGAAGTCCTGAATTGCCTGGAAGTCCTGAATTCAAGCTGGAGATAGTGAAAATAGGTATACAGCATTAGTTGAATAACAATTGGTGGCATAGCCTTAAAAATTAGATTACAAAAATTGATATATTATTATTTTGGGTCCGTAACAGTTTAGCTTAGTATTAAATTGATATATTATATATTATTTATTATACACTATATATTGTATATTATCGGATCTATGATGTGTTAAGAAGTTTAGTCGTCAACTTTGTGGGTGTTCTGATTAGAATAAGTTATTTAAGATTCTTTAAATGGTGAGTAAATGTGAAAACTAAGAGAAAACCTAAGAGTTATTAGTGTTATATAATGTGAATCAATGATCTTCACATGCGCAGCACAGGAAGGTCAATGTTTTAATTGGTGTTTATGTCTGTTTGTGTCTTTGTTATTTTTGTATTTCCTTGTTTTATTGTATGCTTGTTTTAATGTTATTGAAATAAAACTATATATATATATATATATATATATATATATATTTTAAAAAAGCATCCCTGACAGATGGCCTTCCAGCCTCTGTTTAAAGACCTCCAAAGAAGGAGACTTATATATTTGCAAATGTATGTATGTCTTTGTAAGTACTTTTCACTTCATTTTAGTTTTTCTAAACCACTTTGAGTCCCAATACTGGGGAAAAGGCAAGATACAAATGAATAAACCATAACAATAGCAACCTAGACCCATACCGGCTTTCTTTCTAGAGTCGATGGCTGAGGTCTGATCCGAGGTTTTCCAGCTCACAGCTCATACTCTCAGCCCAATTCTACCATTCGTCTCGCAATAATCCTATGCTGCAGGGCTTATGGTCAAAGCGACACCATGTTTGTTTACATAGGGCGGCCATCTTGGAATACCCAACACATCTCTCATCTTGCCCACCACGGTGCCCACGCAATTTAACACATAATACACAAACACTTGGTCAAACCACCCAGGGATCTTGATCCTTCTCATTGTCTCTGTTTAAAGAAGAGAGCGGGGGAAATATTCCGATGAAAAGACCCCCAGAGAACCACATGTTCTGCCAGTTTTCTTTGAATAGCAATGGGACGCCGTCTGCTAAAGGCCGCTGCCTTCAGCCAGAAAAAACATGCCTCTTTTGCTCAAAGCTCTCCGAGAGGGGATATAGTTTGCCTGTGGTCTGACTCTCTCTGTTCTCGACTTCTCTCTCCCCGGTTCCTCCGCCCGTCTCTGATTCATAAGCAAAAACCACAAATGCAAACATGAGGCTGTATTTGATTAAGCACGAGCGAGAGAAACGCTTTCCACTCAAGATCTGAACTCTTGCCCTCCCGGTACAGGAAATTCGGGGTGGCTTTGTGCATTACGGAGTCGTAAGGTGAGACAAACACTGCTCCAGCCAGACACGGTGGTGGGTACATCTGTGCGAACAGTTCTGTTAATGGCCGATATTAATAATGTAACTGTGACTTTCTGTATTTAATTCCCCTCTGACCTCAAAATCCCAGCCTCAACTATGTGCCCTATATACATATGTCCCTATACAAGTATAGTGTCTAGATCAAGAGAAGTAATAGTACCACTGTATTCTGCTTTAGTCAGGCCTCACCTGGAATAATGCTGTGTCCAGTTCTGGGTACCTCAATTCAAAAAGGATGTTGGCAAACTAGAGAGAGAACACCTCTCTAGGAATCTCTAGGTCAGGGGTAGGCAACCTTTCCCCTTTAAGGGCCGAGGGACTTCAGCTCCCAGAATCCCAGGAGCTACTGGCCAACATGGGACTATTGGCCAACATGGCTGAGGCTTCTGGGAACTGGAGTCCCTTGGCCCTTAAAGGGGAAAGGTTGCCTACCCCTGAATTAGAGTGTATCCAGAGGAGGGAGACCAAAATGGTGAAAGGTCTGGAACCATGCCTTATGAGGAAAGACTTAGGGAACTGAATATGTTTAATCTGGAGAAGAGACGGTTAAGGGGTGATATGATAGCATTGTTTAAATCAGAGGTCAGCAACCTACGGCCCGTGGGGCGGGTCCGGCCCCCCGAGGCCTTTGGACCGGCCCCCACCAACCCCTGAAGACGACAGCGATGACCCCCGCCACCGCCGTACGCTGTTTTCCAAAATGGCGGGTGCGACTCGCTCGCATGTGCGCAGTACTCTGGAAGTACTGCACATGTGCGAGCAAGCAAGCAAGCGCCACCATTTCTCACCACCACCATCGGCCCGCGGAAGACCAGGGGATCCCCGGCCCGGCCCCAGGTAAGGGAAACTTGCCTACCCCTGGTTTAAATATTTGAAGGGATGCCATGTTGAGGAGAGAACAAGTTTGTTTTCTGCTGCTCTAGAGAATGGGACCCGGAACAATGGATGGAAGCTGCAGGAAAAACGATTCCACCTCAACATTAGGAGGAACCTCCTGACAGTAAGAACTGTTGGACACAGGAACACACTCCCTCGGAGGGCAATGGAGTCTCCTTCCTTGGAGGTCTTTAAGCAGAGGCTGGATGGCCATCTGTCGGAGATGCTTTAATTTTACTGTTGTCAACCGCCCGGATTGGTTCGCCACAGGGCGGTATACAAATAAATATTATTATTATATATTATTATTATTATTAATTAGGAGTTCCTACATGGCAGGGGTTGGACTGGACAGCCATCTATTAAATTCTTATTGTCCAGACTTCTCATTTTGTATTTATGATAGTTTATATTCAATTATCTTTTCCTTATCTTCCTTATACATCCCAATTCCCTTTATTCCTTTTCAGTTCTAAACTTTACTCCAGTATAGTCAAGCTATTTACCTATTAACTGTTCTTTACCTTTTTTTTTTCTCCTAGATTCTCATTCTTTCATCAGTTTGAGTTTTTCTTTAGCTTCACTGCTTCTGCTTTTTCTATATTTTTAGTATTTTGTTCCATTCTTCTTTTATTTTATTCTTTGATTTCCCATTCAGAGTGGCTGTCAACATTTTTAGATTGTATTTTAGGATTAATGACATTTGTATGGGATTTTAATTGTGGTAAGCCGCCTCGATTGTTTGACAGAGGGGCGGGGTATAAATAATAATTATTAGTATTAGTATTATGTAAAACCGTGGACTTGAAGTCGGAGGGAGAGAACGGAGGGGCGACTGTATACCCGAACCTCTAAAATTATATTCAATGCAACTGAAGGGAGTGGATTATAACATTCCACAAAAACTTGTGCTACTGTAAATCTAAAAGAAATCTGATAGCATCTTTAAAACTCATTTATTTATTGCAGCACAAGGTTTCAACTCCCTACCAACTAAAAAAACTTACTGAGCAACATTCATCCATTTTGAATAAACCTATCCAGTTCAAAGAACTGAAGCAAGTCATATACAGTTTGAAGCTCTGTAAGGCTCCAGGGCCAGATGGCTTCGCCGGGACGTTTTACAAGGTGTTTTTTGACAAACTAGCTCCTTATTTGTTGAAATTATTTAATGAAGTACACTCGCCCCTCCACATTCGCTGGAGTTAGGGGCACAGGATTCCCATGAATGTGGGGGAAAACACAAATAACAAGAACCCTATGCTTTTACCTGAGAGAACACCTCTCTAGGAATCTCTAGGTCAGGGGTAGGCAACCTTTCCCCTTTAAGGGCCGAGGGACTTCAGCTCCCAGAATCCCAGGAGCTATTGGCCAACATGGGACTATTGGCCAACATGGCTGAGGCTTCTGGGAGCTGAAGTCCCTTGGCCCTTAAAGGGGAAAGGTTGCCTACCCCTGCTCTAGGTCCTCCAGTGCAACTCTGTGGTCAACATCTGCCGGACATTGACCATCGAGTTGCACTGGACGAGCTACAGATGTCTAGTAGAGTGTTTTCTCTAGGAATCTCTAGGTCATCCAGTACAACTCTGTGGTCAATATCTGCCAGACATTGACCATAGAGTTGCACTGGAGGAGCTGCAAATGCCTAGTGGAGGGTTCTCTCTAGGAATCTCTATGTCCTTTGGTGTGACTTTTGGTTAAAGTTGACCACAGAATTGCGCTGGAGGACCTATATTCCTAGAGAAGAACGTATTAATAAAATCTGTGAATAATCAAATCCGCAAAAGTCAAAGCCGCAAATGTGGAGGGGCGACTGTCTACCTGAACCTCTAAAATTGTACTCCATGCAATTGAAAGAGTGGATTATAACACTTCACAAAAGCTTGCGCTGTTGTAAATCTAAAAGGAGCCTAGTAGCATCTTTAAAACTCGTTTATTTGAGCATGGAGCAAGCTTGTTTTCTGCTGCTCCAGCAAATAGGACCCGGAACAATGGATGGAAGCTACAGGAAAAGGGATTCCACCTCAATAATAGGAGGGATTTCCTGACAGTAAGAGATGTTTAACTGTGGAAGACATTCCCTCGGAGAATGATGGACTCTCCTTCTTTGGAGGTCTTGAAACAGAGGCTGGATGGCCATCTGTCGGGGATGCTTTGATTATGAGTTCCTGCATGACAGAATGGGGGTGGACTGGATGGCTCTTGGGGTCTCTTCCAATTCTATTATTCTATTTATTTCAGCATAAATTTTCATTGATTACAGGCCACTTTTCCACATGAGAGCTTCAGTCCCTGAAAGCCTCTGCTTAAATAAATCAGGGACCATGAGACTCCATTTTCCTTTTTTATATATTTTTACTCTGATGGAAAACTGATTCTATATTTGAGAAAGTTTTGGTTTTTTTACATATAATATGTTCTGACATACGGCGGTGTATTTGTGTTTATCTTTTGTGTATCTTATGTTGGTATTGGAAGAAAATTAATATTAAGAAAGCCTCTCCATTTCATACTGAAGCAGACCAGGGTTGACAGACTGAAAACTGAAAAAGTTGGTTAAAGGGAGAATTTCAGTATGTGTCGCTTGTTACCCAGCTGCATGACTAGCAACGGCAGCCAAAATTATTTCTTCTACACAAGGTACAGGGCATTAAATGTACAGGAGCCCTCTCCAGTTTTTATTGTGGCAACTCTGAGAGTACTGGGACTATCTTAAAATTGTATAATCTGTTAGTTTTAAAGGTGTCATATGGCTCTTTGTTGTTTTGCTCATCTCTTTGAAAACTGCTGCATAAGAAGAGATGAAACTGGGAGAGCGGAGAAAATTTGGAGGAATAGTAGAAGGAAATTTGACTTTTCTTTCCCTCTCATACTAGGAATCAAATGAATATTCAAACATATTTGAAAAAATGATCAAAATGTGTTTCTTGATTTTCGGGAAACCAGACAGAGAAGAAGCATGAACCGAGAATCCTTGCAGTGCGGGACTTTGAGCAAAATTCACTTTTTTTTGCACAGAAACTAGCATTTTCTTTGCATGAAATATTTCTGAACAGGAATATTATTTTCTGCACAAAAAAGTGCAGTTGCTTTCTCAGAAAATGCTGGTTTGCACAAAATAATTATTGAACTGGTAACAGTCTTCAAAAACTACACAGTTTGCAAAGATGTACTCACAATGGGAAGAAAACTGCTAAAATTACTTGTTGTTTCCTTCCAGAATTGATTTAGCCAAGAATTACATCCCTATCCCATTCACTCTTTTTTTAAAAAAGAAAGTTTGTTTTCTCCTGGTTGTCTCCAAAACTGAAAATAACCCTGTCAAGATAGAAACAAGTAAAAATGGCTTTGGGGTGGAAATGTGCGAGCAGCAGCTTTTTTGGGTGGTCCTTGGTCAAGAGAAGAATAATCTCATGATTACTTGACAGAGGATAGTCCTCTTTTAAAAAGAATATCGGAGGATAGTCCTGTACTTAGTGGGATTTGCTATCTTTTTTTTATATATAATTTTTTTATTTTATTAACATAGGTGAATATAACATCAACACAAAACAACAAAAAAGAAAACAAAAAAGCACAGTACAAACAGTGACATAAAAAAATAGTTTAAAAACCACTAATAACCTTTCTTTCCTCAATCAAACCTCTCTACTGATACTCAATCTTTCCTTACAAACCTTCCTACCTAATCATTACCGTCTTTATTTCTCCCTCACTTCCATTCTTCACAATCGTTCTGTTCTTTCCTTCTTCTATCTAGTGTCCTATTTTCTTATTTCTTGTCTTACTCAATCCATCTTAGGACGTTATGACACGGGGCCAAATCCACACAAAATCCACACAAAATCCCAACCGAAACCGGATTAGTGGCCCGTGTTTTCACACGACGTTGCACAGAAACTGGACAGAAAGTGGACAGAAAGTGTACAAAAACGAGATCTTTTGAAATTCAGGTCTTTGGAGGAAATGCAAATGTGCAATTAAGATAATTTCGCAATTAAGGTAAAATCGCTGTAATGTGGAAAGCAAATGCGCATTTGGAAGGGGGATTTGGAAGAGGGTCGCATTTGGAAGAGGGTCGGCACTCCGAGGAGGTCCCCTTGGAAAGCCGGCTCCCCGAGGAGGTCCTCCTCGGAGCGCCGGCCCTACGCAGGGCTGGCTTTCCAAGGAGGACCTCCTCGGAGAGCCGGCTTTCCAAGGGGGACCTCCTCGGAGAGCCGCCTTTCCAAGGAGGACCTCTTCGGAGAGCCGGCTTTCCAAGGGGGACCTCCTCGGAGAGCTGGCTTTCCAAGGGGGACCTCCTCGGAGAACGCTACGGCGGGAGGTCCTCCTCGGAGCGCCGACCGTGCGGAGGGCCGGCTGCTCCGAGGACGACCTGGGGAAGGGGTGACAGCCACGGCGAGTGACAGCCGCGGCTGTAGTGCGCATGTGCTAGAAGATCATTTCTAGTATTTCTAGGATCAGTGGCAATCTGTGAGTACCGAGGATGTGGACAAGCTGCTTGGTAAGGTAAGGAAGACAACTTGCCCTCTTGACCCTTGCCCATCATGGCTGGCCATCCGGGGGGGGGATGCATTGGTGAGACTCCTCACGGATATCATCAATGCATCCCTTAGGGAAGGACATCTTCCATCTAGACTCAACCTTCCCTGGATCCCCTGGAGATGAAAAATTACAGGCCGGTGTCATTGCTGCCATTTTTGAGCAAGGTGATCGAGAGGGCAGTTGCTCTTCAGCTCCAAGCTGTCTTGGATGAAACCGATTATCTAGACCCATTTCAAACCGGCTTCAGGACAGGCTTTGGGGTTGAAACTGCCATGGTTGCCTTGACCGACGATCTGCGTCTGAGCATCGACAGGGGTAGTGTGACCCTGTTGGTGCTCCTAGACCTCTCAGCGGCTTTCGATACAATAGATCATGGCATCCTCTTGGGCCGCCTGAGAAGGTTAGGTATCGGAGGCACTGCTTTGCATTGGTTCCGGTCCTTCCTCTCGGGTCGGTCCCAGAGGGTGCTGCTTGGAGACTGTAGCTCCAGTAAGAGGGACCTCACTTGTGGGGTCCCTCAGGGGGCTATTTTGTCCCCGATGTTATTCAACATCTATATGAAGCCGCTGGGTGAGATAATACGGAGTTAGGGTGCTGGGTGTTATCAGTACGCTGATGACACTCAAATCTATTTCTCCGTGTCTCGTTCGTCGGCCTCGAATTCCAATGGCATCTCCTCTCTCAATGAATGTCTTCAAGCGGTAATGGGCTGGATGAGGAAAAACAGATTGAAGCTGAATCCAGACAAGACGGAGGTGCTCACGGTAGCAGCCCTGAAACCAAGAATTGGGTTGCAACCTCCAGTCCTGGATGGGGTCACACTCTCCTCCAGTGACTGTGTTCGCAGTCTGGGGGTGCTCCTTGATTCGTCGCCCCTGATGACGAATCAGGTAAATGCGACGGTCAAGAGCGCTTGTTATCAGCTTCGGCTGATACAGCTGCGCCCTTTTCTGGAAGTAAGGGATCTCGAAACTTTTGTGCACACGCTGGTAACCTCACGCCTAGACTTCTGCAATGCGCTCTACATGGGGCTACCCTCATGCTTGGTTCGGAAACTGCAGTTAGTGCAGAACATGGCGGCCAGATTGTTATCAGGGCCATCTAGGATGGACCACATCACCCCGGTTTTGAGGTCCCTCCACTGGCTGCCTATTGGTTTCCGGGCCCAGTACAAGGTGTTGGTTATTACCTTTAAAGCCCTAAATGGCTTGGGTCCAAGCTATCTCAGAGACCGCCTCCTCCCATATAATCCTCCCCGCGCTCTCCAGTCCTCTGGGAGGAATTTGCTGCAGCCTCAAAAATCTAGGCTTGCGGCGACCTCCCAGAGGGCCTTTTCTGTTGTCGCTCCCAGACTCTGGAACGGCCTGCCGGATGAGATCCGTCAATTAACATCTTTGCACAGCTTCAAAAAGGCTGTTAAGACGGATCTCTTCCGGCAGGCCTTTCCGGACTAGATAGCTGGCCTCGGGATCCTTGGGATTTTTGGGACTTTTCCTTCATGAATCTATTATAATTCCCTTTTAGAATCTAGTAGCAGGGAAGTGTTGGTTTGTATTAGAATTTTAAATTTTTAATAGTTAAAGTTAATTGTAGTAGTTTTAATTGTATTTGATTTAATAACTTTTTAAGGGGGGGGGACGATATTGTTTTATCCTGTATGTATCTGATTGCTGTTCACCACCCGGATTGGCTTGCCACAGGGCGGTATACAAATAAATTATTATTATTATTATTATTATTATTATTATTACGTACGGGATTTTCTCACTTGTGTGTGAACGTTAAATGCAGTTTCAGGGGGAGCTTTCCTTAATTGCGCAATTAAGGTAATTACGTGTGAAAACCATTTGCGGAATCAAGGTTTCTTTTCGGTTTATTTTCGGAATTTGTCATTTCCAGTTTATTATCGCTTTGTGGGCCACGTGTGATAACGTCCTTATTCCCACTTTCTCAAACCATCTACTACTTACCTAACCCTCAAACATCCATTCCTACGGACCATAACTGTTTACTAAAATAAAATACAAACGAGGGCAGCTAAGATTACACACTATCACAAACAATTTGACTTCCTAGCTACCACTTCTATTCTTAAAAACATACATAATGACTTCTAATATATTCCCTGTTTATTCCTTTATTATTTCACCCTAGTGTGGTAACTCTTATCTTATCCTTTTCTCTCCACTAATATATTCTATCCTATACTTAATCTCTTAAATTTCCCCTAATCATAAATCCCATATAAAATCAACCTGGCTTATATTCGCTGTGATATTTTAACATATTAACTAACACCATTACTTGATATTAACGCATCGCAATCCCTCCCCATTGCTCTCTTATAAATGGATGACCAATTGGAAAAGAAACATGGAAAAATACTGTTTTATATGACCACAATCGCCAGAATCCTCTTTGCAAGTAGATGGAAATCAAAAGAAATCCCAAGTAAAGAAGATTGGCTTTAGAAATTATATAATATTTTAGAGATGGATCAATTGTCGCAGTTATTAAAAGGTTACCCTCTGGAAAAATATAATAAAGAATGGGAGAAAGTTCTCAAATTTATAAGCTATCTGAAAAATTTCCAAAGGGCTAGCCATATTAATGTGTTGCACTGGATAAAGTGGATCACAAAATAGTTTTGTGCAAAAACCAGATTAGTCTTTAAGGTGCCACAGGAATCGTTCTTCTTTTTGGAGGGCTACCAGAGGACAGTTCTCTTTTTGAAGAGCTGCCCAGTGAAGTCTGGTTTTCACACAAATCAGCCAAAGAAGGAAGAGTAGCAGGGATCTTGGAAGTTGCTCGCCTGTTGTTAACAATGGAGTCTATCACACAGGACGAATCCCGTGCAGAAACTAAATTTAAAGTGAAAACAAGCCACCTTTGCAAAAACAGGAATTAAAAAACTGAAAAAAAACCTTTTTGGAGTTGTTTTTCACATTACATTCCGGGTTAACCCAAACAGAAAGTAGACAAATCCTGCAATTGCAGGTTGTTTTTCAGACGACGTTTGCGTGAAAGAGAAATAACACAAAAATAACCTGAACGGAAAGCCGACAAAACCCACTCCTTTTTTACTTTCGGGAACTTCCTTCTTTGGAGGTCTTTAAACAGAGGCTGGATGGCCATCTGTCGAGGATGCTTTGATGGAGAATTCCTGCATGGCAGAATGGGGTTGGACTGGATGGCCCTTGGGGTCTCTTCCAACTCTAGGATTCTATGAAATGGCCTCCCAACCTGCTGCAATTGCAGGAAGAGAAGATCCCTCTCAAAGATTCACCAGCCATTATTAGGTTAAAAAAAAAAGCACAGTTCTTTGGAAAGAAAAACAATTGCTTAGGAAACTCTCCCGGGAGGAAAGCAACCCTTCTGCTGACAGATGGGCTCAGGAACCAAGGACCCATTCGCCCCTCTCCTCCTGAGAGACCCTTTCTGCCTCCTGTAATCTGATCAAATTTATATCCTGGGAAATGCAAGGAATAGTCCTTTCAAAGAGCAGTCGGGGCAGGGAGGATTTGTCTGCGGGTTGCAGGAAAGATGGGGCAATTTAGAATCGACAGGGAGCCCAATCCAATTTGTAGGTCAAACTCACCTAGTCTGCACCTCCATTTAATAGGAATAAAGGAGCTTTACAACCTTTGCCATTGTGTCTCTAAGTGTCTCAATATTGTGGGTGCAATGATTTGGAATTAACCCATACCACTGAACTGTCCAATTGCAGGGACAATCCCAATTAATCCAACCATCCTCAGTAATCCATTCCATCTTCTTTTAAAATGTCCCAGTTTCTTTCCATTTCCGCCCTTTGTTCTCAGACTGCTTCAGTTGCTGCAATGCACTGAATACCATTGAACTATCCAACTGCAGGGACAATCCCAATTGATCCAACCGTCCTGAATAGTATTGAGAAATCCCACCTATGAGAATCCCATGCAGTCAAAATCTTCGCTGTTTAGGACACATTCTGCATGAAAAGCCCATGGGGATTTTTATTTTATTTTATTTTATATAGAAAATGCTGTCTTCTGCACAAAAAACTACCTGGTTTCCCCCCCCCCCCTCAGAATTAGTCTTGAACTGTGAATAATCCTCAAAAACTGCAGTTTTCAAGGATTTTTTTTAAAAAATGGGAATAAAATTAATTAAATTATTTGTCCTTTCCTATGCACGTTTATGAAAGATTTACATCCCCCTATATGCACACCATTTGATCTTTTGTTTGTTTTTCATTTAAGATCTTTTGAAGGATGTGAACATTTTTGAGAGTTTTTTTAAAAAAAATGGAAGAAAAAAATAGGTAGCGAAGGGAAAGACACATGAAATGATTTTTTTTTCCATTCGCAGTCTAGATTTGCTCTGCGTTGGGAGCTTCCAGCCTAAATAATGTTAAATTCCTTTGATGCAATCAGTCTACCCAAGTTGGGACTAAAAATTTAATTTACTGTATATACTCAACTATAAGTCAACCTCATGTGTAAGTCGAGGGCAGGTTTTGTGGCCAAAATTATGGATTTTGATATGATCCGTGGATAAGTCGAGGGTAAAACTTAGGGGCATGTAACAAAGGACCTAAATGATGAAGCAAAGGAAAACAATGCCAAAGAACTTACCAAACTTTTTGGGCTTACCCTAAAGGCTTGATGGATGAGAAAGTAGAGAGAGGTCAGTCCTTACAGGACATATTACACTGTTGCTTTTCACAAGGGGATGGTTCGCTTTTTAATAAGTGTTAATGTACAGTAATTACATTGACCGATGAATAAGTTGACCCAATTTTTTGGGGTCAATTTTTTGACTAAAATTCCTAGACTTATATATGAGTATATACAATAAGCCTATCTTTCCAACAGGAACACAATATGAGGGCATTGTCCCCCAGCCATGAGATTCTCCTTCAATTCAACTTAATTTGTTGTAACTTAAAACTTAATTCAAGCAATTAGAAATACGGTTCAGGAATCCAAAGAAAAGGGGCAAGCAATCCAACCAAGGGGATGCGCGAACACAGCAAATGCTGAATGTGAAGTCAAAGGCTTTCACGGCCGGCATCCATAGGTTTTTGTGGGTTTTTCGGGCTGTGAGGCCATGTTGTGGAAGAATGTATTCCTGACGTTTCGCCTGCATCTCCGGTGCCATGGAAGTGTGTGGGGTATATATATATACTGTGTGACCCTTGGTTGAGAGGATTAGCACATATATACCCCACACACCTCCATACCACCATTCTCTGAAGATCCCAGCCACAGACGCAGACAAAACATCAGGAATACATTCTTCTAGTACATGGCCTCACAGCCCGAAAAACCCACAAAAACCAATAGATGCCAGCTGTGAAAGCCTTCGACTTCACATGCATGAAATATACCCCACACACCTCCATGCCACCATTCTCTGAAGATGCCAGCCACAGATGCTGGCGAAACATCAGGAATGCAATCTAGAACATGACCTCACAGCCCGAAAACCCCAGAAAAACCTACAGCAAATGTTGTCAGTGTGAATGGTTTTGACTGTGTCTCTACAATGCTATAAATTTGGGGATTGAAGGAAAATTTAATGGGGGGTTAGAATTATCCTTCCCACCCCCCTTTGCTATGGCAAACATAGTTGCACCCCTGGTTTCCAAGCTCAGCAACAAGTAACTTCCACCTCAGTCCTTATTCACATAGTGAACAGCAAAAGGCATCCTCCATCCTGTATTTGTTCTCTCACTGTTCTCTTTGCCGAGAATCAAACAAGATGGGAGCAAGACTGGATATGAACTCCTTCTCTTGCCTGCCTCTTTCTCTTTGAGCATTTCTGATCTAGCCATCCCAGTCTATCATTACAAACTCCATAGCCAGCGCCCTGGCTCTGAATACAAAGAGCTGGATTATTACCACCGTTTCTGAGCCAGGCCCTGAAGGACAGATTCCTTTCAAGAACTGCCAAGATCCTTCAAGACTGGGGGAAACCCGCGCTTTGCTTGAACCCCATTGCCAAATTATATGGACAACGCTTCTGGAAGGTGGAACTCAAATGACGTAGTACGCTAGATACCTAGAACTGGAACCATTTAGACTATTGTTAACAGTTTACACAGGGCAGCATTTGGAAAGTATTTGGAAGCTTCATCTGGTCCAAAATATAGCAACCAGATGGCTCACTGGGGCCAGTAATAGAGAGCATGTGATGCCCTTATTATGACAGTTTAAATGACTAGGAATCAGCTGCTAGGGACAACTAGATAGGTTTATATCAGATGAGCCAAGACTGGCCTGAGGTTGCATGTTGCCCACCAAATTGTGAGTCTTGTGCATGCCACACTTTCCAACGGTCCTGATTTGGCAGGGACAGTCTCGATTAATCCTCTGTTATTCCATTTCCTCAGCTAAATTTCAAATGTCCCAATTTCTCTCTCCTCTCCTCTTTGCCCTCAGCTTATTTCAAGTGCTGCAAAATGGATTCGAATTGCTTAAGTAGTTTGTACTTAGTTATGGAGAGCAGAGGAGTCTTGACCTTCCCAGCAGGCGCAGACAAAAGCAAATTGCTGCAGCCTCTCCTAGCTTGTGTGTCCCTCCTCATTAATAACTTTTGCCATCTTGCCCACTGTCTGATGTTTCTTGGTCACATGTTCTGGTGTTGGAGGGTATGACAGTTTCCCCAGACCTTGTCATGGCAAAAAAGGGGGAATAGTGTGAATTGCCACTACTGAAAGACTAATTCGATCCAAATTAATTTCACTTGATTTCTTTGCAGTTGTGAGGACTTGGATAGGCAAATCAATGAATGAGAACCAGAAACCATGAATCACAAACTCATAGTAACAGCCCTTAACAGATAAAGACTGGCATATCTAGCAGACAACCTTGCCCTATACCAGTGATGGCGAACCTTTTAGAGACAGAGTGCCCAAACTCCAACCCAAAACCCACTTATTTATCACAAAATGCCACATCCTGGCTTTCTAGTAACGAACTCTGGCAAACTCTGTGCTAGGGCGATGGCACGCGTGCCCACAGAGAGGGCTATGAGTGCCTTCTCTGGCACGCGTGCCATAGGTTTGCCACCACTACCCTATACATAGCTTGTCAGCTCCAGAGATCCTTAGGGGAAGGCTTATCTGTTGTCCATCAACCAGGAGAATGCTACTACAATCGTGCCTCTGGATTTGCTGACTTCCTGTTTGCAAGTTTTGAATTTCCACGGATGGGAAGCCAGAATGGACAAAATGGCGTCCACGCCCACAGGGCCGTGCGGCCATTAAAAACGATGGGGCTCCAATATTTGCGGGGGTTTTCCGATTCACGGGCGGGGGATCTGGAACGGATTCCCCACAAATCGGAATGGACCACTGTACTTAACATCACAAAGGCAGACCTATTCAGTGGCGACACCGGTCGTGACATTATTGGGGGCACTACCTCTTGGAGCACTCTTCCCCTTGTACTCTGAGAGGCAGAAAATATGCTGTGGTTAAATACCTCTTAAAATTAAAATAAAAAATATTCATCAGGCATTCCCCCACCAGTAATGATTATCTTCTTCATTCCTTTTATAGGTTAGCTGTTGATGAACGTTTTCATTGCCTATTACTTTAAAACTGTTTTTACATTATTGTTTTTCGTTGTACTATATACGTCTTACAGTGCCTTGTGTTTTGTGTGCTCTCCCATGAAGCATATAATACAATTACATGTTCTGTTTTTAATTGTTTCAAGCTGCTTTGGTGACTTTACCCAGTGACTGTACCCTACCAGAGGTATCTGTAGCCATTGTTATTGTTGCTGAGTGCCTTCGCAATAACTCTCGCAAAAACAAAACCATGAGATCACTTTTCGTTACTGCGCATGTTACTAAATTTCACGTTCACGATATGCTAACATGAGCCGTCTTTCGGTTGTGGAACGCGAAAGCCATTTTGGTTTTGTTGTTGTACCACAATTGCGAAACTGCGCAGAAAAATAGATCGCCATAGCGCTACTGTCCTGTTTGTTGCCAGTAACGGGGAAATTGTGGGGTTGTTCTGGAATTGGCCTAGTGTGATAATGTCCCAAGTCATTTCTGACTTATGGTGACCCTAAGGGAAACCTATCACAGGCTTTTTTTGGCAGAGTTTGTTCATCGGAGGTTAGCCTTTGCCTCCCTCTGAGGCTGAGAGACTGTGACTTGGGAAATTATAATTATTTTAATTAATAAGTGAACAAATTGCTTAGCAACTTCATTATATTAAGCAGTGTATAAACACCATAAACAAATAAAACCTGGATCCAAGGGATATTGTTGCCATTGTTGCCCAGGTAAACTCCCAGATTCCACTAACAGCCTTTATGATCAATCTTCTATTTCTTATAGAGTCATTCCTTGCCTGGCACCTTGGATGGGCAACTCCCAATCTGTGGTCCTTTCTGGTCCTGGTTCCCATCACTCAGACTTGCAGAGCTAATCAATGCCAACTGGTAGCTTTTATACAATCCATAGAGTTGGGAGGGAACCCAAAGGCCATCTAGTCAAACCTCCTGCCATGCAGAAATACACAACTCCTGAAAGATGCCACCCAACCTCTATTTAAAGTCCACCAAAGAGAGACTACCATCTTCTGAGGAAGTCTATTCAACTGCCATGCAAGACTCAAGACATTTTTCCTAATGTTCAGGTGGAATCTTTTCTCTTGTAATTTGATTCCACTGGTTCCTGGTCCAGCCTCGGGAGCAACAGACAACAAGCTTGCTCCATCTTCTACATTATATCCCTTCAAATATTTTTAAATGCCTGTCGTATTGTCTCTCCATCTTCTATCTTCAAAGTTGAGTGTTCACAGCACCCTAAACCATTTGTCATAGGATTTGATCTCCGAACCTTTTACCATCTTGGAAGATTATTGCATTAGGTAATAATGCAGTTTACCTGAGCCGGCTTCAAATTAGAAGCGGGTGGCATCCTGATATTATCAGATGCATTTAGCTGCCGAAATTGCCGCCCAGGTGCAGCCCAGCTCCATCGCCGCTCAGAGGGGTGCTCAGGCGGCCATTTTTTCGAAAAGAGGTCAGAGCGCGTTGGAGCGGCGATGGAGCCGGGCTGCACCCAGGCAGCGATTTCGGCGGCTAAATGCATCTGATCCTATCAGGATGCCACCCGCTTCTACTTATAAGCTGGCTCAGGTAAGCCACATTATAACCTAATGCCATAGCCTCCTTGGTTGCCTTCCTCTAGACACGTTCTAGCTTCTCAATATCCTTCTAGAACTGCAGTGACCAGAACTAGACACAGTTCAGAACAAGCAGAACAGAGTGGCTCTACTACTTCCTTCAGTCTGGACACTACACTCCTGTCGATGCAGCTTAGAATTGCATTGGCTCTTTTGGCTGCTGCCTGACGCAGTTGACTCATGTTTAGCTTCTGTAACTGATGGTAGTGAAACCATTCTGGTTTTCAGTCCAATCTTTAAAGGAGCTATCTAAAGTACTGAAATTATATTGAGAAGTAGCAATAGCAAAAGCATTTACATTTCTATACCGCACTTTCTAAGCTCTTTACAATCTGTAAGCCAATTGCCCCCAACAAGCTGGGTACTTATTTTACTGACCTCCAAAAAGATGGAAGGCTGAGTCAACTTTGGAGCCTTCTTCTGGGTTCGAACTCACAACCTTGTGGCTGCAAGACTGGCATTTAACCACTGTGCCACCAGAACCCTGTGGGCATTTATTTTATATTCTGTCTTTTCTCCAATATGGATTAAAGAAAACAGAACACAGCTAAAACACATTGATCATAATTAAATAAACGATCCTATTAGAAACTTCTAATTTAATAATAATAATAATAATAATAATAATAAAGTTTATTTGTATCCCGCTTATTGCCAGACAATCCAAGCGGCTTACAATACAACCCGTATAACATATCTCCAAAAAGAAAAACCAACCCACCCCCTAATCAACCTCTACTGCGTTCCTCATCCATCAACAACTGATGGGGCCACGAGAGGAACGCAGGAGTCAAGGAACCCAAGGCCGGGGTGATCAGTCTGGGAAGGCCTGCCAAAAGAGATCCGTCTTGACAGCTTTTTTAAAGCTGTCCAGTGATGTCAACTGATGGATCTCGTCCGGCAGGCCGTTCCAGAGTTTGGGGGCAACAACAGAAAAAGCCCTCTGGGAGGTCGCCGCCAGCCTAGATTTTTGAGGCTGCAGCAAATTCCTCCCAGAGGACCGGAGAGCGCGGGGAGGATTGTATGGAAGGAGGCGATCCCTGAGATAGCTTGGACCCAAGCCATTTAGGGCTTTAAAGGTAATAATAACCAACACCTTGTACTGGACCCGGAAGCTAATAGGCAGCCAGTAGAGGGACCTCAAAACCGGAGTGATGTGGTCCCTCCTAGATGTTCCAGAAATAAGCCTGGCTACCATGTTTTGAACCAACTGAAGCTTCCGAGTCAAGCACAAGGGTAGCCCCATGTAGAGTGCATTGCAGAAGTCTACATGGGGCTACCAATGCGTGCACAACAGTCTCGAGATCCCTTACTTCCAGAAAAGGGCGCAGCTGGCGTATCAGCCGAAGCTGATAACAGGCGCTCCTGACCGTCGCATTTACCTGATTTGTCATCAGGAGCGACGAGTCAAGGAGCACCCCCAAGCTGTGAACACAGTCACTGGAGGAGAGTGCGACCCCATCCAGGACTGGAGGTTGCAACCCAATTCCTGGTTTCGGGG